>KK117538.1:125769-284897 GCA_000611955.2 Stegodyphus mimosarum
GTTCTGTTGTAATAAAGAAGTGAGCACATCAGTCCGATAATGTTAAAACCCAAATTTAATTCTAGGTGAAGATGAAGTGAATTTCTTAAGAAATTCACTTCACTTTCACTAAGAATTATCAATCTCTCTGACGGCAATACCATAGAGAGGACCATTTAACTGTACCGCTGAAGGTCGTCTTTTCCTAATCTCCAAATAGGTGGGAAGATGGAAAGAATTAAGTAATCCCTCTCATGTGCTATTGGGATACATAGTTCTGTCTACCAGTTAGTAATATGAAAACTCGGATTCAATTCCTGGTGAGAGCACAATGAATCTTTCAAGAAATTCCGCTCCAAAAACCTCAAAATATCTCTCTGTACAATTTGTACTCTAGTTTTGATGCTGCATGAAAATTTCGGACAGAGATTGAATTTCTGAAATTTTAAGAAATATCTTTTCAGTTACAATTTAGCAATCAGAATTTATGAATCTCGTCATAAATATAGTAAATTGTGAGAAATGATTTGTTTGCCTTTCTAAAATAGTGAGCTGGTTGGTTAATCTAAAGAGATTTTATGGACTGAAATGTTAAGATAGCTCAATATAAAATGCATGGCGAAATTCTTTGGAAAATTACAGAAGTTTATTATTGGTCAGATGTTTAGAAGCTCCGAAACAGCGCCTTTTAAAAGAAGCAGAAAGACTCGCTGTCTTTCAGAGCTTTGAAAGCCCTTATCACGACAGAAGGCCAGCAACCTTCTCAGGCGAGACATATAGATATAAAATTGATTCTGCCCAGCGTTTCATGTAGCGTATCCTAATGAAATCACGCAATAGTTTTGACGGACATTTGGGTTTCGAAATACTTAATTGATAATTCAGTTCATTGGATACGTGATAAAATCATTGCCTCGGGATTATGCTCAAACGATTTCAAAAACGTAAGGATGAAATGGACTACATCGAAAAGGAGGATTAATAGGTAATATATTACTTCCATCACTAAAACATAAGCGTCTACATAAAATATAACTAAAAAAATAATTTTAATTGAAAACTAACGTTTAATACAATTGGATTGATCATTAATTTCGAGATTCCAAGCCTCGGTATAGGCAACAGAAAGATTAAAAATTAAACTGATATTAATTAGTTATTTTTAAATGAGCATTTATTTTAAGTTCTTCAGTATTAGTTAACACTTGTGGAAAATGGGGAAGAAACATAAAAAATGTGAAACTTCCATCAAATTAGAAATAGTATGTAGTTGTATTGAAATAAAAGGTAGAAAATGCTTGAAGTGGGAAGTTTGGGGAGAAAATGGGAAGTTTTAGCGACCTTTCGGTAAGTACTCATGTATCTAGATAAGATTGTCACCCAACGGTTGCGCACCACTCAGCCTAATCACTATTCTTCATACACAAAATGCAGTTCGTACTTCCCTTCCTGATGCAGTATTTTGCTTCACGCGCTATCGTCAGTGACTTTTTTAATTTGCACTCGAGCATGATTATTTGCAATAATTACAGTTAAGTAAAATTAGTTCATAGATCACTAGTAGCGTCGAGCTCCACAGCAGTAGAAAATGTGCACCATTCTCTTCCGTTTGGACTAGAATTCATCTGTTTGAATACAGATAAGCTATGTTTACACGTTTACATTTTAATCAAAAGAAGAAATAAGTTAGTTTACTTCTGCGGTTCGGGGAGAAATAAGGTTTTTTGATGACATTATACGTTCCTGATATAAGCCGAAATATTGATAAAGTGAAATATTCATTATTAAAAATCCCTGTATATCTTAAAATACAAAATAAAACAATACTACTCTTTTATTATTTAATTAAATAGTATATTAGATTCAAAATATTCTATAAGAAAGAAAGTGAGTGAAAATTATTGGCAGTTAAGTTCTTAGTTATGGAAAGAGATTATGAAATGGAGACTAGCGTATTAGTTTAATGCATAAAAATTATTTTACATATTGAAAGCCCTTGGGCTCCTCATATTCGATTTTAATATGTTAGAGGAGACTTCTTATAATATGCCAAAGAGACATAATAACGCAAACAAGTATTCAAATTTAATTTTTTAAATTAGAAATATTTTAAATGTTTCAAGTAGTGATAATAATTTATTTTGAGTAATATCACGGGAAAGCAGTTTTATTCCTTTTAGCAGTCAAATGTGGTGAAACGCAATGTTTCAAATATTTGACCAATTGCTTTCTCACTATGGAGTTTCAAAGAACCGTTATGCAGCTAAGAAATTTATGTTAAATTAATGTTTAATTGTATTAAATAGCATAGCTTCGAAATAAATATCAACTGAAATTAAAAAGTCGATTAAAGCAATAGTGGGTAACCTTTCTGTGTCGGGAAGTTGTATGCAATTTAAACAAAGCGATAGAAGACTGTAGTTTAAGAACTTTAGTTAAAAAAGCGGGTGAAAAAGGAGGAAAAGGTTAGTTAAAGATTTAATTTTATCTTGTGTATGGGTGAGGAACATAGGCAAAAACATCACTGAGGCCGTTTTTTTCCCTTCTTATTTAGCAAAAATGATAACAATATTGAAATGGAGATGCACAAACATATTGAACCAATTTTTGCTGACATTCATTTAGCGCTCTGCTCCCGCTGCCTAATTCCGTATGCAATCAGTTCGGGATATAAAAACCTTCTACAGACTGACCTAAAATGAACTTTATGTCAAATGGTTTTAGCATGCAAATCTGCTCCAAAGTTAGAAATTAATGATTTATCAGCATTTTATGATATCCAAATTTTAAGCAATCAAAGACTTAAATTATAATTGCGATGTATATGTTCAGAGGTACTTTAAATATTCATTATTAAATAATTAAAACTAAGATAACTAATAACTAACCATTTCAGATTCATGAATTTCCTCTCAACTTCATTTATTCCATAAAAAATAAGAAAAATCAAAATAAAGTTTTCGATAATGACATAAGCATAAATTTTTAATAAATGCTGACATTTTTTTAAATATAAATAAAGCATTTCTTCATCACATGCAACTATGTTATCCTTTAAAGAAGCATTCTAGTTCTTCTCCTAGTCAGAAAGAATTGTGACTTAGAATAGAAGTGTTGAAAATTGGCGGGGGATAATTATAATGAAATTTGCTTTTTATTACCAGCAAGAAAAAGAAATTGGCCTATGTCTTAGAAAAATTCTCTCATTTTAACATTTGCATGAACTAAAAGCAGTTGCTGTAACGCGATTTTGACTTACGATGCTTCATTGAAATAAAAAGAAAGTTACATAACACTAATGGAAGTTCTGTTCGCGTTATCTTATTAGGCCTTTTATTGTGATGAGATAATCACATCGAGGGTCGTACGTAGCTTACTGTAGCCTGGTTTTAAATTTAATATAGTTCTTTCTGGTCTTACTTGGTCTTTAATTGCTTCAAAATTTTATCTTAAAAACTGTTTCTGAGTGAAATTGTATTTCTTAAAACATTTTGCGATTAGAATCTAGAACAGCAATTTATTCAAGTTGCGTTTTATTGATGATTTATTTTCTTGTACCTGTTCACTAATTAGCACTAACTATTCGAGATATGGTGACAAATGGCGGCTTCGTTAGGTTTAGTAGCACTTAAACAACTTTTAAATTGCTGAGAATTCTACAACTATTGCATGCAAATTAATAAAATTAAGTAAAGTCATAAAACCTTAACTGGAATATAAGAACATAATTCAGTCCCTTTTACAGCAGAAAATGCATAATTTACAAGCATATAAGAATAAAACCTGAGCTCACCGAGCCGGGTAACAGAGGAATATATATATATATAT
Source organism: Stegodyphus mimosarum (assembly GCA_000611955.2). Taxonomy (NCBI): domain Eukaryota; kingdom Metazoa; phylum Arthropoda; class Arachnida; order Araneae; family Eresidae; genus Stegodyphus; species Stegodyphus mimosarum. Next base: position 129,577 of record KK117538.1, read on the forward strand.
ATATATATATATATAGACTTTTGACGCAGCCGATTGCAACCAGAAAGGCGGTGCACAACTACATATTATAGTAGTCCCATATACAAAATTTTGACGTTTCGAGGCTACTCGTTTTTGAGTTATGCTAGATACATACATACTTACGTACGTAAGCACGTACAGACGTCAAGAAACAAATCAGCCCTGAATTCATTTTACAATTCGTTTTGGAAAGAAGAATCCTTTATTCTATCCGTGCGTACAGATATCAGGCCAAAAAAAAAGTTCGTTCAAATGGATTTGACAGCGGCCAATTTGGATATTTTCGTTGAAGTACGATATCCGAAATTTTTCGCGATTATAATACTTCCTTTATTTCGCACAAGGAAGTAAAAAATTCTCATTGTACTTTTTACAAGAGTAAAGGTTTTGTGTGTTATTTTTCCTACTTCCATAGTAGTATTTTAGGCTGGTTCATAGAAATTTTCAGTAGTGCTTTTATTTAAATCTTGAAGTTTGTTCTGTATATGTTGTAATTTATTCTAATTTTGGAGACTTTTTTTTCACACAAAACTTGCCCAAAATATGAAATACTTATGAGCGAAAGTTTGCAACAGATCAAAATGCAAACAAAATGCGCTCATAAATTGTGACAACGGAAAGGTAAATCCATTGAAAAGTAAAGTACATACTAAACCGAAGAAATCTGTAATATTCTGGGACAAAAATATATTTTTGAAAATGTTTAAAAAGAGCTTTAAGAAATTTATGCTAGGTGAAACTGCATGAAAGTCTAAAAAACAAGAATCTTCGTTAGATCATAGCGTATAGATCCAATCACAAAAATCTCCTTAAAAAAAAGCCTTGTTTAAAAAATTTAACGAGGCAGTGATTTAATTTGCATAGTTTGCAATTGTTGTTCATAACTGCAACGCCGTAGTATGATGAATTAACTGGATCTTGGCCCTCGAAGCTTCGTGAAAGAGCCAATATGGCCCGCTGGCTGCATATAAGCAATCTGTACCACGCCACGGGCATAGGAAAAAAATCCGTACTTGTGATTGAACATGCTTTCCGATGATATCATTTTCTCTTGGCTTAATTACGTTTAGGTGAGATTCTTATCGTTTTGTTTTCGTTGAACGAACGCGCATGAGAGACGCGGAAGCGTGAAAATTATCGTTTGCTTTCTTTGAAACGCAAAAATTTAGCTGCAACGTTTTGCATATAGCTTCCTGTTTCATGGGATAGTAAAATTATAAAATCTTTCAAAGATGCTGTTAATATCAGGAACAGTCTTATGCGCAAAGATTATATAAATATGTCAGTCCGTGAATTTAGTGCAAAAACCAAAACGCAACGATCTCGATCCAACTGTAAAGGCACTGTGTGCTAGTAAGTATATTATTATTATTATTGCAATTTTGTTGCATTCTCTTCTTTTCACACTGCATAAAATATTTCCTTTGCAAATGTTATGCTGTTTCCATATCATTTCTAATATTCTTTTTCCCTAAATGAAAGAAACAAGTGCATTCAGTATTGTCGCTGAATTTAATACACGTGTATAAGAAAAGAAACGTCCTTCTCTTGACAAACACTATTTTTCTGCAAAAATACAAAATACACTAAAAAAATGAACAATATTCATAAAGTAATATTATTCAATTTGAAATATGCATTCTATTTCTCTGTTCCAAATCTGTAGTAGCCTAACTTCAAAAATAAATTTTACTTTTTCAGACTGATAATAAATATTGTGAATGTACTGTGTACTATGTTAGCTCCCAACGCAGTTTTTGAAAACTGATTTGTCTCATGCTTTCGGAGATTGCATCTGTAGAGAATGGATATATAATGAACATGAAACAATACTTTCTGTCTCTAAGGGGGATGGAACACTATATTTTTTTATATTAAATTCATCACACTATAGTATTGCAAACTCATAGCAAGAAAAGTACAGTGCACATAATAATTTCTTTGGTGCTGCTATTGAAATGTAAACAAATGCATTGCATAAAAGGTATCCTCGAGCCCAAGCAGTGTCAAGGCTTTCCTAAGCGTAGAAGAAATTATGTCACTGGAGGCCATATCCAATCACGAGGAGGAAATTTTCCCTATGTGCTTGGCGCGGTACAGAATGCTTATATGCCCGCGGGCTAAAGGTTTGAAGACGCCCAGGTCCAAAGTATTTCCAGGAAGAACAGTTTTTTCTTCTATTGGCATCGCAGCAGAAGTAGGCTAAAACTCTCATACTCCTAGTCGTAAAATTCTACACTTTATAGTAAAACTGCCTACCATTCAAAATCTACATATATTCTGGAATGAGCGAACCTCATGTGGCGAAAAGAGGAAAGAATTAAATCCACATTCCGTTCACAAAAACAGAAATGCCATATAATAATAATATGATGAAATTTTATTATGTTATGAGGAAATGTTAAATAACATAATTATAAAAGCAGAAAAATAAAGGAATGTTGGGTATTAATACCCTGATGAAGTGATGTATAAAACTGACCAAGATCAATTGAAATATATAAAGCCAGGTAAAATCTCAAACCATGAAAGAACATCAAAACGTTTTGCAATGAATTCAGATCGAGTACTAAAGGCCCAGTCTCCCTTAAAATCTGAAATAGATTATAAAATTAATATTTTTCCAGTTAAATGGTCCAGAATGATATCAGAACAACCAAAATACCTCACACGAAGTGTGTCGAAATATGAGTATTCTAGCAAATTGTGTCGTACCGACAAAGCAACATTCAATTTGGTTCACTTATCAGGACTGAGTATTCTGTGTGTGTTATTTGAGAACATTGTGAAATATTTACCAGGGTGTTTCTTCTCAGGTCCTGAACTGGAACAGTGAGCTGATGAAATGTAAGCTTTGTTCTGATGTACTGCTGGGCTGGATAGTAACTGCACGTGAAGGGATTTGAAATCCTCTTTTATTAAATCACTACTAATTACACACTTCCCAACTCGGGAGAGGTACAGAAAGGCCGCACTTGGGTCGAACTTAACAATCAAGTAAATTAAATGCTAAACCTAAAATAGAAATTAAATCAAACTTTGCTTCGCAGAGCAATTCGCGGAAGTTGGCCTCTACCTGAAAGGGTGCGTATACTAATACTAGCGCACTTCAAATTGTTTTACAATGCAATCACGTAGTAAGCACTATGGCTTATAAATTTAAACTGCTAGCTGGTCAGGCGAACGTTGAGCAGAGTGACCGTGGTCTGAGACTAAGCTCTCTCACACTAAGAGGTTTCTACCTCTGGCTTAAATAGTACTTCGCTGTACTTCAAATTAGCATAAGCTGAAAACGCGCGCTTCTTCTGACAGGAAGTTGAAACAGAGAGGAGATAGACAGATTTAAATTAAAATAAAACTTGGTTAGTTTAACTAAAACCTTACACACTCTCCGAATCACAAAAAGACCTAGGCATAAACGTCCTTGTTTTACGTTATGACACTAATTACAATTTCCTTCCGCCGGAAGAAAACTTTTCATCTGAATGTGAAAAAGGAAGCAATCTTATAGTATCTTTTTCTCCAAGAATTGTCTTTTCATATCAGTGGCAAGAAAACTTTCACATAAACTTCAGACTCTCACTAAATCAGAATTCCTCATAAAATATTAATTATCCTCCTTGTTTCTTATTTTAAATATTGAGATAACATTTTTGAAACATAACTATAAGCCGATATTTTATTTTTTTTTATTCTAGACAACTATATTTTTTATTGATAAGGAATACTAAGCTCATTTATTGAAAACATTTAGGTATTTCTTATAGAATTAAAACAAAACTGAGTAATACATTTTAAAGCTTTAAAATTTCCGCAAGCAAGGAAAGAATTATTCAGTAAAAGGATACGGTATTTTTGTTACACATAAAATTTAAATTATGCTTATCTTCTCACAGGCATTTATTGAAAGCAGTAGAGCGATTTAAAGCAAAATAGGGCTCTTTTTTAATACTGCGAATTTATTAATGCTGCAATTACGCATTTGCATCTTATTTGTGTCTTCGAAACATTTAGGCATAAAACCCAAACTGAAAGCAGATGGAATTAGCTTCTAATAGTACTAATTAGTAAATATCAATAGTTACTTTCATATTTTGAGAAAAGTCGAAATTTAAAGTGTAAGGTTAAAATTGGTCAATTTACTATCTTCGCACTTTAACTTGATGTTTAGAACTCTAAGAAACACAGACAGTAGTAAATCTGAACCAAAAATTTATTAATATTACTAGTTGTAAAAAGTACAACTAAGAGTTAAAACTTCTCCACCTTTCTTTGTAGGGTCTTAAATGCTTACTACTTAATAAATAAACTTGATATCTATACGACCCGTCTCCAGCTATTCGCGACCTCTATGCATAAACGTTAGTTAATATATAAGGAAGCACTCACCGAAAACTGCTCGAATAATAGATGACCGATTCACGAGAGTGACAGTTTTCCTGGCCAAATTCTCTCTCTAAACTACTCCTTTGCACGCTATTAAATTAGACCTAATTTACATTCTGGTGAAGCTGACGGAAGAAACATAAGTTACTGGAAAGGGGTGCACATAAAAATAATGTGTTATTTAAAATAAATATTACAAAGTGTAGGCAAAATATTTAAGATTTTAACCCCCCAATACTGGCAAATGTTAGCAGATTTCCTTTAATATATTTGAGTAGGAAAAAAGTGGGAATTTTGGTGCGGATGTTGTAAAATATTTTAGTTATTAAACGGATCATATAATGTGACATAGATTTTGGTGCGTAGTATGTAATATTTTATAGATAACCGGAAGATAAAATAAGATAAATTTTAAGTACCTTGTGCCATACTCGATCGAAAATTAACGTGGGAAAAGCACATTGAATTCATTTCTACTAAATGTGAAAAAATTATTAATAATCTTCACCGAATTGCCAAAAATACTTTTAGAGTAAGCTAGGAAGTTAGGAAACTAACGTATAAGCAGTTTATTGTGCCATGCATTTTGTATGGTTCTCGTGCTTGGGGGCATGTTCTTGCAAAGAAGATCAACAAAAGAAATCTGAGAAAGACTCAAAGGAGAAGTCTTCTTCACATTGTTAGTTGTTATAGAACACTACGTTTAGGAAACTACTTTTGTTTTTATAGGATTTAAGACTATTAATTTCGAATAAAAATGTAGGAATAATATTTTCGAAGCACTGACAACTGATACTTTGGAAGACTGCATAAATGGAAATGCACCCTTCCCTGATATTCCTCGTCCAACTACTTTGTAACCCCAAAAATTTCTGCGATTATGAAGATACTGCTGAAAAATCTTTTCATATGGTTTGCTTTATAGATGACAGTAAAATGAATAATAATGTTGGTCTAACATTTGCTCTTTTTGAAGACCAATATAAGGTTCGCTCTTTTAAGTACTGTATTCGAAATGAATGTAGTTTTTCAAGAACTTATCTGTATTTATCTTGTCGTCATGTGGATCAACGGAAATGGGACTGCATCTTCAAAGTACCTCACATATTCTCTCCACCTTTTGGGCAGTGTTACCAGCAGAGACAAAGTAGTAATCGAAATTCTTTTAGACACTTAGAAATAGGGGAACTGGTATTCGTTTTGCTTAGGTGCGAGGTCATGATGGAACTTATGGAAGTGAAAGAGCTGCTTTCTTAACTGAAGGTGCTTTAAATGTATCCATCGACATCAATATAAGTATTCCAAAGAGTTATCGGAAGTCCTTTTATTATCAGAAGCTTTTATCTAAGTGGAATGAAGACTACATTTCATCTTGTAATGCTAGGTACACCAAAAAATCCCTTCCTTCTTGAACCATAGATTAAAATCCGAGGCCTTCACCTTTACTAATTTTATCTCAGTTTTAATCTGGTCATGGTAAATTTGCATGTTATCTGTTCAATTGAAATTTAAGGTCAAGTAACTCATTGAGTGTTAAAAAAGTACCTCAAAATGTGGAACACTTAACGTTTTCTTTTCCCACTTTCGAGGACCTTTGATTATGACTGCAAAACGGTTTAAAAAAGTTAGGCGTCATTTGGCCAGTGAACTTATCTGTTTTTGTGAAATTTATATTGTTGTTCTCTGTTTTCGTTTGCTTTATTAATGCATGTAATGTTCAGTGTTTTAATTACCTTACCTTTGTAAGTCCCGTGTTGAACATTTGTGGTTCGCAGAGAGATTGTATGTGTTCAAAAAATGTTAAGTACAAACTTCCTTATTCACGAATACGTACAAGTTCTGCTATAACAGCAGTTTGTCTACAACTTTGTTTTACAGCAATTTATCTAAGATGAGGCGAAGGTCTTCCACACACCTGTCAGGATACCAATTCTTCTCCATCAGTTGGACGCTTTATCTGACAAATATCCAGACCTAACGTTTGAAAATTAAATCTTTTGTAGAACGTTGCAGACAAGTCGTAAAGAAATGGAATTAAGGCAAGAATAAAAAGAAGTTTTAAATAGTGCTGAATGCTCTTAAATAAATTTTACTCTTTTTTTTTCTTTCTTTAGATTGGTGACTTAAATATTTCGCCTGAAACCTGCTACGCCAGAACAATTTTTACACCATTAAGAACTGAAAATAATTTAGAAAAATCCTGGAAAAGGTATTATTTAAAGTAGCAAATAAATGTGTGTAATAAATATTAAAAACTGTTAAAATTTTTAAGTGCGAAATGCGTTTGCTATAAAGATGAAAAACGTATTTTTATAATACTACGCTTTTCTTTCTTTTTTTGCTTGACTTTCAGTGCTCTTTTATTACCTGATTATTAAAGCAAAGAAAAAGTATATTCAGTTGTGTCGCCATATCCACTAATTCAGATCCGCAATTTCAAATATCCACAGTTTGCCGCTGGGCAAAAAATGCTTTAAAACATAATGAAATTAAGAGTCCATAAATTACAAAATGCGAGCTATGAAAGAATGACATATATCGTAGTGTAATACTGCATCTAAAACTCACCTGGTTGTACTATCTTCCTCAGCATTCTCGAACATAAGCACAAACAAAGCATGTGGAATTAGGACCAGTGTCCCTTATATAGGCTGTATTTTAACGAAAAAATATGTTTTGATGCTCTTTTATCCACTCACAGCGCGCGTGATGCTATAAAGGTATTGGTATAACAATTCTGCATTACGTTTTTCGAGTATTATGCTAAAATATAAGAATACTTTGCTTTTGTATATATGCAAGGCACAGTAAAAGAAAGAGAGAGAAAACTAGAACGAAAACTACAAATGTAGAAAGCAGAGTAATAGTACATTTTATCGCTGTGCTCAATTAATGTTGCTAATGACTTCAAGTGCGTAATATATCCATTAAATTATACCATATTTATGAATGTTACACAAATATTACGTTTTCTACGCCGTTCAGTATTACCCGCAGTGATGGGGAAATACCTACCAGAGATATCGAGGCTATTTTATGTAATAAGAAAGACAGACTCTAAGAGCAACTACACACACGCATGCACATATATACACATTCATAGAGAGATACAGATATACATGCAAGATAAATTTTAACTTATTCTATTTTTCTTAGGTTTTAATAGTCCTTAAAATACTTTTATTACGGCTATTTTCCTCTTCTATCCTAAAGGTACTAGCTGTTTATAATAAATCTTTCTGAAGTGAATCATTCCAAAATTACCGCATAATTTTTAATATAACGCAAGGGGCGCATTTTTTACGTAACTGTAAAATAAAAGTGGAGACGTTTATCCACTATTATTCAAACAGAAATCTTTATGAACCAATAACAGCGAAGCAATAACTACGTGCATCCTATTGAAAAATAAAGCAAATTCACCATTCTTAATCTGACATCAGTAACACAGCCTTGTCACATCTGCGATTGTTCAGTTAAGATGTAGTCTGTTAATTTTCTTCTATCCCCAAATATGATGCCGTAAAAATGTAAAATGTATTTTTGAAATTACTGAACGGGGGGGGGGAGGAGATTTATTTATGCATGCTTACTTCCGTAATGCTGTTACAAAAGTAAAGGACCGTATCAAGCTCTGAATATATCAGTCACTTTAAGGAAGCAGTACCCGTTCGATAGTAAATAAAGACTGAAAAAAGTCGATGAAACTAAACCCTTTATTTTAAAAGTGCATAGCTTAGGCGATTATTCCTCAAGGGTACTCGTGGTACTGAGGTATTTACAGTAACGGGAGACATATTTTTCTGTACTCTCATCATACTCTTCTGCCTCCGCTGAAAAATGAAATTACCGTTTGCTGCCAAACAGCAGCAAACAGTCGTTAACAAGGCACTTTCTACCAAACTATGAACATCTTCAGCCGCAAAGTCCGGCAACATATCTGCTTCAGAAGCGTCAGTGGAAGGCTTCGGCACACCCGGCCTACAACTCCGACTTTGCTGCCAGTGACTAACATCTTTTCATAAAAATTAAAGGAGCATTCGGTCAAGAGCACTTTGCTGATAATAAAGAATCCAAATATAGCAATACACTAAACAATAACTGCATTTGTGAATGGCGTAGAGAAAGAAGTTTATGGCGAGGGTATACGAAATAGATCTTTGGCGCCTGTGGTGAAATAATACTTCAATGTACGCACTTTTAAAATTACTTGTTTCATTCCTAAGATAGATATTCAACTAGCCTTTTGTAGTCTTTTATTTACCTTTGTTTATTTACTTTTTTACATGCTACGTACACTTTGAGATATTTGGGTGCATTGAAATATTTTAGCTACTTTAGAATGAAACTGAATGAAGTACCTACAACTGGAATAAAATTAATTATAGTAGTTTTATGCAAAATAAAACAAAAACATTTATGCGTTGTATGTTAAATCTTGCAGTTAAAACCTTTTGTACTTAATTCATAATTTTATTAAATAAACGTATTTAAAATCTAAAGTAAGCATTTTTTTCAGAAATCGACTCCTCATACAGATTGGTTAGGTTAGGTTGGTTAGGTTGTTCAATTATGGCAAAGCACACGAGGGCTATCTGCCTAAAGGGAGGGATGCCTTCGTGGAGGACTTTCTAAGGGAAACTGGCTCGTATACACGTTACACATGGGGAAAACCACGAAAACGCCCATGCAGCCAGCCCGTTCGCGGGATTCGAACCTCGGACCGAACTACCAGTGTTCAGCGTCTTACCGCTCGGCCGCTGGTGGGCCCTCATACAGATTGACTGACAAAATAGTTTTTGAATGCCATTTATTTATAAGTAAAACCCTATAAGTTATTTCTTCCGCCTGCTTCGCATGCCTTTATGGTGTAGTGTTCAGCACGCTCGGCGCATACTCTAGGGGTCCGTGGTTCGAGTCCCGGAGAAGGCATTGCTCATTTCTTCAGTTTCCTGACATTGAAAAATCTAGGTTACTCTACAACCCTGTTTATGTTTATAGATTTTTTGCCCCACCAGTTCTAGCTGTTTGCGAAATTTTAATTCCAAGACCTCGGTGAGTTTACTATTTTAATTCAAAAGACTGAGATTTACCAGAAACATGTATTTAGACAAATACCATACAAACCTCAGGAGGTGGCTAAAATTCTAGAACTCTGAACAGGACATGCAACCAAGATCTCGAAATCTTTTATGTGGTCTGTTTCATTCAGTTTTATTCTAAACTCAGTAAAACGTCAAACGGCTTACAAAACATTGAGTACATTCTCACGTTATTGAATACAATAATGAACTTAAGTAATACGCCGAAATATTCATGAACATCTGACTTGAAGTCAGATTAATCGATTAAGGCAAAGCAACTCGAGGGAAGGGATGTCTTCGTAGAGGACTTTCTAAGGGAAATTTTCTCGTATCTACGTTACGCATGAGGAAATCACGAAAACTTCCTTGCAGCCAGCCCATCCCCTAGGACATGAATCCAGATCGAACTGCCGCTGTGTTCAACGACTTTGCCGCTCGGCCGGTGAGTCATATCTAGCTTGAGAAGGATGTTTTTGAAGAGAACTAACTGTCTATGGAAAACTAACTCGAATGTAGAGGAAAAAAAGAAAATACTTCCACAACCTGCTCACTCCGTTGCTGAAAAACTAATAGTTATCAATCATCAGCCAACTTATCAAAACGACCGCTGCCTGGGGGCGGTGATTTAGCAAGATTTCTCAAATTATTGAGCTTAATTCGAAAATCAATTGTAAACATTTTTATCACAACAACACGCTTTATTAAAAGTATGGCTAAGTGCCCCAATAATGGCACAGAAATCTTAATTTAAATAATCTATTGGTTTTATTGCTAACGCTTGTTATTCTAACGGGGTTAACAAAAACAAAAAACAATATTTGAACTAGTTCTCAAAATTTTCCACTTTCGCGAAAACGTATGTCAAAGTACCATAAACCAAAGTAGACGAAAAACTACAAAATTTGACCTGTGTGGAATTCGCGTAATTCACTTTCAAGCTTAAATCATCCACTATGACAAGATTCGCCTGTCTGTTTACCTGTGAATGCGTCGGAGAACATTTTTCTACTCGCTACGGCAGACGGAGAGTTGCAAGTCCGGGGAGCCATACTCTTGCATCGTGAGTGTCACCTGTGGAACGCGTAGACCAATCAGAAGCCGCAACTTTCCCCACTAGGCACATCAGGTGGTTGCTCTTCACGGGCCGTTGAATGAGTTGACCGCTTCCGTCGCTGCTGCCCAAAAAAGTTTTGACATCAAACCGAAATCGTTCACTGCTTGTTTCATTACGGTTTCCTCTCCAGCTGCATAGCGTTTGTTATTGGGCCCTTCGTAAAGGAGAGTGTGGTCACTTCAATGATCGCTTTGAGTTCTCTTCAGCTAAATTAACGTTTGCTCGCGACGTCATTTCGACGTACGAAGTTGTGACGCTATACACGGAGTGTTTGTTATTCGTGCGTGTGATATGTGGGAATTTTTTCATGACGTGTTTCTGAGGTGTGTCATCATTTGATGTTTATTCTAGCCGCAAACTTCGGTAGAAGCAAGTCTGTGTTTGAAGCTGCGTCTGGTTAGGAGTTCACCTGAAAAAAAAAAAAAGTCTGAGATAACTAGCGCAATCTTTTAATTTCACTAAATAAATAAGCGAGGTGTTTCAAAAAGATGTAAAATCCATTCATTAGGTTTATGCTTTTGACAAATACTTCTGATATTTTGCTGTAAATTACGCCATTGGATACTCTAGTCTTTTTGTTTATCGCAGCATTATGCCGTTATTTAGCGCCAAGAAAAAGAAAGAAGATTTCAGGAATAATCACACTAATGGTACGAATTCCTGTACTGCTCCGAGTTCTCCTGGAACTCCAGTGCGTTCGAACACACCTAACAATCTTCATCAGAACGGACAGGTCAGTCCGGTCAATGCAGAGCAAGTACGAGAACTTCCCGTGCATAAACCGAAATTAGTTTTCCATTGCCAACAAGCACAAGGAAGCCCCACAGGAATTATATCCGGCTTCACGAATATCAAAGAATTGTACCAAAAGATATCCGAGTGCTACGACTTTCCTGTCTCAGATGTAAGTTCCTTCATTCATTTATAAATTATTTAATAAAAGACAAAGTTTATTATCTAATCTTAATTCAACAATTAAATAGATATGGTGTTTACAGTCCATAAAATAATACGAATACGGTTTTATATAAAATTGAGATATGTGTGTATAACGGTAAATAATATTAATAATAGTAGCATAATTAAAAAAATAAAAATCCTAAAAAACAGAATGAAAGAATAATTTCTGTTCAGTTTCATAAAACAACGTCAATGACGTTAAATAATTCAAATAAATAATTTAACAAGGAAATAAAAATAAGCTGCAATTCAAATCAAAACTGCACTAATTTATTTCAGTTTTTCAAAACTTAAGCTATGCTATTCAAATATTCACATATAAGTTAGGAAAGTGTTACGTATCTTAGCAAGTTACCAAGCTTCTTGTTTCAGAATGATTATTCACATATAAATCAACAAAAGTGCATAAATAAGCTGGGCACTCTGCTAATATACGTAGTATATATCATGTTAACTCTTTAAAAATTTGACATTTTTTGTTAAGATTTTAGTCTACACCGTATGTATTGGATCGTCACTCTTACTTTGTAACAACGTCACTGTGCAGTAACCTTTATCAAAGTGAGGTGGTAAAAATTTGGGTTTGCCGCAAAGACTTACTTTTGAATTGTTTTTAATATGGAATCAATACTTCGTAATTTCTTACTTTGTCTTACCTATAGTTTAAAAGTACCCCCTTCCATTCCATTTGCACCCTTTCTTTCTGCGCATAATTTTTCTCGTTTCTAAATCTGCATAGATTCTGTATTAGCTACTCTGTTGTTGTTGTTGCATATCATACATATTAACCTGGTTTGTATTTCGCTAAGCCTGCTACAAAGTTATCACATATAATTACATAAGACTCCCGAATAACTTATCTCTATAGACCAGATTTTACATTGGGCAAACTAATAGCTTGTTAATATGAAAAAGTTATAGATTATCTTTTATTAGCTGTATAAATTACATTATAAAACTACTGCATATGTCTTATGTAATTATTTATTGATTTTTTTTTATTTAGTTAAAAAAAACTCAAAATAATGTTAAAAAAAGAAGAAATAACAAATAAAATAACTAACGTGTAGTAACATCCACAAGGAGCTACTCTCATTCAAAATGCTCAAGAAGAAGTGAAAGCTTCAGATTCTAATTAAAAGGAAAGTTTAAGAGCTTTCAAAACGACAAACAGTACTTTAATTTATTTTTTGATGAAAAAATACGTAGTCCCTGAAACAGAAGCAATACTTCATCTCTCAATTTTTCATAAAACTAGAAATAAATATTTGATTCGCAGAAGAAATCTCAGCAAAAGCGTGGCCAGTTAAACAAAAGACGGTTAGAATGAGATGAAAAAAAAAAGGAGTGTACAGTATTAGAATCAGCATATCTATGAACGTCCTATCTTACAGACTGAATTACCGCCCAGACGGTTTAATGGTTCGTCACTCTGACTGCCAAACCGAAGGGCTCAGTTTCGAATCACAAAAAAGGCATGGATATTTGCAAGCATATAGTATCGATACGGCAAAGGGGCACTCAAAATACATGGCTGGCCGAAATCCTGCCGAGAGGTTAGTAGCAAAAGATGAGCGGTGGGAAATCCATGGACAGCACACTGGGTGTTCTCCTTCGGAACTGTATCCGGGACAGAAGCTTGGCAATTAACAAGACCTGGGGAAGCCTAATATGCCTACATGGATGCATAGGTGCTGGTATTGCTTCAACCATCCTTAACTCACACACGGAGGCTAACTTTTTAAATTCCGTTTTAATTTTGACTAGCCCCCGCCCGGAGGATAGAATTCAAGGAACTTGTATCAGTATTCCGTTATAAGTAGCCTCTTGAGAGGACATTTCGGATCTACAGGCTTTAAGTGCCTGCATGACAGTCTGCAGTCACAAACGACACTATGCAATCATAAGCTTGCATTTCTTATGTGGGAATAGAAACTGAACCTAGAGGCATGGTGGTTAACGCCTGCCAACCATCACAGCATTCGAAGTGGCGGCATGTAGAATTAAATTATTGTCTGTTGTTGCTAATTCTGACATTAAAGAAGGAATAATATGCAGAATCCTTAAATCTACCGCTGCGAGTATTCGCTCCATTCAAATTATCTAGCCTTTTGAAAGTTGCCAGCACTACATGGCGTAGATTTTGAGTAGAAGTTTTAATTTTGAATAAAACACAGTTTTCAATATAAGAGTTTCAAACTAATAAAACAGAGTATAAGAACTGAATAAAACAGAGCTTTATTCATAATCTACGCCATCTTTTTTGCCTAACCTAAGATTTTAGGTTAACTAATTTCTTATCCAATTAAATCAATCTCTCTTCTTCGGCAGATAACAAGTTTGAAACAAAAGCTTTCTTGCGTCAATGATCAGAGAACTATTCTTTTGTCCCCAGAATTACCTCTTTAATGCGGCCGTATTTACCACTATACTAATTTATACAGTCCCTCCTGACTTAGTTGCCAACTAATTGCCGAAGGATTATTGTTTAGCAGAGGCATGCCTAAGTATTTTCCCTTGAGGCAAAGTGGTAAATGCACGGCCTTATAAAAGCTGACATTAATTGTATCTGTATGCTTTCATATTCAACAAAGGTAGTTACAATAAATCAAAAGAAATTTCTTATAATACTTTTAATTATAAATTTATATAGTCAGAAAAACAGTACATATAATAATTATAGTACATGTAACAATTTATTATTTTAAAATGAAAACGTCAAAAAGCACTTTTTTAATTATATTTTTTTTATATAAAACAGTGATATTTAAAAGCTTTTGTTCATGTGAGAAGATTTTTTTTAAAAAACTGCATAAACTGTTTTTTTATAGTTTAAGATTTCTGAAGCTTCTTTGACCTTAATATTAGCAACTGGCAGCATTAAAAGTATTCTTAACGCCCATTTTCGAATTCAGATATGATTTAACTAAAACGCAGTCACCCTGAACTACATTTAGAAGATCTAATTTTGCTTTAGTGAACAGAATTATCCTGCTGCTTTTTAAAATACTTAAATTTAATGACAATTTTTTAACAACTAGAAACTGGAAATCGAAAGCTATAACGTTTAATGTCTGATATTTACTTTTAGTTGTAAGATTAAAATATCTTTCATTTCTTTCATTTCTACCGTGAAAAATATTTCTGCAGAAGTTTTTCCCCTATTATATCTATTTGTTTAGTTGGCAAAGCATACAATGCCTATCTGTCTAAAGAGCAAAGTGTCTTCGTGGAGGACTTTCTAATGGAAACCGGCCCGCATTTATGTTACACATGGGGGAAAAAATGAAAATATCTGTGCAGCTAACCTATTCACTGAGATCCAATTTTGGATTAATTCATCTGTCAAGCGTTTGGTTTCTTCATCTTTGTAAAATTTTTGATTGCGAGATTGCAAGCCTTTGTTGATCTTTCATTTTTCTTGCAGTACTAAACTGAGCGAAGGCATATCTAAAATTTTAAATCGATTTCCCGAAAGAGATTATTAGTTTTACCCACTGCAATTATCTGTTATTTGAGGCTTTATGTAAATTTGAATTTACGTACATTTAAGGTAATAACGGCGATTTGAAAACTATGTAAAATACATGATAATGATTTTTCTGTCTCGTTTTAATTATCATTAACAATTAATTAAGATTTGATTTCGTTTGGTTAAATTAAGAGAAAGCATGTGAGTGCACAAGTGCTCAAAATGCCCTTTTATTGCTTTTAATGACATATTTTGAAATGGTGCTTCTCAATGCCTTTCAAAATTGGAAATTAACAATCATAATTTATTTTTTAAATACCTTTAAAAAACTTTTAAGAAAAGGTTAAAAAAAAGATATTTCTAAAATTTTGAAGCTAATTTCGTGCCCTTCCTGGCCGTTCACCTGAGACAAGTGCCTTACTTGCTCTCCAGCCTTGTCTCGGTTCTGTTGTTTAGCATTTTGGCAGTATTTGCAAATTAAAGATTTTCTTCAATCCAAGACGTATGTACTTTGTATCATCGAATAAGGGTTCGTACTCAAGTACTAGTAGATGTAGCAAGTGAAGTTTTAAACGTCTAGTTTTAACAGTATTCGCATTTCATCATATCAAACCATAATTTAAAATAATCGGTAATTTCAAAAAAAGATTTCAAGATGTATAACGTAACACTGAGAAGCTTCCAGTGTGGCTGCATAAATATGGTTCGCCTTGCTTTTGATAGTCAACAATTAACAGAAAAGACAGAAGGGAAAATGATTTCGATTCTATTATATTCGAGGTGCAGCATCGCCAGACGGTGTTTTCAGTACTTCTTTATCTTTTACGAGAGTGTTTTCGTTCAAATGTATTTCACAAACTCTGCGATAAAAACATTGCCTATCGCGCTGCTAAGAAACGCTCTTTAATGGTATGAATGGTTGTGTGTTCTTGTGGTAAAAGAAATTTATGCATGTAATGGAGGAATAAGTTAACAGGAATAATTGCATTTCCTATGTATAGATCTTTCCTTTTTTGAATACTGTAAATGTTTTACATTAAAGAATTTTTAATAAAGCTAATCAGGACAAAAATAGATATAAAATTAATTTTTTTAAAATTTATTATTATTATTATTATTATTACTCTTCATACGTAGATGTAAAAGCGCATTCTTGTAACACTTCCTTCGAGGCATATCTTTTTGTACTTGACAACAGACAATACTGGACAGGTTGTAGAGACATTAGGTTATTTGAAAGCAAGAGCGATGAAAAAATTAGCAACGCCTTCGCCGGGACTCGAATACGTGTCAAGCGTGCTGACTACCACACCACGAAGGCATGCGAAGAGGGCGGAAGCATACAGGGGACCCAGTCGCCAAATCCCGGTGGTGGAGAATTATCATCCACCACCTTTTTTTTTAATTCGGGTGGCACTTCCCGGGCCCTTCGGTACCGCACTAAGCTTCCCAAGCTACTAGACCGTCTGGGCGGCATGCGAAGAAGGGGGGAGAAATACCTCATAATAATAAGGGTTATATATAAGGTAATATATAATTCCACTTCATTTATTAAATAGGTAGTAATTCAAGACAAAACATATAATTGCAGCTTAATTCATTTTATAATGTAGTATGTATTTATATAATTTATTTATATAATTTATTATTGTAATTTTATAATGTGTATTTTATAATTTATAATATATATTCATTTTATAATGTATTTGAAGGTAAAAATTTCTTGTTTCGTATTCGGAGTATGAGGAAAAAGACGAAAGGTTCATTTTGACCTGTGATTAATTTATGCATTTTTCTCGTAAGTCGGATTCCTAGAACACTGATAGCTTTCATTTTAAAGTAGGTCATTAAATTCAGATAGGATGGAAGTTTTAGCAACTTTGTCGTTATCTGTGTACCATATTATCATCCAACTAATCCGACATCACTTATAAACAAAAAATGGGAAAAAAGGTGAAATAACACAGGAAGATTTATTACGTATCCTAACATTTAGTTTCTTGTACATTGAATGAGAGAAATGATAAATAATGATGCCGTTAATTGGAACTGAAGCATCAAAATATATATTAAAAAACTAAATATAAAACTTGTAAATGAGAAAAAGCATAATCGTTTAAAAGAACTGAGTTTTAAGACTTATTAAAAATTTTATGCAAAATGTACGTACAAGATAAAACTATCCCTGAAAGTATACCAACAAATTTTTTGATCATGTGGTACGTCCCATCAATGCTTAAGTAAATAAATAAAT
This sequence comes from Stegodyphus mimosarum, assembly GCA_000611955.2. Lineage (NCBI taxonomy): Eukaryota > Metazoa > Arthropoda > Arachnida > Araneae > Eresidae > Stegodyphus > Stegodyphus mimosarum. The sequence goes on from KK117538.1 coordinate 146,868, forward strand.
AAAATAAAATAAAAGAGAACAAACAAAATATATCAGGGTTATAATCTTGTAAAGACTGATCAATACAGAAAGCGAAATACTTTTTTTTCGCTTAATACAAATCCAGTTTGTACATCAACGAATGAATATTCACTTGTAAATCAGTAATTCTTAAGGAAAAATTACTAAATATTTCATCTGTCTAGTAAAGAGAACGAAATGGAACTGATGTTGCAAAATGCCGAGAAAATTTGTTACAGACGCAGAATAAATAATTTCAGCTACCCGGATAGTTTAAAGTGTTACAAAAAATTAAGTAATTTTTCCTCATCATTATTTGTACTATTCGCATACGTCTGTCGAAGTTTGAAGAGATGCGAAATCAAACCTTCTGGACTAGGACTCTATGATATGTAACTTACAATATTATTGCCTGCATTACAAGAGACAGACGTAAACTGCAATATCTCTTTGCATTGCAAGAGTCAGAACGTGTAACTTGCAATATCCTCTGTGTTACCAGAATTCGAAAAGCGGCACCAGATCGAAAATTTCTCATCCATTACCTAACTATTGTATTTCTTGTACTGTTAGATAATTAAAGAAAAAAACATATTTAGAAAAAAAAGGGTTTACATTCCCATTAAAAAAGTGTTTCTTGTATTGCTCAAATGTATTTTTTTTTCTCACAAAATTCAAACTCTTCTTATTCTTAAGTCGCAAGATAGGATAAGATACAATTTTCAGAGGATTTTAATAGCAAAATAATATGTTGTTTATTTTTAAACTTATAGTCTTCAGTCATTATGGGTCTTCCCAATGGAATTTCGTAAGGGGTTGCTGTTTACAGTTAAGGATGCCAGTAACAGAAAAGTTAACTACATCTCTTCTCTCCCACCTTCTTTTATATATATATATATAGATAGATAGAGAGGTATAGATAGATGGATATATTGTGTGTGTTGTGAGTGTGTATGTGTTCGGCTAGGGTGTAAATCGAGAACTGAAATATCCATACACATATTCCACCCGAGGATTTTCGAAGCACCGGGAATATCCTCGGTTGGAAGTAATGCCAGAATCGCAATCAGGCACCTCTAATTCATATAGAAACCAAATATAAAAGTAATCGAAGCTATATTATCCGAATGATGATAAGCAGGCTTTCTTCTGCGTAAAATTGTGTATGAAACCTCTCATTCTGTCGAAAAAAGTGGTTCCTCATTTCTACGAGTTAAAACAGCATGTTCCGCATAAGGTTGTTCGGAATGAACATGTACTTCCAGATACAGTCAAAATACTATCTAGACCTCGTTAATGAGATATAGCGTTAAGAATTGAAATCGACTAGCCGGGCTTTACAAGCACTTGTAGCTACTGGGGATTTGAATAGAAATTAAGCAAAAAATATTTCGATTTCTCAGTTGCATTAGGGCGTTGCAAAGAAACTGAGCGAAAGAAACTGACAATCCACAACGCCTAGATATGGGTGGAGACAACTGTCAATGGCATGAAACAATTAAATAAACCTTCTACGTAGTGTTGTATTCTCAGCTGTCTCAAGGATACGGATAGCCTATTCTTATTTGAAAGTACCGAGTAAAGTTTCAGTTGGATGAGGTTTCTAATTTGCGTGTTAGCATAAAGGGATGACTTAAAGAAATGATAAGTACAATAATCTGAAACGTTAGTAAGCAAAGGATGATTAATTAAGCTACAAATATATATTATAAAACTTCATTCTGGTTACAAATTCAAACATACCTTTTCGCTTCAGACCAACTGGACAAATAAGTTTTTGATCTTTTTGTAGTAATTAATTAATGTAATAATTCTGTCAGAAACTATTTTTTTTAAAAGCATTTAGAAAATTGAACACTTGTTTGTTCCAATAGAAGAAATTCATCTATGATTTATATATCTATATATACATACATATATACATATATATTATTATATTATATCAATTCTTAGAATAAATATTCACTTCTAAAATTAATGTTCTCAGTTTAACAGAACAAGTTTCAGTATATTCCAACATGTGAAACCGTTGAATCATTTTGAGTTATGTATATACTTGAAGCCAAATGTATGTAATCCTGGTCTTATATTTTTGCTAATAATAGGGGAAAAATACGACCTTTATTTTGATAATTGCTCTGTGAATGTGAAACAAAATACCTCTGCTATAAGCAGAGCATATGCAAATTAATTAAATATAATAAAAAAAGGCTTAATTTGCTTAACCAAAATCTCGTTTAACAGAAAAGTGGAGAAAAATAACGCTGAATTAGTAAATTAACATAAATAATTAATGTTATTTAATGTTTAGTTTTACCGCTACTAAAATCCGCAATTCATCTTTAGATTTTATTAAATCAAAGTTTTTTTCATTATCTTCTTCTTCAGAGGCAAATACGAATTTCATAGCGAAAATAATTTAATTCAACATCTTTTACGTGAAAATAATACATTCGGAAATAATTTTGTTCAGATCGCTTCAAATATCGTATTTAATCGAAAATGAGATCCCCCCTTTGCTTCATTTTTTTCTCTCAAATTTGGTGGGGTTTAACAAACGTATATTTTGATAAATGTATAAGGTATTTTCCCCGCCTTCTTCGCATATCTTCGTGGTGTAGAGGGCAGCACAATCGACGCGTAACCGAGAGGTCCGTGGTTCGATTCCCGCCGAAGGCGTTTCTCCCTTTTTTCAATCTCTCTTGCTTCAAAAACACCTAATGACGCTACAAATGAAACTGCAGAATGAGAGGAAAACGTTCAATTTTTGGTACTATATAGAAAAATTGCACTATTTAAATATTAAATACGCTGTTTAAATACTTCTACATCATAGTAAAATAGTTTGCTGAAGTACGCATCATACCTCATCTAATCAAAATCATTGCTGTTCTGATTAAATATTCGCTTATGTTTTTATTTCGTAAATTTTATCCTAAAACTATAAAGAAGAAAGTAAGGAGGGTTTTATATTTAAGGGAATCTTATTTTAATGTAAATACGGTACATAAATTCATTGATTGATTATGCCGATTAACATTCATGTTGTATACAAGTGACTTCCAGCACTATGATATAAAATGAAAGTTATTTATTTTTTATGTAGCTAGTCCTAACCAGATAACCATTAGATGATTTTTTTAGGGGGTCATCTTTCTTAAACTATTCACCTCATTAATTCAACTGCGACTTAACAAAGTGCTGCTTTTGTTTTCAAGCATTCATTAGCTGTATCACGCACTTATCCATATTGTGTTCAACAATTTCACTTACTGTATGATTATTGAGCTGTCAGTGCAACTTAAATGTCTTTTTAATTATTTGAAAAAAACTTGAATCTGTGAGAGAAGCGGAAAATTGACCGTTATTACGAACTATTGCGACTCATTACGAAGCTAATCCATAAACTGACTTCAGTTGATTAAAATCAAAATCGAAACGTTTGCACAATTACTCTAAATTACCAGAATCTAAAACGATGATTAAATGAAGTTCAAGAAAGTTAGTAGCTAATTAATATTTCTCAAGTTTGCATAATAGTGTATAAAAGAGATTAAAATTCTATACAGTTTAGAGGAAAATATTTCGCTTACTTTATTACAGAACTGCAATGCACAGAAGGAATTATTTCTCTGCTTTGTTTCACATTTTATTGACAAAGTAATGAGTTTACACTTATCATACGCTTTTCATTAAGCGGTGAAGCCACATATAGCTCTTCGTATGTGGTGTAAGGAAAAAATTCAGAAAAGTTTCATTATTTTAATTTAAATTACTATGTAAATATACTGCAATGCATCTATGTAAATGTATTCTAATTCATATATTTACTACTCGTAACAACATTATATAATTATTTATTTCTACTTATAATAGAAAAAAATAATAACAATAGGTTATCGGAAAAAAAGTGGTGTCTGAAAAGACTTTATTTCAATTTAGTTCGGATGATCGGTTTCTATATTCGGTAAGTGCTCGCTATATATCGGTAAGTGCTCTTCTCTGGAGTTAATATCTCTGGAGCATATTTACTCCAGAGAAGAGCACTTAGTTAAAACTTATATCCTAACTTTTAAGATTTTTCTCTTAAACATATTAGACTAAGCATTCAATATTCATGATGAGTAACAGTAAATTGTATAGTAGTAAGATGATAAATAAATTAAATTGCGTGTGTTCTTCATAGTTTTTTGTTTTAGAGGAAAAAGATATGAATTTCTATTGAAAATGGGACTGAAACCAGAAAGAGTTTAAGTGCCTTAATTCCTGCACTTACCACTATCAATCATGCGAATAAATTAAATTTAATATTATTAAGTTTTATGATTATTAGTTATTAATTTAATATTATTTAGTTCATGATCCTTTTGACCTAAAGAATATGATCTTCATAATACAGCTAAAACAACATTCGCACTCTTCTATATAAAGAAAGAATTTTTCTTTATGTTGATGAACATTTAAGAAAAATTCGCATAAAATTAGCACCTAAGTTTCTGTTAAATGTCTGTAACATTCCACCAACGTTCTTTTTCACAAGTGAGGGATATCTTCTAAATTATACTAACAACTCGGTGAAACATATCAAGTTTAAATTACTTAAAATTTTAGTTTAGAATGGCATTCATTTTAATGAAATTATATATTCGTTTTTAGAGAGTTTGATAACTATCTCTCTCCGTTTTTTTTTGACATAAAAAATTAATGTGCAGTTATTGTCAACTGCGTATTAAACCTAAATTCATCTTTAAAATTTAGTAAAATACCGCAGATTAACCTTAATCTTATAGAAATACTGTAAGCAGACAAGACTCGGATATCTCTTCTTTAGACTAACCAAGGTTTGAATGGCTAAAGTTGTGAAGCAATGGTAGTTTGTTTCCAGTTTCATTCTTAGCGAATGAAATGTCTGGAGCACTTTTTCCAGATTTTCTTCATAATAGCTTTATAATTCATAACAGTTTTATAATTTTTTAGATTAATGATAGGATTAATGATATGATTTTTAGATTAATGATTAAAGATCGGTTTGCGGAATGAAACACTTAAATTAACTCTCCTACCTTTTTTCCAACGGAATATGATTTTATTAGGAAATTAACTTCAATATTTTTAATTATTTAGTTCGTAAGGTTATTATTTAAATTAATCAGTTACTTATAATTTCAGCCTTTTCTATAACTTCTCCTTTCCGTTTCCTCATCAGAACGCAAATGAGATAGCTAGTCTTCAAGCTAAGGTTTTTGGAGCTTGAGCATGTTTGTGGCCTGGGGATGCATGCTACGTTTAGTCCCTGCCAAGTTGTAACTATGTAGAGACATTAGGTATTTTTTTCGATGCAGAAGACATGAAAAATATGCAATTCCTTCGCCGGGAATTGAACCACGGACCTCTGAAATACCGGCTCAGTGTGCTGACCATTACACCACGAAGGCACGCTAAGAATGTGGGAGATATACCTTATAACTATCCGATACCTTATAGCCCCTTCTTAAAGGGCGACTAGGGTTTTAGGGGACCTATTCGCCAAATCCTGGGTGTGGAGAGTCATCATCCACAACCCTTTTAGTTCGGGCGCCAGTGTAGAGACATTAGGTATTTTTTTCGATGCAGAAGACATGAAAAATATGCAATTCCTTCGCCGGGAATCGAACCACGGACCTCTGAAATACCGGCTCAGTGTGCTGACCATTACACCACGAAGGCACGCTAAGAATGTGGGAGATATACCTTATAACTATCCGGCTTTGCGTTATGCCTGTTTGCTGTGATGTCAGGACTGATTGAACTACACTAGGACACTTCGAGCACATAATTAAAGTAGTCAAAATTTTAGTTTGCAAAAATTTAAGTAATCTTGAAGAACTTGGCCATTAAAATCAATAGAAAAAGGCAACATTTTTTAATAGGAAAAGGCATTCCAATAAATGTGAAATAAAGCTCAGATAAAACACTTCACAAAGTCTTAAATTTAGACAAAGGAAAGAAGATTGATATTTGTGTACATGTATACTACTCAGACTTGGCAACAAAGATGTCCATAAAGTTATTTTGTAAATAAATTTTCTAATAAATTATTAAAAATATCATAACGAAATTTAATCCCGTATTATTTTGTACGTCTGAAAGATAGGTTGAAACGATGACAGCACAAGTACATTTAACTAGTAAGAAGTAGTGTAAACTTCCTACTTTTGAAAAATAACAATAGATTGAAAGGAAAGAACTAAGAGCGCTCAGCTTATGTGCCAAAGGCACTTCACCGAGAAATAAATAAATGCATTTTGCGAGGACAGGACAATTTTCTGTATTCGACTTTCACCTTCCTCAAAAAGGGCTGAAATATAATGATGTTCCATGATCAACAGAGCATGAATGGAGGATTGTTTTAATTATCTCTCAAAATGGAAAACAGTAAACTTATATTGAAATGAGAGACTTACTTTATGATTGAAGAAATTTTTAAAGAAGGCTTTATATTGCAGAGGCAATTCTTTAAGACACAATTCATTAATTGATCAAAATGCAAAAATCTTAATTTACGCGTTTTATATATTTCTAACTTCCGTAGCATGTAATGCTATCAATTACATTTGTACTTTTTTAAGCTTTAAAAGTTTAAACACATAACGTTAGAGGTATGTCTAAATAATGTAATTAGATGTGGCCATTAAAATGCCCATATGTGACATTCAAATACAGTTTTAAATTCCATTAATTTCTGTTTATAATTTTGCATGATGTAATTTTGTTAAAAATCTGTTCTGGAGTATAACCCAAGGCAAAAATGCTTGTAAGAAATTATCTCATTCCTCTGTGCTCGCTCTGGTGGTGCATGTACTTAATAATAAGTAGTGAGTAAGTGTTAGTAGTAAGTGTTAGTAGTTAGTTGTAAGGTAGTGATGGTAGATAAATTATTCGAAGGTCTGGCAAAGACGGAAACGTTTTTTCCCTATAATATCTTTCGCTCCGAAAAATCTAATTGTCTGCTCAGACTTAAGTATGCGATTAGATTCAAATTTCTTATTTCTCTTGTTACTTTGTACTAAATGTCCTGCTAAGCAAGCAGTAAATAAATATTATTAAAGAAACCTGTGCTCAAAGTAACAATAAAGCTTTACCAAAATCACTTCGACTACAGTTTAATTAAAGATAATTTCAAAGTTCTTCCGTTTCAGTCTAAAAAAATCAGAATCCATCCTCACTGTCCGTGCTACATATTTTCTTTTAAAAAAGATGTTTGTAATGTTCATAAGCAAATTTTATGAGTGATATGTTAAATTATCCAGTAATTCGTGTATCTTGTTTACTTGACAACACTTCTCTTCATTAACAAAGTACAAATTGATCGGAAAAGTAGATAAATACTCATTCGTAACATTTTGATGCCAGTTCTTGAATTATTTTAATTTCGAAACGTTAAATTATTCAGTAATTCATACATCATGTTTATTTACAACTCTTCTTTTCATTCAGAGGGTAAGAGTTGATCCGGAAAGCAGATCAAGCTCATTTGTTAGCATTTAGCTCCCAATTTTTGAAAAAGTTTTATTAACTTATAAGGTATATCTCCCACATTCTTAGCGTGCCTTCGTGTTGTAATGGTCAGTACACTGAGCCGGTATTTCAGAGGTCCGTGGTTCGATTCCCGGCGAAGGAATTGCATATTTTTCATGTCTCCTGCTATTAAATAACCTGGTGTCTCTGCACTGGCGCCCGAACTAAAAGGGTTGTGGATGATGACTCTCCACACCCAGGATTTGGTGACTAGGTCCCCTAAAACCATGATTTATAAGGTGAGTATATAAGGTATATCTCCCACATTCTTAGCGTGCCTTCGTGGTGTAATGGTCAGCACACTGAGCCGGTATTTCAGAGGTCCGTGGTTCGATTCCCGGCGAAGGAATTGCATGTTTTTCATGTCTCCTGCTACTAAATAACCTAATGTCTCTACAAACTAATAAATAAGGTTACATAAAATATAATTAAAAACACTTTTGTGAATAAAATTCGAAGAGCTTAACCAGGGCCGGTGAAAGGGGGGGGTGCCTGCAAGGCCTGCTTAGCAGGTGGACGCCAGCCAAAAAAGGGTAGCGATCGAAAGTATATTAAAATTTTTATAAATGAATACGTACCTCTGAAAGAATTAAAATAATAAAATATAAAGAATGCCTTTACATAAATCATATGTGATATAAATATTTTTACTGTGAAATTGAGCTTTGCAACGCATTAAAGATGGTAAGAATCTAAAGTTAAAAATTCATACGTTTTGTACTACGTTTGCACTGCGCTGTGTCAAAATACACTCTGATTTTGTAAAGTCACCAAATGCCACATCATCCCAACCCGAAATAAAGCACTTAGAGCATAGATGAAATACTAACAGCTAATAAGTTCTATAATTTTTCTAATTTATGTTATTCGTAGTGTACATAATTCTGTTTTACAGTATAACAATAAAAATCTAAGAAATATTTAATATTTCTTAAAAGGTACAGTTTTGTTTACACGCTGTATAATAGAACGTCTATTATTTGGACCCTCAACTATTTGAATGCCGTCTTTAAAAAATTTCAGGGAAGGAAAAAAATTAAGTCTTTTTAAAAGGCAAATTCTCGCATCCTCAGCTTTAAATTGATTAAAAAAATAAATCTGGTTCTATGCTTTGAAAAGGAACATCAGTTAATAATAAACTGCTGTAGCTAATTTAAAAAATATTTCTAAATGGGATGTTTTTGGATTGCAAAAAGCAAATTTTCTGACAAAAATTTAGCAGCATTTGAAAATATTGCTAAGTTGCAAAAGAACACGTCTTTGCTGAGTGAAAATAAAAGTCCATATGGCCACTATTTCTATTTTTACAGTTGGAGAATACTGTTTAGTTAAATATAAAGGTACAAATTCACATATATTAAAACACATGTGTGATACCGCCTGCGGCGTTGGCTGTCGCCTTGAGTATGCCATGGAGGTAAGAAGGAAATTAAATCTACTACTATTTAAATTCTTATTTCAGTTTACTAATTTTACATGTGCATGTCTATTTCAAATTTTAAGAAATTTTGCATAATGTTTACGATATTTAATATTTAACTCAGGATGGGAGCAAAAGGGGTAAAATATCACTAATAATTTTCATAAAATATAAGACATTCACTAATGCAATCCTTGCTTGTGATAATTACTAATGAAAAGCTATTCCATTTTCTTTTTAAAAGTGGTAGGTATAATTGTAAGCAACACAAGATTTCAACATTGAGGAAACTATCAAAATTAAAAAATAAAACCAGATTTCATTATTTCGTGAGCAGTAATTCAAAATAATGATTCCTAAACGCGATATAAACTACAAATTAAAAACATATTTACGAGTATTTCTTGCTACTGTCATGGCTGATGCCACAAACCTTTTTGCAACAAAAAATATGTCCTTGAAGAGGTTAACGTGCTCCATTTATTAGTATTACTATATCTATGGATTAAACAGATATCTACAAAAAAGATAAATTTAAAAAACTGTAAGTAATTTGCTAAGTTTTATAATAATTTAACATTTCCTAACTTAGCGATATAACTAACTTTTTTTTATTTTAGTTGATAAACGAAGAATAATAATGCTGAAAACTAATTTTAAAAGTTAAATCTATGTACCACAATGTCAAAAGAAAAGTCTTGCATGGGTAACAAATAAAAATTTTACGTGCATTGAATTAGATACTAAAAAGAAATTCCAGAAAAATATAATTAACAGTTCATTTTTAAACATAATTTTGCTGATTGACCCCCCCCATACGCACTATCTCATCTCTTATAATACACAAAGAGAAAAGATTAAAAATTTTTCAAAAGCGCTATTTCTGAATCTGCAGGCGGTCGCCAAAATCCCTAACGCCAGCCCTGAGCTCAGATACATTACATAAAAATACACGTATTGGTAATAGACACGTAAAATACACGTATTGGTAAAAATACACGTATTAGAAATAGCCTAAAGTATTAAATTGTGTTGAAAACGCATCATTTTTAAGTATATACTGCGAAACATGAATCTGCACAAATGAGTATTTTGAAACTGGATGACGTATGAAAGAGGTTACAACTTCAGTTACGAGAAATTAATGCGAAATGTAAATGAAAGAAATACTTCATGGCGTTTGATTTGGATGCGACGTGAAGATTAAACATTCCATTTCAGAGTTAATTAATTATTTCTGGAATGAGAACTCTCTTGAGGACCAAACGCAAAATTTGACTTCAATTTCGTAGTTGAGTGCACAAAAGAACACCGGATTGGAACTGCAATGGTATCATTTATCGCCATCTTTCGTGACCAGCATTCCGAGTTTCCATCCATTTCCACTGACCGGAAACGGCAGCCGTTATCACAAAAGGCATGACCGAGTTTATTAAAAGAGAAACTGACATCTGCTCGCTTGCTTTTGCATTGTGTTCCCAGGATAACATGCGAGCGTGGCAGATTTTTAAATCAATTTCTCCCTCACTTTATGCATTTGAGCGAATGACACAACGCATTTCATTTGGATAATGTGCTCTTTATGATGATTTTATGCGTACCAGCAATTCTGTCAGCTTCTTATCGGATTTCTTTAGTGTAACATCTTTACAGATTGAAGGTCAGGGTTTGATGTATGATAGTGATGCGTTCTGCAAAAAGCAATGGAAAGGCATTTTATCACACAGAGCCACGATATAAAAGGCATTACTACTTATCTAGCATTTTACGAAAGAATTGGATGTTTAGTTAATAGCTGACAAACGTATAAGTGTATAACGTAATCTATATACACTATTAGATATACTAGATAAGTGACTGGAGTTTAACTAGACGTACTATAAATAACTGCAATAAATATCTAAAAAGCATGTTTTTGATTATCTCTTCCTCCCTACAGGCGAGATGCACATTCCTCAGTTTTAGTATTCCATTAAAAGCTATACAATTTTACTGGTGGGTTTTGTTCATACATCAAAGTGGATGAAAGCAAATGAGATTATTAATAACTTTACCACATTACATGGTGAAAATTGTCATATTTCTTAGGTTTTTACCCAAAGAAAATATTTAAGAATTAACGAATGTACCCCGAAACCTAGAGAGGGTTAATTCAAATCTTCTTACAATTTTACACCGTATTCTCACACACATTAGGAAAATAAAAAATAAACTAAGATTTTCCTACTGTAAGTTAAGGGGGAAATGTATCCTATGATGTTATAAACATACGCTGAGCAAGCTGATTTAAAATTTGCCAAATTGCAAAATTTAATCCCATTTTTACGTTAATCAGGGAAGAAAAAGTTTCGGCAGGCCATTCAAATTTAAAAAACTGTTTCAGAGGGCAATTTCTTACTCCTAATGAAGAGAAATTAACAGTCGTTGATGCCATATTATACCTCTAAATTATAATGTAATATATAAGAAGTATTTGTCGTTCGTCCCTGTGCTTCTGTTATGTTCTGTTAATTTTAGGAAAAAATACAGCACTTTTTCTTTCATGAAAATATGAGAAACAAAAAGCTTAGAAAGAGAAACTTATTGAAGCTATAACTTGATTTTCTGCATTTTGTACTTGAAATTACAAAATCCTGTTCAACTAACGACATGCGCATATATCTGGCATCTAACTAATCACATATATCTAACTAATGACTATATCTGGAAAACATATATCAAAACTGGAAAACATATCACATATATCTAACTAATGACTATATCTGGTCATCTAACTAATGACATATATCTGGAAAAAATCCGAAATAGGATTTTAATTTCTCCGAGCGTAAGAAGAACAAAGTAACTTAAAAAATGCACATATAGATGAAATCACAGGAAATTATTATGAATGAAATACATGTGAAAAGATTTTTTTTTTCCAAGAAATGAGGTTGTATGGCAGGGATTTTGACAGGAACTAGGAAAAGAATAATATACCTCCAAACGAAACGGCTCCTAATTTTCAAATAGCGCATGTACATTTAATATTAAAATGAAAGGAAGTATTCTTTTAATATGACTTCTGTGAGTTATCAGAACATTTAAGTATTCTATTAAAAAGAAAAGATAGTAAGGATTACAGTATATTACATGTACTACACACACACGTGCACAAATATTTAAATAAATAAATAAATATAAATATGTAAAACATGAAATTTTAAAGACATTTAATTGGCAATAGACCAATTTCTAATTTTCCAATTTAAATTTTTTAAATTTCAACTTTTCATTAAAGTACAACCCCCCCTTCAATGCATCTGCACCTTCCTCGCAGTAACCTCAATGCGAAAACTCTTACCCAGTCGATGTGCAGGATTAAAACAAAGCGTTCCGGGATTATAAATATTTCGGCCACAATATACGTGCTCTCTTTTTTGACTTTAACTAGACGGACTATACTTGCTCGTGCTTAATTAACTCACATGTGTTCATAACTCTGCAGTATCTTTCTTTCTTTTAAAATGTAACTGCGTATATCAAGTTGTATGGCGCGTTTAGCACCCCTAGTATTATGCTAATTAAGAAAAAAATGTATTTGTACAGAACTGTTTAAAAATAAAATGATGTTTTTACCATCAGACTAGTCCTGGCTTTTCCTCCATGTGTCTACAACTTAACAACTTCCAGCTATCTGCTATCACATATATATAAATATTACACACACACACGCACATATATATGTACAAAGAGAGAGCACATTTTTCACACACAAAACTGTATCGGCTTATATATTTATATAATATCTGTGTGTGTGTTTCAATAAGATACTCATTTTTAGTACATGCCTTAAAATTTATTACCTCTTCCTTACTTTTCCTTACTTTTATTTCTGGAGCATCTTAGTATGTATAAAAAAAAGTTTTATTTTATTACTTTTGAATTCTCTTTATTCATATTCATGAGCTTTATCTAGCAGTTCAGAAAGATTTATATGCTCCCGGAAATGTATAAACTAGTTTTGGTATGAGGCCAACAACTAGCTCATCTTTCTTTCCGTTTACTTGCTGTTTTACGAGCACGTTTGAACTTTCAGTACTCTCCCTAATAAGATATCAGATATTTTATTATTCATCTGGTTTCTAAGCTTTTGAAAAGTCTTAGAGTGTAAGACTTCTTTTACTTTTATCCAATGTGACATTTCGGCAAAATATGAAAGTGTAAGCCGATGCGTTACAAAGACATACAAAGAGTTTTTGAATTTACTTTTCATGCTGAAAATTCATTTCGCTGAAGTTGTAAAATTAACTTTAAATTAATTATTTCAGGCTGCAGTACTCTCAAATTAATCAGCTCAAGCAGTGCAATTGCCGAAATGTCAGCTCAAATTTCAGTTTGTAGTTCGCTTTCTCAGTTTGATTTTATGAACTATTAAATTGATAACACAAGTGTTTCAAAATTATCACTGAAAGTTTAAGCTGCAGGATTGTTTAAAATCTTAAAAATCTCTTCATACGTACTCATAGAACAGCTAACGAAAATTTTAGTTTGAACCTTTATAATTATATTGAATTGTATTGAATTTTGGTTTTATATAAATCTTAGAACTGGAAGTCACCATTTTATGTGTGTTCCGACTAATAGCGTTTCGTACTGAGTATCAGGCTAATAAGCTTCCATATAAAGATAATTTATATTTAAATAAATATATAAGTATTTCAGAAATTAGTTTCTTCCTCTTCTGCAAGCAAACCGAGTGCGTTTTTTAAGAGGTTGATTAGTGTCCTTTCTTTATAACTTATAGTGTATCTTATAGTGTTGTACAGAGCAGGCGAATATTTCCAAAATTCCTTCACAAATACATCTATATCCCCCCTCTCAAAAAAAATGGGGGGGGAAGAAAAGTGATTAAGATTGAGCATTAGTTAATAAATTGTGAAGATGCCATTAAGAGTTATTGTTCTTAATTACACTTAAGATCAAAATGATGCTTATAGTTAATTTATTTATCATTGTCATTATTATGTTCATCTTAACTACTTAAGATTAATATCATTTTTATCTTAATTTTCCGTTCGAATTTCTAAGCCTTTTATCTTTATGGCCATACATGTAAAGCGAGTTAAATTTTGATTCTTTGGCATCCACTTTCTTTTCTTCAGCAGTATCATCATTATCAAATTTCGATTCATAACTACCTTCTCTCCTCGAAATTGATTCTTCCAATAAATGATATTGAAGCAACATTAGGTTAATGTTAATATTTTTAGTATCTCTACCTAATTATTTTGTGAGAGCTTGTTTTTGTGCTTCATTTATTTTGAGTTAAAAGGATAATACAATAGTTTGTAAGGTTTTTGTTGTAACTGGAAGCTACAATTAAAATCATGCATTCCCTACTAGACAAATACTGAGTTATCGCTACGTCTTAAGCAGCTCACAGAATACTGAAGAAGGGGGTTTTTTTTTTTTCCTCAATGGCGGGCCCTCAGCCGACTTCGGCCTGGCCACTACTAAGGCCAGAAGTGGTAATCACTTTATTATGGAGGCACCTAATAGGTGGGCCACCTTTGCCTCCTATGAAGAGACGGATAATTACAGCCATGCTTTCTCTGCCGGCTAGCCGTAGCCGTCTCCCCTAACCACTATACCGTCTGGGCGGCACTGAAGAAGGTCAAAACAACCTATATTTTTAGTTTTAAATGTAGCAGAAGAGGCGCAACTTGTGGTACAGACGAAACTTCCCCTACTTGTGAATATTTAAATTAACATAACAGAAAATTAAATTCAACGTAGATAACATAGTGTAAGATTACAGATAAAATATGCTAGTTTAAGCTGGTTCAAATATTTTACCGGGGCGTACTATAAAACATCGGCTAGCGAGATACTAAAGCCAGAATATCACTTTTAAGCAGAGCTGGTGGGAATAATAATAGCAATACATGATTACCAGAAGTTCTCATCTAAAGGCTCCAAACTCTCAGCTTTAATACACAAAAACCTAATTTGCGTTTTGGTAAGGAATACGGAAAGAAAAAGTTATAGTAAAGACCTAAATCATAATAACTGGTCAATTAACATAAGATACCCTACTAGCTTCTGCAATTTGTTATTAGAATTACAGAAATATTATTATTGTTTCAGCATTACATCATGTTACTATTATTACAACTTTGAGCCATTATACTATTACTAAGACTAACTCATTCCTTAGGAACGCTTTTACATACAGATTTGACTTAAAGACGTTCTCAGGCAAGACTCGTTCGCAAATCTGTATTGTTAAAATGTAGTACCTAGATTTCCACTTTTTCTTCTTTAAACTTATCTGCAATGTGATAATGATATCGCTATTATCACAAAAGATGTAGAATAATTTGCTAATTGACATAAATTTCCTGTTTATTATTGCAACAATTGGGAAAATAATTACTTATGAGCGAAATTTACAAATTTTTATGTAAATGTGATTTTACAAAATAGCAAACATAACCAAAACAAATGAGAATATAAAAAAGTAGCAGAAGTCCGCTGTTAATTAGAAGTAATGAAAGACAACTCGAAAAAAAATTTTTCTTTAATCGATTAGATTATCACGCAAATGTTACTATTAGCTTGCACAATAAAAATAGGGAATTGTTTACAGATCGGAATGTATGGGCGTGATCTAACAATGGAACTCACTGCGCATAAAACAATGGCCGTAAGAATGCTCCGAATTTTTCATCCATCTTTAAATTGTTCTTTTATATCACATAGCTTGAGGCAGGTACTGAAAAGGGTCATCTTGCAGGCTTGAATTCAAAGTCTAGAATCGAGTTTAAGCGCAGCCTACTTTTTAACAGCTACATCTTTTTGGAAATGAAGTGACCTGGTTGGGTGTTAGGTTGATTCTGCGTAACAGGAATTCTCAGAGCTAAAAAAGACAGGAAATGATGAAATGATTTCCGCTTTTTTCACCGAAATGTGTTAAATGACGTTTTAGTCCCGGTTTATATGTTCGAGGTTCTTAGTTGCCCTTCGAAAGTCTTGTCTAAATAAGTATCTTTATGTTAGGTAATCGGACTGGTGCCTCAACTTTTAATCGGTCAATTCAAACTACTTCCACAAAAAAGGGGGGGGAACAGTAGTATCAGGTATCAACTCAATTAAATTTTTGGTATCGTATAACTGAGTAAATGTTGATTCCACAATAATTTACACTTAAAATACAGATCAAAATAATTCGGATAAGTTTCAAGCACTTATTATCAAACGGTTTCGACACTTGAATATTAGGTGATCCCTCTATATATTTCCCACTTGAATATTAGGTAACTCCTCTCTTAGAATAGAAGAATCTATTGCTTTGGCTTACGCTTCCTGTTCTTGAATAACTCACATATTAAGGTGTTAAAAGTTTTTGGGCTTGGCTTTACAGTAAAACGATTGTATCATTTAATCACAATTTAGTTTCTGCATAAAA
Source organism: Stegodyphus mimosarum (assembly GCA_000611955.2). Lineage (NCBI taxonomy): Eukaryota > Metazoa > Arthropoda > Arachnida > Araneae > Eresidae > Stegodyphus > Stegodyphus mimosarum. The sequence goes on from KK117538.1 coordinate 163,295, forward strand.
TTTTAAGAAATTTGTTTTCATTTTTCAGATTCTTAATAAAGTTTGGTAATTTATTTTCTTTTTGTTTTCTGGTTCTCAAACGGAAGAAAGAGACGTTTCTTCACACAGAATCCTTCTAAGGGAAAAAGACTAAAATATTTCAGAAAATTTGTTCGAACGCTAGAGACATTAAAATGTCGAAACAAAAACACAGCAAATATAAAAGAGAAACAAACAAAAAACATATAAAATATAAACAAAGAGTAAATATCTGATATTTTAGATAAATCCAATGAACCTTTTCGAAGAAAACTACTTGTAGTTTGTTCAACGGTGGGACAATAGTCGTCTTAGAGAAAACAGCAGTCGACTTAGAGAAAACAATAGTTGTCTTAGAGAAGATGACTAACAGTGATGGCGAATATTAATTTGTTGAATGGATTTGCTCTGTTGAAAACTTTTAGTATCTGTTAAAGAAAATCAGTGAAGTAAAATTGCAGTGCATCGGTTTATTAATACTGTTAATCAAATTAAAAATTAATTACAAGGGTAAGCAGCGAATGATGTAACACAAAAAAAGAAGAAAAAATAACGTAACAGATTATAAACATATAACGTACACATAGACATAAAAATTTGATTTCAAGTAAGCAATATTTTAAAACACGGAGAATAAATTTTATGTATTAAAGAAAACTGCAAACGCCTTAATGATAAATTTCGTTTAATAATTTAGGGAACACTCTCTGCTTGTTAAAGTATTCATCCAGGGGATCTTTCTAATAACTTTTCTCCTTCGGCTTCATCACTTCCCTTTCTAAAACAGTTTGAACTTTAATAAATGAATCAGCCATCCTATTTTCATCAACTATCTATTATGCAATTTTGCTAACTTTCTTTGCGAGAAACCTTCAGCAGTGTTCTTCGATAACTTATCGTGTATGTAAATGTAAAGCTTTCAGTATTTCTTTTTTTTAACGGGCACCTTAATTCACAGTTTCCTAACTTTCTTAGTTCAGCGCTTCCCTTTTCCAGAATTTTTTTTTCTTAGCATCCAATTTATCGTGTCCAGCCAGGGCTTATCAACAAGTGCTTTGAAGCTCTTGCCATTTTATGAGGCATAAAATGTTTAATTCAGCTTCCTTGTGGGAAAAAAGGTATACAAGCAGGCAGTTCTAAAGTGTTGTCATTTGATGCAGGATAAGATTTAATTTTATATTTATAATTTGGTTTTCAAATTACCTTTGTAGACGCTTGATAAAAAGAAGACTTTAAAAGTAATTAACATACTTTTTAATAATATATAGCTTTAGTTTATTTTTTAAATATGGCTAATTGTTAAGATATAACTAATTGATACAATTTATAAAAACAGAGTTCTCTCTCTCCTTTTTTTTTTAACTTCGTTTCTTACCTCTATTTAAAACCCCTTTAATTTACATATTCTTGTGGAGATGATGAAACAATACGAGTATAAGCTAGCTTTTAAATAATCAAAAACGCATTACTTAAAATAAACCTTACATGCACTATGAAAGGAGTAATTAGATTAATTAGGAGTAATCAGTATGGAGTAATTATTATGAAAGGAGTAATTAGACTTATTTCTAAACATATCCAGTAAGGAAACACTACATATCACCTCCGAAAAAATAAAATAAATATGAAATCAGAGGACTTCTCAAACAGTAGCTTAAATCTTCAATGACTATTTATTAAATTCTTAAAAATTCATTGACGCTGTATGTAGTGTATTAAAATATGGCGTATTTTTCTGATGAAATTTCCTCCATCCTTCACAAAGACTTAGTCTAAATTTCCACTGTTAGACGTCATGTCTAAACTTCCATTTAGATTCCGTTGTCTAAACTTCCGTTTATATCTTAAATTTTGCTACCCTTAAAAGCAGTCTTTTCTGATCACAATCTGGTATGGAAAGATATCCAGGATCTGAAAAAAATTGCGTTTCTTTCTTCGGAATTACATCAGTAAAGTTAAAAAAACTGGAGTAATATTAGTTGCATCTCATATTTATATTGTAGTATTACTGTATTTTACTGTCTTTGAGGATAAGAAATGAAAATTTCTCAACTATAGAAATATCGCGATATCTTTCACATAACAGATGAAAAAGGATATTTCAAATAATACTTTCGGTGGGGGGAAGAAATAAAATACATGCAGACTTTTAAAAGAAACGTGCCGTAAATTAAAGTATTCGATAAAAATAGTATTCTCGTGTTCAAGTATAATGATCGCGCATACAAAACAAGAAAGGAACGTTGGAAAATCTTTTTTGAAAACGTTAACGAGTCACTTATAACTGAACACAAATATGATGTCATCCACATCTAAATTTTATCAGCTGTTGCTAAAGGTAGAGTAGATGGAATGCTACAAATTTCTGGGAACATCAATTTGTTCCGCACTCTCTAATCTAGAGTATGATAAGGTGATAATTTTTTGCTGAAATGCTTTTTGTAACCGAAGTTTCACAATAGCTAGCAATCAAAAAGAATTTCTCTGTTGTACAAGCGTTCGCAATTTTTAGTGCATTCAAATTCACTACTGATAGAAACGCAGGGTAATAATTTGGAACGCAAATGAGAAGACCTATTTAGGAGAAGAGGGATGTGGTTCTTTTATTGATAGAGAATGCTAAAGAGGAAGAACCGGATTGTATCATCTTCCTTGTTTGCATGTGATTGGGAGCGAAAGCTGGTATCATCGGGTGTTGCCCCCTTTTCTTTTCTGTTCCGTTTCACTCTCTCCTCATAACCCTTAAGTCATTCACACGAAACAAGAATATCTGCAGAGAGAATCAGAGGCATGGACTCGCTTAAACATGGGAAACATGCAGAGATGATGGGAAAAATAAATGATGTTTGCTGGCTGAATGAAAACAAGAAGCACATTTAACGAGCTGAAATAAAAAATGAGATTCTTTGGAAGGTCAACGAAGGTTATATTAAATGTTTATTTTATTTAACAGTTTTGACTGCTGTATAGCATCATGTTTTTGTTAAGTGCAGAATTGCAATTATCAGTGCCACCAAGCACGATAGGAATCCTGCGCGTAAGGGCTATAAGTAACCATCAGAACCATGCGTACAGCTTAGGAACTGTGAGGTTTCGCCTAGGGTCAGGGAATATGGGATTTGAAAACTAGTATTGTGGGAGGTTTCCTTTTAATGCATTCGTGCATAAAACGTTTCTTTCGAAACTTGCTATTTCCCTTCCCATACGATAATCCCAGCTCTATATCAGAGGAGTATTGAGTCTATTTTCATCTTTTATTGTTTTAATCTAATGGAAATTTACTTATAACTTGCAAGGAATTTATGCTCCAAACACAATTGCTTTGATTTTAGTGCTATTTTCTCTTTATATTTCATACGCAGTAAATTATTCGAAATAGACTTTCCAATATTTACCTGACATCTTGTAAAAGCTTAATAAATAAATTATTATTATTAATAAATAAATTATTATTATTATCATTATTTATTATTATTATTATCATTTAACAATAATAACGATAATAATAAATAATAATAATAATAATAAATAATGATAATAATAATAATAATAAATAAATGCTTTTTAGAGAAGTAGCTCTCTTAGCTTCCCAGAATATTCATTACCACTTCCTTTAATAGCTTCCACATTTTTTTTTCTGTTGTAAACTGTTATAACGTATGCTATGTATTGTAATGGACTTGTCTTTTGTTTCTCAATAATATAATTTTAACACTGAATGTTTCTAATGTAAGAAACAAAATGGTGTATGATAATGCCGTAATATTTTAAGTATGTAAAAAGATACAGTTTCGCAATGAACTCACAGCACAATAATTATTTCTGTCTTTTATTGCGCCAAGATTCTTAAGAGAATGTTGTTTGTGGTTTATCTCGTTTATTTTAATAAGTAATCATCGGTCTGTTCAATGCTATCTGACAACCTATGGTGCTTTTCTTTTTATCTGGAAATTTTAAATAGATCCCAACAGACGTAAAGTGAATTATCGCTATTTCTGGAATAACTAATACAAAGGCGTGGAAAGGGTTAAACAAAATTTTTATTTTAACGTAATTTAGAACATAAGCGCACTTCCTTGTGCTAACAAAATCAACCACATCTCGTGGTGATGCAACTAAAAGAACAATCAAATTAAAGTTAAAACGTGGAATAGTAGTCAAGGACTACACAATTTAAACTTTACATGTCGGCAGTGAGTAGCGCAAAGCCGAAAATTATTACCATCAAAGTTGGCAAGAACTAAGCGTGCACACGCATCTATAAACACGCACTATCTTAAAATTAAAAAACCTCAGTTTAAATACTAGCTAATCTCATCTACATTCTGGTGAGGGAAACGGAAAGGAGAAGTTATTGTAAAGATCCAAATCATAAAAACGTGGTTAATTTAAATAATAATAACTGTGCAAACCAGTAAGTCTGGTTTATGTCGGATAATCGTGACTATTCGAAATATTTTTAACAATATACGTATGATATTGTAAAAATTATTTTGCCTAAAACAAAAAGGAAGACTTACTTAACGGGAGAAAAAAAAATTGTGGGAAAAAATGTTGCTTTTATGACTTTTATGATAAATTTCCATAATTTAATTTACTTGAATAATTGAAACAAATAGGATATCTTTTAATAACATAAATGCTAAAAAAGTAAATAATTTATATAAAATTTTATAATATAAAAGAGTTATGAAGAGCATGATTTTATTTTCATCAGTTTATCTATAAGATATTTTCTCTCTCCTTTCCGAGTGCCTTCGTGGTGTAGCTGGAAGCACGCCCGATGCGTATCAGAAGGTCCGGAGTTCGAATCCTGGCAAGGATATCATGAATTTCTTCTGCTTCGTGACATCAATAAAAACCCAAATAACTTTACAAGTGGCGCCCGAACATTAAAAAAAAAAGAAAGAAAGAAAGAAAAAGGAAAAAAAAAAAAGAAAGAAAGGGTGGTGGACAACGGATAATTCGTCGCCACCGGTATTTCGCACTTGGGTCCCTCCATCCCCATTCGCCTTTAAAGGTTGGGCATACATAAGTTATTTTCTCCATTCTTTCCACGTGATGCCTTTGTGGTGTAACTGGAAGCCCGTATGATGCGTATCTGAAGATCTGGAGTTCGAATTCCGATGAGGGTACTGAGGATTCTTTCAATTTCCTCACATCGATAAAAACCTAATGACTCAACTTAGAAAAATTCTAAAGGATGGACTGATTCAAAGGACAAAGCGATGTTAACGGAATGTTTTAGAAAACTCTGTATTGCATTGTATTTGTATCCTATGTTAGTGCAGATCAACGATTTCTTATCAGGTGTCTGAGTTCTACAAAATGCGACGAAAATGAAATAAGGTCTCGAAAAACTAAAAGGCTTCTTACGTTTCTTTAGTTGAAGAAAATAATATTTGAGGAGTAGAAAGAAGAAAAAAATGTTATTGCATTAGAAAAAAAGGGCAGCAGCTGTAAAAAATTTCTCTTCAAGACCTTTGAATCAAGTGCCTAACTTGAGAATTTCTGAATAAACTTAATTTTTTTTTTTTTACACGAATGTATTCATTTCTATGAGTACTCGCTACGTTCATCACACATACATGATAAGTGGGAGAAAACACATTTCTGAAAGGTTTACATTAAAATATTGGTAGCTAAATTTAGCAGTAATAGGTTTTCTGAAAGCTGCATTGTTGATAAATACTTTGTTAGGTTCCATCTTTTTATTTCACAGTTCAATGTGAGGAAATTGTACACTGATACACGAATAATCGCTTGAGTATGTGAACAGAGACCTAAGACTCAAGAAGGGTTAATTACCCTTTATTTTTCAATATAAGGATGAACACAGTCTGCTCCTATCTCGGAGCGTACAGCAAAGCCTGAAGCTAGAAGAGATAGGAAAGGTGCATAAATTTAAAATAACTGTTATAAAATTAAGATAAAACTTACAACTTTATTAAAACCTTTCTCTTGGAATTATTAAACTGACAGTCACTGAAAATTTACATTATCAGAATAAAAGTGCTGTCAGTCATAACATATAAGTCCTCCGTTTGTTATTTGAATAAACCCGAAAATTTTCAGTGCGTTTTGTCACCTAGCAAATAAAAATAAAACTTGAATCAGTGAAATAAATTATTAATAGTAATTAGTAATGAGTATTGAAACAGAATATATTACCATGATGTGAGCGAATTCCAAAGCTGAAAATTCTTTCAACTAAATTGTTTAATTAGATCATAAAAAATGCATCGAATAATGAGGCAGTATGAAATAACAGATTCAAAAAAAGAGTAACTAGTGAAGTTTAGATTTTTTTCAAGGCTGCTACTGCTTACAGCTGCATCATTTGTGAAAGAGAGTTTCCTAAATTATGATTTCGGTCAGGAAATATTTTAAGTAACCTGCGTGAACAGTTCTTAATCTCTTTTTTTCTGGGGGGGGGTGCTCTTCTGTTTCGTGATTCTTCAATATTATTCAAGAAAGAAATCTTCGTGATCGGAAAATTCTCCTGGAGAACGAAATTTGCTTTTCGGGTAATAACGGACTACAAATCAAAGACGTCATGATGAAATTGAACAAAACGAAATTGTGATTTTCTCATGATCATCAAGCAGAACATGATACATGACAAAGCGGCACGCAAGGTCATGCTTAAGGACTATGAACAATATGGTGATCAATCATTATAACTGGACATTTGGAATAACTGTTTGTCCTAGGAAAATAATCCATTTAGGCCTCATTCTGTTCTGGTTTAGAATGGAGATTTTAAGCTTGATAACCGTGCTGCAAAAAGGAATCTTCATAATTAGCAGGTAAAATATTGCGCAAGGTTATTAAAGTCCATTTAAACATACAATCTTGGATTTCAAAATTGTCTGCTTGCAGAAACGAAATTGCTAAGTTCCTAGAAATGCTGCCGGAAATCGATTTCATAAAACTAATAATTATTGTACAGAGAAAGTGAACGTCTACAGTTTTTCACTATTTGCACCACTTAATTATGATAACATAGCCGATATATGTAACTATAAGGTATTTCTCCCGCCTTCTTAGCATGTTCTCGTGGTGTAATGCTCAGCACACTCGGCGCGCATTCGAAAGGTCCGAGGTTCGAGTCCCAGCGAGGGCATTGCTCAGATTTTATGTTTCCTTGCTTAAAAAATTCCTAATGACTCTTCATAACAATTATATATTCGAATGACATAGTAAGCTCTTAGTTTTACTTGTACCTCGTAAATTTAAAAATATGTGTGCTTTTCTTATATAATAGAATTCTTCAAACTCAAAGTGTTAAAATTCTTTATACAGTAACTGCATATTTAAGATCCGTTATGGGCACAGTAATAAGAAAAGAATTAAAGGAAAATATATTGAAGTGTATAAGTGCATTTCATATGTTAAATTATAGTTAGCTGCAACGAAACAATTATTATTATACATAGTTCTCAAACAATGAATACGAATCTTACGCAACCATTTTTATGTTCTTTGATTTGCTCTGGAAATTAGATATTGACAGACAACAAAAAATTAGATACTGATGAGTTGATTATAAATTAAATTCAGTAAGTTAAATGTAAATTTAGTAAGATTCTAAACGTGTGAAGAAACGTTAATTAAATTATTAAAAATTTAAAAAATGATTGTGCATCATTGCGTTAAAAACATCTTCTATTTATTGCAATAATGCTGTTGATGTTCTTAATTATTAGATGAATATATTATAAATGAAACGTATTGTAAATTACTCATATATCAATTTGATATACTGTCAAAAAATAATTTAGAGATTTAGATTATTAAAAAGGTGTGTTTATTGCTTTTAAATAGATTAATTTATTAATGAATCGTAATCTGAGAGATAAATTAAAGATCTTATATGGCGTCGAACGACAACGTTCTAGAACCTGGCTATATCCTGGCAGTGAAGAGGATGAAAGATTTCATTTTTAAATAATAGGACCGATTGTTTAGTCGCTTGGATGATAAATATACGACACTATAACATAACGGTCAAAAAATTCTGAAAAGGCCGTACTAAAAACGTGTACAAGATCACTAAATTGTGAGAATTTAAGTGTATAATTATTGAATATGTTTCTAAGTATATATTTTAAAAATTCGGTATTTTAAACATGATAACGATAGCCTGCTTTCCTACGTAAACCGTTAAATTTGAGCAGCGTGAGGGCAAAAATTGTTTTAAGTTGGCATGCAAATTTAAATCTTCTAATGGTAAAGGAGAACAACGCGATAATAAATAACTATGTTCCAATTACATAAATATTCAACTCAGGTTGCAGAAAATAAACTCCAAAAATTTTTATCTTTCTTCTTAACACTAAACCAAACTCCGTGGTTAGTAACCTCGCATCAGAGAGCGATCCAAAAATCCTTGACATATTTAAATAATAAATTACAGAAAAGTGCACACAGTAGGTATATGAAGTAAACAGAGATTGATAGAGTAATTCTGTGGAGGTTATTTGATTAATGACCTTATTTATGGGGTTATTAGTTTATATTCCGAGATTTGCTACTGCCGCAAGAGAAATTTCTATAAATGTGATAAAATTTTTTGTCTTCTTTCAAATTGATTGGGCTAAAGTTGTGTGAAACTATCTGCATAGGGAATGTCCCAACAGAAGCATTTGTCTGGAGGATTCTATCTCGTAGTCCTACTGCTCTTCACAGAACACACCATTGAGAAAGCATGTCAAAAACAAAGTGTGTGTGCCCGGCAAGAGACAAGCAAGGCAGAATTCAAACCACGAATAAATTAGGCAATGAGATTTAAGCAAATAGTTTAGTTAATAACTGAATTGAAACTGAGTATCGGTTAGATATTCAGTTTCAGTTAAAAAGCAGATTATGTGATTCACACTCTAGAGTTTAGTTATGATATGATAAAAAAAAACTTAATTACTGTTAAAATATCTGCGAACTTTGAATTTCTAAGTTTTTTTTTTAGCAATTAGTTTTTAAATCTAAAATGACGTTTGGACCGCACTGTATATATTGCACGAATCAGACTTTTAATAATGCATTTCATATGAAACCAAAATTTCTAGCTGAAACTAAAATTTTATTAAATTTTTTCTTATTAGCTTTAAACCTATTTCCTGGAGAATTTATATTTAATGTGACGGACATTTTCGTTAATGAAATAAGTACTCAAAATTCCCAGCTTAGAGTGTATGTACTTTAAAAAAGTCATTGTGTAATTCATGGTATGATAAACTACCTGAATAAGGGAAATAAAATCATTTTTAAATTATTATAATGGCTACAAGCTTCATTTCCTTAAATATCGATCCTTGACATGTATTCTCAAATGCATACGTTTCCAATATAAAGTAGAGAATTTCAAGAAAACAGTTTCAGCACTAACGGTATAAAGTGTTGGCAAGTATAAAGTGTTGGAGTGGCTATATAAATTCCAGCTTATGAGGATTAGCAGAGCAGCAGCAAGCAACAAAGCTTTCTTCTAACAAACAAACTAAGTGCACACACACTAAAGTAAACAAACTAAGTGAACACAAACTAAGTGCGAGTAACTTAGTTCACGTTACAAAACTTGTAACATACTAAAATTAAGCTCGAAAATCATTAACAAAAATTAATCATTAACATAAAATACTTCATAGTTATATCTCAAAGCAATGCCGGTAAAATGTTAAAATGACAGAAAAATGTAAATCACAATAAAAGGTTAAAAATCTACCACAAATTTTTCAGCCCACACCCATATCATCCTCATTTTATTCCCTGATGCACGTACCTGGAAGAAACCCTTCGTATAATATAGTGGTTTCTTTAATTTGATTGGACCATAGTGTCTGAACTTTGCATATTGGCAATAAAAATAACTTTTTATGAGAGCAAAATGAGCTGATTTAGTATTTATTATGCGCTATTAAAATTTATTATGTGCTATCAAGTCAACATGTTCTCTACTTGTAAAATTTGCAGAAATATTCTTAACAAATATTTTCCCTGAGTGGCTATAAAAGTTAATAATTAATGCTGTTTTATTTTATAACAGTGTAATTGTCAATGAGCAATTTATTTTCGGTTGTCCCCTAAATTTTAGGTTTTATTCAGTTTCATATTGAAATGTATTTTGAGAAGGAATTTAGTCAGTTATTTCACTCTCTAACATCTCTCTTAATTTTTTCAATAAACGAAGTGTTTTTTTTTGTGTGTGTGTGTGGGGGGGGGGGATGCTAAAGCATAATGGATATTTCATTATTTGCATTCTGTTCTATTGTGACCATATAAATTGGGGAATATTTTATATACAAAATGTGTTTAATTCCAATTCTGAAAGTGTTTTCACAAATTTTTAGTTAAATTAACTTGAGTAACAATTTTTAGTTAATTTATTGTCGTAATGTTTAGCTAAATTAACTAACTAACCAAAAAATTAGCTTGAGAAAACTATGCAAATAAATCAGGGCAGCAAAATGTTAAACGCCTGCGACAAATGTTGTAGCTCATGGCCGTATCATCTTTATTTATAGACATGTTTAGGATCGATATTGAAGGAAATGAAGTCGATAACTACCTTTTTTCAAACACCATATAAAATCGTACAGTTATGTGAAGCAATTACATTATAAATGTCGTTATTATGACTTCTAATTTTGAGCATATAGCATAACGCTTATGAATTTTTTTTCAAATTTATAGTTAGAGTACCTGAAACACATCTTAATTCCCATTCTTTGTTTAATTAAAAAAGGCGATAACATTTCAACTGCAAAATACGTACGTAAATACTAGAAATGGTTTTCTTTCTTATATTCTGACCATGTACTATAACGCCAGAAAAGTTAATACATGTTTACAAAGTTCTAAAAAATTATTTCTGGTAAGCAGAATTGTAGGTATTTATATGTTTTGCTCACTTTTACGTATTTCAAAATACCGAAATTTAAAAAGCTGTGTCTATTTATGATGATGTGTGTGCAATAATTTTATTCCAATGTATCAATTAACGAAGTGTGATGCGAATACTCTGCTACTGTCATCGGTTGCAGTCATTCAGAATAATTTTATGAATATGCTACTCAATCAGCAATAATAATAATAATAATAATAATAATAATTGAAGTGTTATATATTTCTTAAGGAACGTCTCACTGTTTTTAAAATCTCTTTATATTCGTTCATTATATCCTGCTAGTGAAGGAAATATATTAATTCTTTCTATAATATAATGACGAGGAACCTTTCCGTAAGGAGCTCTTTCCATAATGCAGAAACTTTGCCTAAAAAGTAATAGGATTGAATGAAAAGTCTACCTGCGCATAGTTCTCAATCTTGTTACTAATGTTGCATAAATGCTACTCTCCAATTTCAGCTAGATAAATTCCTTAGCATTCTGGAACTATTTTTATTCGGAGATAGCAAAATCTTATTAGCATTTAAATAGATTGAAGGACTCTATACTTGTGAAGGATATATCTATTCAAATAATAATCCTGGTCAAGGTCGAGTAAGAAAGCGCACGAGTTTCATTCGAAAGTTTTGCTGAGGTTATCTTGCATATTTCCGTAGCTTTGAAACAAAATCATCTATCTGAGGGAAGAGGAAGACTCCGTCGCAACAATTTAAAGTTTCCTTTAAAATGTTTAATAACGCATTCATTATTTTATTTCCTTGCAAAAGGTGTACAAATGAACAAAAAAATTTAGAATTTTATACATTATAATTTTCTTTATCACAGCTTCATAAAAACGTTTGGTGATCAAAACACGAAAGGCAATAAAAAACTACGTACTACATTTTAAAATTGCACTCAAATGGATCCGTTATATTGCACTTCTGAATTTTTAACAAAGTTTATTTATAGAAATTTAAATTTACTTTTCTTCTTTACTAGTTTAAACTGCATTCTTAATTTGGCCATTTTTGAACTTACCTATTATCACGAGGTGATCCAAAAGACACCACCATGAACGAAGCATCCAATAAGCTTGAAATTTCCATCTTGCTTAGACCTCGATAAGATATGCATTATCCGAAGCTAACTGCAAACATCTCTATCTCAAAGATAGAACCATCTGCTTGAGCGAAGAGGAAGACCCTAGTCGCGGTCAAGTCTTTACGTACTGTAAAATTTCATTTTAGATGTAACTTTCATTTTAGTTTAATATTTAGATTAGTGCAAATTATGTACGCCACCTAGTAGTCACACAGAAGCATTATAGAAATAGAAAAAGTAGATTGTTTTTAATACTGGAATTATATGTAGTCTCGCTGTGCCTTTGCATGAGAAGATTCAATAAGCCTCGTTAAAAAAAAAGGGGGGGGGAAAGGGAGCTATTCGAGTACGTTTTTCGACAGAGGAAGAATTCCGGCTTGTACAAACCATGAAGTGGATATTGTGCTACAAATCTGAGGGCGGAAACGAGCATTTTCAGCACCCCCTAGAGCATTTTTCACTCCACAGTTCATGCTTTTATCGGCCCCCGTCCACTCTCTCGTTATAATGGCATGCTAGGTCATCAATGATTCTTGGCAATAATTTCGATATTTTTTAAAGGGGTGCAATTTTTTTTTTCCTATTAGATGTTCAAAAAGAACTGATTCATCAAAAAATAAGAGTTCAAGTTTCGCATGCATGTCTCTTTTATGGATAATGTAATTTATATTTCCCTTTTCAGTCGGATTATTTCTGTTTCCTTTCGTATAAGAATCCCCCCCTTTTTTTTGTGTGTGTATTGATAGTATGTGTAAATAGGTAAGTAGGTAGAAGTGAGTGGGGAATCAGAAACTTTACCAAGGATCGCACAGGTAGGGCCGCAGCACCTTAACGATCTTCAGGATTAACTCCATCATGGGGCCATTGCTGAAATTCAAATTGCTAAGTCTGAATGGAAGAGGTGATAGGTTATTGTTGCGGATGAGACTCCTTTTCTTCTTCTCTTGCGCCATGCTCTGTTCATAGCAAGGATAACCAAAATTCATAACAGTAGAGGCCGCATTTTAGGATTCAGCAAATTTCTAGAGCCACTCCTACGTTTTTCGAGAACCACAATTCCACATATACATTCCTTTAAAAGTAATGAAATAGATTTTTATGAAAAGAGACGTATGAAGTAAATTAATGAAAATTTCGCATTTTTGTGTAATTACATATATGTACATAATTAAGAACTTTATTTCTCTTGTTCATATTTAGAAAAGTTTATTCCTACGACATACAAATCTGAAATTACAATGCGATGCAACCGAACACTTTTTTTTTTTCAGACAGAAATACCAAGCATTCACCTGCACGTTTATAGCTGTTGACTGATTTTATTAGAAATAAATTGAAACTGAAAAAAGAAACCGTATTGGTTTCTCGAGTATAATAAAATAAGAAGCTTTCGTATGAGCGAAGACTAAAACATTAATTTGAAAAACAGATCGAGTGATTTTTCTTTATTTTTAAATCAACCGCCCTTCTGCTGAAAGAATAAAGCAGCTAGAGCGGGACAGTGTGAGAAATTGCTAATTGCTATTCAAAAAAGCTTTGAGTGTTTGAATCTTCCAAATCGCAAGAGAGGCTATTTGCCTGAAAAGAAGGAAGCCTTTCTTTAGAGCTTTCTAAGAGAAACTAGCTCCTATGTACGTTATTCGAGAAAGGAGAATTTTTTTAAAGGCTGTTGACTTTTATGGTATTTTGCATGAAACATTATAATTTAAATTTTTCCATACAATTAACACGAGGACGGACATATTAAGATCAAACATAAGTAATTTATTTAATTCTTTAGAGGCGAAATGGATTATCAATCACATTTTGTTTCATTTAAGGATGGAGCAACTGAATCTTCAGAGTCCACGAATCTTAAAAATGATTTGAACTTTCATTTAAAAATGATTTTAAAAATGATTTGAATGAAGTATAATTTTAGCGCCTTTTTATTATGATCCGGATCCTTTGAACTCTAACCTCAGAAATCGCTTTACGTTTTAACTTAGAACTTTGGAAACATAAAGATTAGTTTTGCTGGCATTCAGTAGATGCGTTCTCTGGAAAATAAGTTCACTGCAGTTTCGGTGACATCTGGATAGCTAACATCCCCCACAGTTCGGTCACGGTTGCTGAACTTTTAACTGGTAATTGAAATCTGAGGTTATTAGTGAAGTAAGTTTGCCAAACTATGCTCAGAAAATTAATCTTAAGATTCAAGAGTTTAATTATAATTTGATTTATTAAATTTCATTTAAATCCTTTTAATAAATGTAGCTATAGTCTTCTAAAAATGTATTCTTAAATTTGTACTACGTTAGATGCGAATTCGAGATGTTACATTGTAGAGACATTAGGTATTTTTGGAAGCAGGAACGATGAAAAATACGCACTGCCTTCGCCGGGGATCGAACCGCGGACCTCTGAAATACCGGCTCAGCGTGCTGACCATTACACCACGAAGGCACGCTAAGAATGTGGGAGATATACCTTATAATATTTAAGAACTTTTAATTTTAAGATTTCTCAAAGTTTATTAAATGTTTCCCTTTTTTTCTTCTTATTCATATTTTCAGGATTCAAATAATCGGATATTCAAAAACCCGGAAATCTTTCAGGGAGATTCAAGTTTGCCGCAAATCAAACAGAACTATTATTTTAACCATTTCACCCTTGTACCTTATGTTATTTGCCCAATACATATAGTTTTAATATCTTTTGCTGTTTATAATGTTGCATTTTGTATACCAAGCAGTGTATATTAGTCCTTTTTTGAATAACGTAACACGTGGATCTGAAAAAAAAAATGTGCTTTTAGGATTCGTGACATAATGAATGGATATACTCAAGATATTTTGACAAATCAATAACGAATGATTTGATAAACTCTAGTAATTTAAGTAAATGAAATTAACTATTCTAAAATTTGCCAGCTGATATATATAATGATATGATTAATTCTGGTCATTCAAGCAAATGAAGTATTCATTATTTAAAAATGTTCTAGCTGATAAATATTTATGCACATACAGAGTAATTTAAAAATATCTGGCAAAAACGTAAAACCAGGTAAAGGTGACTGCGATTAGCAGTTTTTATATTGGAATGTGTATGCAGAAATTGAGGTAGTACAGACATTGTTCATCGGTAGATAAAAGCGTTCTGCTGGGGTAAATCGTTCTTTCCCGTGCGAATTTCGAACGATATACATCGCTACACAAACGCGAGCTCGCCGATATATCTAAAGGTCACGATATATCTATAGGGCCTATATATCTATAGGGCCTATATATCTATAGGGACGGAAACAGAGCAATTGTTTGGTATTCGGGATTCGTTCTTTATAACTACTTTGAGATGCTGGTCCATTTCAGACGCATTCCCTTTAGATAAAATGAGTGTTCGTGTAGCAATGTATATAGCTCGAAAACTGCACGGGGAATGACCATTTACAACAATAGACCACTTTTATCTACCGCTCAACAACACCGTATACCACTTCATGGGGCTGTTTCCGCACTCACATTCCATTACAAAATCTCCTTCTTTGGGTCCCTTCTAAGTGGCTTCATATTTTTGAAGTACCCTATTTATACACACACACATATATATATATATATTTCCAAGGGCCTGATATTTTCTTGTTAAGCTTCATCTGAAATGGCCAAACCTATCGGTCATTTAGCTGTCTCATCATCAAGAGTGTTGCTAAGTGCTCATGTCAGGAAGTAACAGATATTACATCCACGAAGAAAGGGGAAGGACAGTTCACATACACTTAAAAAGCCCTACAGAAGAATTGAACACACACTCATGATTTAAGGCTAGTTGCCTCTGCTACCAGCAAACCATCCAGGGCGGCGCTAGCTGGTATGTTCAAAATTCAAAATAAAAGTTAGAACGTACATTTAAAATTAAATTTTCACCAAGACACAGCAAAATTTTGTAACTTAATTTTAAGTTATATTTTTTTTAAAACGAAGAATTTCGCTGCATTTTTAAAAGATTTTTATTGCTAATAACATAATTAGACTTTCTGTAAATAAGGAAACTATTTCTCGAATACTGAAGCGGCGGGGGATATATAATGTAAAGTTGATCTTTTTTCTTTTTTATTTAAAAAAGATGGCATTTCTTTTTATTAAAAAAATTGAAATTCTCCTTTTATCTTCATTTACTGCGTAAGCGGGTTCTCCACGATCAAAAGGCATTCGTGGACTGCAGCAAAATTTATATCCTGAAATTACCACATTAGATCTTTCTTCAAGGTCGAATTTTCAACTTTCAAGTAAAGTCATTGTATACGTATGACAACTTGCATTGAATTTTCAATCTTTCCAAATAATTTCAGGAAATATTGAGACGGAAACACTGCTTGCAATTTTGAATTGATCTAAGAAGTTAAAATAAAAACCAGATAGACCGCATGATAGAATAAAAATCGAAATAAGCCATGCAAGTAATAAAGAACCTTGATATCTGCAATGAAAGGAATTTAAGAATCGCCGTGCCAGAGCACACACCTACCTTTCCGTTATTTCATAATAAAGGACAACTTTTTGTCGCTGACCTTACAAAGTAATAGCAGAAAAAAGATCAGTTTTACATTATATATCCCCCCCCCCGCTTCAGTATTCGAGAACTAGTTTCCTTGTTTGTAGAAGAGCAGCCGCTGAACTGAAAGGTCGCGTAACTTTTTCAGACTATGTCGAGCGTTGTTTTGTGGTCCTTTAACCATACCTACTGCCATGAATTTAAAAAAAAAGAAAAAACGCATTTTTTAGGCAAGAGACGAGTAATTCAGCTGTAAAGAGCTGGAAATATAATACACGTTCAGCAAAATTTTTGATTATCTGTATGGTTGTATGGGAATAAGCACACTGCATTAAATAATTGTAAATTAACTTTCTCTGTTTAAATGCCATTTAAAAGTAGTCTTGATTATTTTCCTGAGTTATTCATAACGATTTAATTCATTAATTAATTAAAATTTGTTACTGAACTAGAAAATTAGTCTGAAAAAGTTTATACATAGATGTTTCTTCACTTTAAAAGAAGAAAATATTCTTTCTAAATTATTTTACTGAAAATCTCTGCTATGTTTCTCCCGTATCAGTAATAGTTGACATGAAACTTTTACAAATTTTCTAGAACGAGAATCTCCTCATCTTATTAGATGTCTCTTATTTTATCCGTAATGAGTTAATTCGCAAAGATTTGAAACTATCCAAAATTATTGGCTACCTTTGGAATGTCTTTTAGTATGAGCATCAGCTGTCACACTGTAAACTTCGAGGATAATTTTAAGAGCGAAATCTTTAAAAAAAAAAAAGTACAGACCTTAGCCCCTCCAAACTCTTCCATGGAAACGACTTCATTTTCTCAATACATTGAACACAGTTTGTTCTCATTCCTTATTTGCACATACATATAATGAATAATGTACAGATATATATATTTCTCATATTTTTTTTTATTCTGCTTGAATTGCATTCTATCTTAGTTTCTGTAGTTCCTGAGTTTCCGTTTCAGGATTCTTAAAATGTAGCCCTTGCCAAAAATTAAATTGATATTCCTTGCATGAAACTTGTGCTTGAGTGCAAATCGATTATTATGGCCAGACATCCTGACGTATAATATAGTTTAAAATTCCGAATCCTTCTTGCTCTTTTATATATGGATTAGAGTTTTCTATTTTATATTCAAGAGATTCTGTTTTAAATCGGTCAGTAATATATTAAGTGAACATGAGAGTTCAGTAGTATAATAAGTGAACATGAGAGCTCAGTAATATATTAAGTGAACTCTTTGACGTTCAGGCCTCAAGCCCTGCAAAAATTCGATTTTTATGTATTTCAGAGTGTATCAAATATCTTCATACACATAATTTATTCAAATGTATTTTAAGCATATGGTATGAATAAACTGAAAACTACAGTTTTTTCAGTTTAAAAAAAAAAGAACGCGCTTTACATTTCAAAGATACCCGCTAGGACTTGCTAACTTTGAAAATTTCATGCAAGCAAAGTCATATTCTCTAATTATGCCGAATTTTCTTAACCAGTACCACCCATTTTTAAGACACCTCATTCGAATCGACCATGCAGTTTATAAGGCATAGCTTATAAAATGTTTTAAATACTTTTAAAATCTTTATAAAAATTGGAACTGCACAAACATCTTGAATTTTTTTTCATTGTATTGTATTAAAAGTTTGAAATTTTACTACTGAGGAAAGAAAAAGGCACGGATTTTTCTTATTCATCTCTTTCTTACGCTTCAGAGGTAAATAATATTACTATAAGAAAAATAGAATAGAGAAATAAACAAGAAATTCATGAATTCCTTAAGCAGTTAATACTTAACTCTGCACGGTGTTCTGCCTTATCAACATAAACGTAAGCAAGCATGAATGATACATAACTGAGACGCAATAAAGTTGATGTTGTTGTTAAGCTTCAAGAATTGATTTCGGAGAAGGTTTAGAAGAGAAATTAGACCCGAGATAAGTGTCATAACATTTAGTTCCGAGTAAATTTTAAGGCTCATTCTTGAAGAGGTCTAGAAAAACTGATAACTTTTTTAAACAATGCATTTTTATCTATGAAGCATAGGGTGAAGTAAGTGTTAAAAGAAACCAACCTATCTGGTTGAAAAATTAATGCGGGATGCTATAAGCCACTTTCATGGAAAACCTAACTTCAGGATTCATTGCAAGCATTATTTTAATGAAGAAGAAACTCTTTAGAAACAAAAAACTAATATATATTGGGGTGATGCGGATAATAGCTTCGATAGTTTTTAAAACTATGACATTTAATTATTAAAATCAAATTTCTTATAAAACAAATAAAATAAATAAAATTTATTTTAAAACCTATGGCACTCGAATCAAATTTAGCTGACTGCTAAAAGATTTTCAAACAAGTATTTAATAAAAGAAGAATGATTAAATTTCAGCTTCTTCATTATTCTAGAGCTGACTATTTATCATCATGAAAAAAAGCCAATATGGCATTGCTTTCTTTCGCTTTTCCTTTCTAGATTAAAGTAGTTATAGTATGTCATTGAATGAAGAGAGTGATATTGAACTAATGATGAAGAGTGGGACGTATTCTGACAATTAATAATTGCAAATAAATATATTTTTCCTCTCTCTTAACATACGATAAAACTTTGAAAATTCTCAGATGCGTCATTATTAACAAACAAAGCGAATGCTTTCATTTTAAGTTCTGAAATTTAACATCTTTAACTTATACAGTTAAAAGATACAAATTGAAATTTTAACTTTCTATAGTATTTTGATCTTTTATATCTTTTAATTATTGTTGACATAAATTATTATTTCGTACACCTTTACAGGCAAAAGGCAACGTAAATATGGCGTATTTCAATTTAAATTGTTTCTGAAATAATAGACACCGCTTTCAAAATTCACGTAGCAACGCATAAAAAGAGTTCGGCTGTTCATCTTTATATTCTGGATAAATCTTTCATCCATTGATGAGGTAAGGTCTGTTACGATAAGTGGCAGAAACTTCACGCAAATATTTTCTACATTTAAGTCTAGTTGGAGGATGAGCGCGACATTTATCGAACAAACGAATCACTTTTCACTTTGGTGGTAGACCTTTCTTCCTTAAATGTTTCTTCAGACTTGGCACGAATACTGAGAGACCATTGTTTGAATACACCACAATCCATTCATGATCTCTTTTGAGGGTGATAATGGACAGTCAGTTTTTTTTTCTTTCTTTTTTTTTTGGGGGGGGGGGAATGCCTGGCCCACCAGCGGCCGAGCGGTAACGCCGCTAAATATGTGTCATTCGACCTGAGATCGAATCCAGGCGAAGGGGCTGGTTACACGGTTGGTTTTCATGATTTCCTCCATGTGTAACGTGGATACAAACCATTTTTCTGTAAAAAGTCCTCCACGAAGATATCCCTTCTCATAGACAGATAGCCCTCGAGTTGCGTTGCCTTAATCAACTAACCTAATTTAACCTACGGTAATTGCCTACCACTAATAATCTTACTTTGTGCGTACCTGCAGCGTTTCCCTATACCATGACAGTTGCGCTGTCCATGCTTTGCTTAAAGTCCTTGAGAAAGACTTCCGTTGCACAGGCTAAGGTCGACGTGGGAAGCCATTTCCATAATAATCTACTCTCATTAGCATTATCTATTTTTTCAGCAGTCCATTATTTTCGTCCACAATTCTTTGAAACTGCACTACACAATTGTTCTCATACATCTCATCTGCACTGCTAACGACACAACTAACTCCGAATTCCACGTCTTCCTTTAAACAGGTTGAGCAAAACAACAGAAAACTCACACTAGCCTTATATATTCATTTTCCCATGCAATTCCTTCAGTTTTTCTTGCAGCTTCGGTCCAGAAATAAAAACTCCCTCTGATCTAATATGACACACGGTCTAATTCTTGGCATCAGAATTAATGAAAAATGTTTCCACTTTTTGCAATTTTTGTAGATTCTGTTTGCATCAAGAATCTCCCAAGCTAGTCGCCTTGTTTCTTTCTGGTTATAAAGTTGAATTTCCGTCTTTGTATTCCTCCATTAATTTCCTTCTTATTTCCTCCATAAATTTCGTTCTTCCTATATTTCCTAGAGTAATTCCAGTGCTAACTTAAGAGTGAGAACATTTCTCTTACGTTTCCCGGGAGTAGCTGTAGCTGCACTAAGCGACTTAGAGAACATACACGGATGCAGTTTGGTAGTGCAATTTCCGGGTTCCGTATGTGCGATTTAGGGAGCAAGCCACATGATCTCTCTTAGCCAATGAACTACAGAAAGTATTGTGATAGGGGGTGAAGTCATATTGCGGAGTTCGTGAGTTTAATATACGACAATGTTGCCAGATCATTAGTCGGTCACATATTTTTTTTTATCTCATTGGCTTAAATGTTAGATTTAAAATTAAGTCTTCAAGAGTGCCATTATTTTGATACTGCCAGTTGGTTGGGTGACAGTCATGGGAAATTTTACTATATTCCTTAGCCTCTGTAAATATTTTGAGTCGAGTTAAATTCCGTTATAAGACTTTAAAAATTGACTTTTGCAGCAAATGTCAAATACAAAGGAAATAAATAATACGTTGATTATATACGTATATATATATCAAATTATTATTCGTTTTCTTAGCTCATGATTTTATTTTGCTAGAGAAAAAAATAACAACAATGATACTTTACACGTTTTTGATTATTTTTTCTTTCCATTATATGCATAAAAACAAGTGGCATAGTAAAGTAGCAACGCTTTAACCTTGTCCTTTTACCCGATCCGTTATCAGCACTTTTTCTTTTTTCCAACACTTTCCGGGAAACAGCCTTATTGTAACCTTATCTGCAAATGTAGACATAAATTGCTCATTTTTTAAATTTCCTCTTATATTAGCTCAAAGATTTTCTTAAGAATGAATACAGGAACTCTTAAAACCCTTCTCAGATGGGGATGTTTTCGGTTTCCTTTCCCTTCATAAAATGCGTTTACTCTTTTTTCAGTTTCTCTTTTGTATTAGTAATCCATTTAAAGTGAAAAAGAATATGAAAACATTTTATTTGTTTATTACGTAATTTTTACAACTTGTTCTTAAAATGAGTTATATATGAAGAAATGAATATAAGGTTGAAAAAACAAATTGCAAATATAACTTGTAAAGTACAATCTGAGACTTAGACAGGTAGAAAAATCCCATATAATTTATATCTCTAAATTTGAGGCATGTTATTATGGTTCTGTATTTAATAGCTGTTACTTTTCATTCACTGAATTTGTAGGAAATAGAAAAATAAGAAAAGGCAGAAGTATAATGACCACAGTCATTTTGGAGCAACTAAAGCTAAGTTTATCAATAAGAAATATTTGTTATTGGGAAAAAAAGAGAAGCTTTATGTTAAATGCAGATTTAATCACCTAGGATAAGCATTTTAAATGTACGACATATCGTAAAACTGTTTTTAATAACAACTGAAAGTTTCTAAATATCAAAGACAGACTGTCCTGTTTTGGAAGAAAAGAGAAGAACATTCTTTCATAACCACCGGAAAATGTAATGTTAAATATGATTTTTCGGATTCATTCTCGTATAAAAGAATTCGGAGAATTTATGAGATTTATTACAGACAATGAATGTACAACTGGTAACTTGCGAACTTTATCTATATGTACCATATTTACTGTCTGTATGTCACGTAGTTCTGTTGTATTACGTGCACTGTGTCTCTGTTTTATTGCGTACATTGCATATAATACTTCTGCTACACATTTAAAACACGCAGTGCATATAATACTTCTGCTACACATTTAAAACACGCAGTGCATATAATACTTCTGCTATACATTTAAAACACGCAGCTGTGGTATTAATATCTCAACATTTATGACTGCCTATAACAGAATTATTACTTAGATGATCAAGGTTTTGACCTTCAATGCCGTTTGTGTAAGCGGACCACGCAAAAAGATAATTAATTGAAAAAACATTTCCATAGGTGGCGTTTAAAATTATCGGTACTGTAATATATATTTATCGACACTATTCAAGAAATACTCAAAAAGCAGTTCGATATTGGACATTTTTATGATATATCACTTTTTTATGTCTCAATAGTATTTCATTAGCTTTCGTGCACTAGGCCAAACCAGGAGGAATGGAAAGATAATTACAAAAAACATCAACAAAACTGTGGTCTCACAGCGCAAACTTCGTTTTCCATGCAGGAAAAGAGAATTATCATATGCAAATTAAACTTCTTCTTTATATATACGAATATCAGCTGTTTAGTAAAAGACTGAAATCTCAAAGCAGCTGTGAGCTTTTGAAGAATTTTATCTTGTCCGAAATTGTACGCAAATTTTCGACAATTTTCAGCGGTGAATGATTTGAAGTATAGGATTAAAGACAATATAAATTAGTCCCTTATTAAGCCAACCGTTCATTTTTTCAGTACGAGCACATGTCATCGTAATTATTGATGTCAAAGAATCGTTTCCTTGATGATGCATTTTGGAGTTTCAGCTTAAATTTTTGAAATAGGACTTTTTTTATTCTATGTATTTAAAAAAAATGGCTTAATTTTTAAACTTCCAAGCAAAGTTTTTATCTACGAATAACATTAATTTCCGTAACATTGTTTCTTGAATTGCCCTTAAATACACAGTGCATACATTTTTTATGGTAAGAAGTGCATCAGATCCTCCTATAGAAGAATATAACTTGTCATTAGGAATCGATCTAAAATGTAAAAGAAAATAAATGCGCTTTTATTTTCCAAAAATTGAATAAGATATTTCTACAGGTTATCTTGCACAGAAATCCCGGTGTTTTTTAGCCCCAGAAGTACATGCCCCAGAAATATACCAACAAATAAAGAAAAATATGTTTGCTGCGAAACTTTGTGTGAGAAATTTATTAAGCGTTCTAAACCAATTAACTCAACAACATGACAAACAATTAAGTAACGGCATGACAAAGCATTGTCAGGAAATAGGTCATGGGTATATGAAGATTATGTTTCAAAAGGGTGATGCATTGTAGATTAGTTTTTAACAGTGTAAACTGGAAGCTTATATATAATAGTTTAAAGCTACTTCTCCTTTTTCATTTTTCCAGAATTTCCAGAATGAAAAGAAATTAATCGACATAATAAAATAACCTTAATTAAGCAATAAACTAACATTAATTCATAATAAAATGGAAGCTGACTCTGATTTGGTGTTTCATTTTATTTATTTATTTATTTGCACTGCTTTTTCCGGCATCCTTAAACAAATGCATTTAATTTATCCTTGGCCAAATAAATGCCAATTATGCTGGTTAGTTTCCTTAGTGCTGATTTGTCAGCAAACCATTCTAATTGCCTTTTTACGTAAATACGATTTGAATGGCCTTTGATTTTCTCCGAATTTGACAAACTTGTGAACTCAGTTTTTCTTCTGTATTTTTTAACTTAAATTTTATTTATTTATTTATTTTGTTTCGAA
The DNA here is from genome assembly GCA_000611955.2 of Stegodyphus mimosarum. NCBI lineage: Eukaryota > Metazoa > Arthropoda > Arachnida > Araneae > Eresidae > Stegodyphus > Stegodyphus mimosarum. The sequence continues at coordinate 187,291 of KK117538.1, forward strand.
GAAGTAATGCATTGATATATTCACTTTTAAAAGTTTTCTTCTTATAATTATTGTTTTAAAAACAAAATTCATGTTATTGGATTTCGTGACTTCATAACTGTCCTTTAAAATAACTGCTCATATGAGAAGATAAATCGTTTATTAAAAATAAGTTACGTCTTTAATTTAATATATTCATTTAATTAAATATATCTAATTATAATACTTAAAGAACGTAAGGTTTTCTCAGCCAAGCGCATTTTATCCAAGCCATCAAAAATTCATCATTTCTTGCCATTTTTCCCACTCAGAATGCATGGATTCATCCTGTGCCTCTCTGTTTGAATTTTACTTTTAGCATTGTCTTAGGCCTACACACTTTTATTTTTATGAATGACATGTGTATACATGATAGTCATGTTAAAGCTAATGTGCTATTTAAATATAAACAAAAATAAAAATACAGTTAAAAAAAGGTACCAGTTATTTATTGATACTTAACAATAATGCTGCTTTTACCTGTTACTATTTTTTTATTTTCACTTTGTTTTTAATAAAATATTTTCTATATATATTTTTTAAAGTTCAATTACATAAGACGATGAACTCTAATAGCTCAATTCCCAGCAGACGAGCTAATAATATGGGGGTTTCGTAGTTTTTCTTCTGTATAACATAAATACAAACCAGTTAGAAAGTTCTTCCACAGAAAGTTCATGCGTGCTTTGCCTCAATCCATAAAAAGTCCTATTCAGTAAACTCGATTAGCAGGCGTAATATATGGAATGATATCTACAACTGACCAAAATCACGGTTAATTCGATGGAAGTTAAATACACAGGACAGAGGAATAATCTCTACTATGTTTATTATAGAAAACGTACTATTAAGAATTTACATGTGTTTTTAGCAGCTTAATTTGGAAAATAGATTCATTTAATTATGGAAATTAAATCAGCTTTCAAAAGAAAAGGAACACTTTTCAAAAATTAAAAAAAAAAGCAATATTTTTGGTTATATCAATCTTGTATTTGATAGGAGTTAGTGGTAAAGATGAGCAAATTATTTTTAAAGGATGACTTAACAGAGTTTTTATATTTTAGATTACATACAATTAAATTACGTACTCTTGTGGATAAAAACAGTTCTTAAATGCTGTGACATCATCCTCTATCATTGCTGTTATCCCACGCGTTTTCTTTTCCTTTCTGCATTTTCGTAGAAATTCTGCTTTGTTCTCATGGTTTTTTATAACAATTTTTCCATCATTCTGGGATAAACAAGCTTAATTTTTTTAGACATGGCTCGGTTATTAATCTGCCAGTTTAACCAGGAGTTGACTATATTTTTCTGACAAGGCCATTAAATAGTTATTTTATTCATACTTAATAAAATTAAGGCTAAACATGGAAATCACACTTTCTTAAACAAGATTTTAAAACACACAAAATAAACTCAGCTTAGCGTAAGCCCTGAAAATTTTCTTTTCTTAATCTCTAATCTCAGTAGCGATCGTTGAGTCATATTTTAAATAATAAACTATTAATATTCCATTACTACAGCAAATGGAATATTTTCACGGGATATCAGAATACATGCGATTTATTTATTGTAAAAGACGATGGGATAGCTTTCACTTCGTATACACGCACACAATACATTTATTTCTGTTTAGATTAAATTAAGCTCTGAAATATAAAATGAATAACACAAACTGTTTATGTTTTAAACGTGTTCGCTTTTTTACTTGTATTTATATACAATTTCTGTAAGAGAAATCTGTATATATGCATATTTTTACTTCAGATTTATTTAAGCTGTACAGAAAAAAAAGGCTTCTAATACGGTTGCATTAAGAACATATCTTGAAAAGTTCACAATTCTTCGTGTTAGTAGTTAATTGTTGAGTAAATAAGACTATTGAACGCATCTTGTGCTGCCTAAGTCCGAATATCGGCAGACCAGCTAATTTTATGGCGGTTTTTTGTGGATTTCCTTGGGTATAATTATGTTTTCCTTATGTCTAATTATAATCCTAATGTTTAATTATGATCCTTGTGTGTAATTATGATCCTTATATGATCCTTATCCCTAACAAATTTCTCTTTGCAAGTCCTCTAAGAAGACACCTCTCTCTTAAGCAGAGAACCCTCGAATTCTTTGGCATAATCGATCAAATAGGCCTCTTATTAGGCAGTAAAGAGATTTGAAACTATCATTCCTTCCACAATATTTTTCTATGGATGTAATATTTCAGCATATATTCAATTTAGGAATTTTATTTCGAAATAAATGTTACAAAACTTGTTTTTCACTTGTTTCTAGACAGTTATAATACCCAAACAAAAATCATTACAGTACTTTAAAAAAACATCTTTGCTCTTGTCACCAAAACGGTATGCCAGATGAGATAAGCATTAATTTGTGCTAAATATTAATATTAATTTACTCTTTAGATCCCGACTCATACCTTTGTTAAAATTATGAATATTACTTTTAAAATACAATGGTTTGTAATCTGCTTTTGTTTCTATTTAGTATTTTTTCACTACGTATTGAAGACAAAATTGTACCTTCTGACAGAAAGGAAGTTTAGACGCTGAAAGCTGGGAGAATTAAGTAAGATCAGACGCCTGTGGTTTCATTCGTTTATTTAAATTTCCAATGACATCGTTGAAGTGACATGGTTGTGGGCGTTAAAACATCCTCCTGTTCCGAATGATGTCATGCGTTGGCAGCATAAAAACTGCTGAAAGACTCATTTTGAGTATATCGTAGTAATTATCTAAAATTAAGAAGTAACGTTAGAAAATTAACTTTGAAACATAATTTTACGCTGTCATTTAACTTACATTTTATTCTTTTCATTCAGATTTTATTTCTCGGAAAACAATTATGTTCTTTTCTAGTTGAAAGGGATATAGATGTATTCAAAACGTTAAACGCTTAAATGTTTTCCCGATTTCATTTCCGAATTCAAAAGAAATGTCATTACTTTATTCGTAAGTATTTAACGAATATAAAATAAAGTAATTCAAAGTAATTGATAAAATTTTAAATCAGCAAAAGAGCAACCTCAAATTGGATGGCTTAGATTTTGAATAAAACTATCGATTTCAAGAGAGATCAGATTCTGCTTGAAGAACAAATTAAGAAGTTGCTCCTGAAGCGGAGATGCGTGATCTCAGTCACTATAGAAATAATGCACAAGAACGAAAACTTGTTAAACAAAGAAATCTGATCACTCTTCAGAATCGATACAATTTTATTCGAAATCTTTGTCGATCAAAGGCTCTCTTTTGCGTTTGATTTTAAGTTTTGCACTGACGTATTTTCCTTGCAGTTAGACAGCTCGTAAATGTTTTTTTTTTCATTTGAAGACATTCTTTAGGATATACTCAGATGACAAAATCCTTATTTTGGCTGATATTAAGTGTACGTGGTTCTTTGTTTCCACCGCTGTTTAGTTTTGACATAAGTTTTTTACCGTGATTGTCTCTTCAGTATTTACGTATAGTTCTTTTCACGTCAACTGCTCTATTTTCAAAATGTGGTACAAGCTTGAGGACATTCGGGGAAAAAAATCCTAATTTTTTATTTATTTATTTATTTTTTAATTTTTATTTAGATCACTTAGCGTCCTGAACTTACGAAAAGATTAACGTCATTTCTGCGATATTTCTAATCCTTTTTGCAACGTACAAACTTTCAACAGAAAAATCTGCAGCAAGCCACTGTAAAACAGGACTGAATAGTACCATGACATGCATTTTCTCATCCCTGGCTCATTGAGATGAAAATTCAGCCTAACTTTTCGCATGACTTCGTTTGTCGGGACCTGCAGCTAAGTCAGTGAACTTAAAAGATAGATTTTTTCAGGTGAAAAAAAAATTCGCCTTTATATCATTTTCATAGATATACGGCTTTATTCTTCTTCCTATCAATGATTTTATTTTGCTGTGTTGGTATGTTTACATCTTCGAAAATTTTATCGAAAAATTATTTTTACTTGATTTTGTTCCATTACCTTTTTCGTTGCGGATATTTAACACAAGAGCACAGAGAAAATATTTCTCTAAAAGCTGTTGTAAGATAACAGGTTTTGCGATGTATTTTAGCTGGAATGTTACATATAGAAGGAAAAATAATCTGCTATAATTAACTGGCTTTTGGCTCAAGTTAAGTTATTATATTCCTAACTACTTCATCTATGCCGAACGTAGAGGAACCTATTGAACTGTGTAGCCACTCATCGCTGAGTTCAAGCATATAACGACGAAGTCTAGAGAAGAGTTAAAATACCTTGTCATTCCCTCAAAGAAGTAATCACATTTGGCCCCTTCTCAGGTTTACAGGAAAGCCTCCACTTGAGCTTGAAAATAAGATAAGGAAATAAGAAACCAATCTAATACTAAACTAAACTGACTTAGCCAAAACTAGATACAATTACCTAATGTAGTTGGCCCTTAATTAAATTAGCCAGCGATTATCAACAGACATCTACAATACGGCCGAGCGTATTTGGCTTAATAACGAAGTAGCCTGACCGCAAACACACGCCGCTAATGATCCCTAAGCTCTACTGAAGTAAGCTGAAACTTCCTTCAATACCCCTTCTTCCTCATTTACATGAAACGCGATACTAAAATGTCAGTTTGATTGGGAATTGTAAGTAAGAAACCAGAATTTAAAGGAAAGGGTTTTAAAATTAAAAGTAACTGTTATAAAATTAAAATAAACCTTACAAAGTGAACATGATGATTTTAAATACAGTTATGTTTTCGTAATTTAATGTAACAAATGTGTGGTTTATATCAAAGGGGTGTCAGTGAAACCTCGAAAGAGGTTCTTATAGACCTTCAATAAGATAGCTTACAAAAGAAAAAAGTAGTAATAGACCGGAAATATCATCAGGCATTAAGCATAAAATAATAGACATTTCGATTGTTGATATTATCAAAACATTATAGAATATCTGAAAAGAAAGGTTGAAAGGGCACTGAACTTACATTACCCCTCCCCCGGTAGTGGGGTCTAGCCGTTTATACGCGTTGGCCATTACTTAGGTCGGATGCGGTGATCTCTTTATTATGAAGGACCTTATAGATGGGCCACCGTTGCCGCCTATGAAGAAATGGGCAAACTACATCCATGCAATCTCTGGGATTCGAGCCCGGGCCCTTCGGTACGGCAGTCAGAATCACTAGCTACTTTCCCAGAGGCAACAAACTTGTATGTGCATATCACTCGCTACGTTTCTATCTAGAGAAGCCAGAAGTTTATAGTTACAATTTTTTTAAATTAGCGAATTTATCCAAAACAGGAAAAGTGCACTTTTCAAAATTATTCTAATACTGTGCAAGTCAGCAGTAGGAATCTCTCATGAAAACGTAATGAAAATATTGAAATATATGCAAAATTTTGCGTCTTCCGTTGCATATGAATGCGCTTGTTGATGGAATTCTTTTCTAATGATGACATATTAATACTGTCGCTTAACTTTCAGTGCAGACTTAGGTTTCTCGAACAAAAAGCGCAAAAAATAGGCTTTACAGATGAACGTATCATAATACATTACAATAGTGCCTTCTTTCGATATTGCTTCTCTTCGTCTTTCTAGTTTAAATTACAAATATTATCCGTCTTCAGTTGCTTCTATCTAACAATAAAAGGTAAAAGCAACAAGATGAGAAAGCAGTTCATACTTTTTTTTTCAACTTTTCAGTTTCTTGGCTTGTTAGGAAGCGGGACGTAGAATTTTTTCATTTGCCGAAGGAGAAAGAAATGTTAGGCCAATGACTTAAGCAGTTGCTTCATTCCAGTGATTCCCCACGGGTTATCATATTTTCTTAAATTCAAGGTAACAGACTTTCAACAGTTATCTTAGGCATGCTTTGCGTTTATCATCTTTTTCATCTTTATATGCGAAAGTTTTTCCTTTTCTTCTCGTTACTGCTCTTAGATTTGCAAATATAATAAGTTATAATTGACGAAAATTTTGTCGTTACTACTTCTTAGCTTCCGTTCTTCTTTTCTTAGAGCATCAGCTGCATTTTAATTTAGAAGCTTGGGAGAAAAACTTAATTGGAGATTTACGTTATTTTCTACAAAGTGTATTTATTTGTAGATCTTTTTAAGGAAATTTTAGGCAAAAATATATAGGTATTACAGATTCCACCAAGGTGGTTCTTAAAAGTATTTCAAATTTTACTAAATTAAATTGCTTTTTTGGGGGAAGAGGCTTTTGTAAATCGGGATTTTAGGTCAGGAAAGTTATTTTTGTCTTCAATGTTTTCTTTTATATTTATTCACTATTTGTATATTATCATCAATATCAAAGATTAGGCGTCTATTTAGATTTCAAAAGTGTTTATTCATTTTTCCCCCAGTCTTCAACTTCTATCTTTCAAGTTAATGTGAAGAGTCGCCTTTCTCTCTTTTTTTCACACTTAAACTCCGTATGTGTTGTTTTTCATTTAAATTTAAATCTGTTTGTTTCTTTTTGATGAATTTATTACACATATAACGTAGCTTTGCTCCAAATTTAATAACTCTTAAATTCTTCATTTCTGTACAATGTACTTAATTTTGAGATTCTGGCTTAACATTTTGTATTTCTGATCTAGAAATATCACTTGATTTTTTTTCTCGATTCCTAGAATTCATATTGATGCGAATTAAGTTTGAAAATCTACCAGTGTTTCTCTTCTTATTGGTTTCTTTTCATATTAAAAAAATAACTAAAAATAATAATATGTGTAAAATTCGGCTGGATAACTTAGCCAAAATATTTGCAGGTTATTCATTTAAAAGGGAACAGAAGCCTACGGACAGAACGTTTAATGCGAAAAGGGATTATTTGCATTATATTATTCCGTAATAATTATTGCATAAAGGGATTATTTGCATAAGGAAATCCAGGAAAACAGATATCACCCGTTTTGCTGTCATGAATCAAATAGCGAATGAAATTAATTATCTATGCTTTAGAGGTTTAGTCCCTCCGCCACAGACACAGAATTCGAGATTTATATCGTTTAAAAAAGTTCTATTTCTAAACAATATACAGATATTTTTATATGAATTTTAAAAAAAAATTTAACTTTTTCTTATTTACAAATATTAAACTCAGGGGCAAAATATATATATCATTTATATTAAAATATATTTAAGGAAGAAATAATCTAAATTTATCACCTTAATGCAATTTTATTCGAAATGTGCCGTTATTACACGAATAAAGCACAAAATAGCTTTTCAAATTGAAGGATATTATAAAGATCAGGGATGACACGTTATTTTAATAATTTAAAAACTCTTGTTTTAGTTTTACTGTAATATTCAACATTAAATGGAGTATGTTTTAATCGACTAGTCTTTTTCTTTAAGTAAAGGCACCTTACGGAAAGACACTTTCCGTAATGTTGCGGGAGATATAGATCTCAGTTTATTTCTATGCTATCATCACAGGATCTATACTTCTTCCCCTTCATTGTATAAACTTGAAAATATTATCCACTTTCTTATCGAGAATAAATGCCATTTTGCATTTCAGCCTTAAAAGCAGCTGAAAATATATTCAGCGTGGTTTCCTAAAGTATAGGCTAAAATTCAAACGCATATGTAATGCCATGGAGAGAATACATTGATGTAGGAATTCTTTTGAATAAAATTGTGTCTTGCGTTTGTCTTTTCAGTTGTCTAAATAAACGAACTCCTAATCGCCTGTTTTGCATTTCAATGTGTAGAATTCGTAAAATACTTTTATATGCGTTATGAAAGAGAAATTTAAAACAACCATCAAGATCTTAAGCAATAAAACTTATCGAACTTGATGAAAGTTTTCATGAGGTAGGTTCACTATAAGTCAAACAGTAATCTCAAAGGCACATGATGCAATTCGCAGATTGTCTTCTGTTCACTCTAAAAGTTATGATATAATAAGTATCTCTTTTGTTGTGAATATTTTAAAAATATTCATATCTGATTCTGTTAATATTCTTAAGGTTTTAAGATAACAAAATTGCCGCGCAGACGGGAAAGTGATTAGTGACTCTGACCGATGGGTCGAAGCGACCGAGTTCGAATTTCGGAGAAGGTATGGATGTAAAATTCTCTGTGGAGGTAATGGTGGACGTCTATTAGGTGACTCCATAATAAAATGACCGTCGCTTCCAGCCTTTGTAGTGGCCAAATTCTAAAAAAGGGCTAGTGCCCGCCATTAAAAAAATTATAACAAAATTTTGATAAAAAATACAGAAACCGACCTATAATTATTCTTAGTGTCCTGTAGAGAATAATGTATCATGAATTAAAGCAAGAATCATCTACTTCATCTTTCTTATTAGTGGAAAGAATCAGTATCTAACTCACAAAGTAAATATGAAATTTATTTTGTAATTATTTCAGTCCTTTAGAAATAAAAGCAAGCAGGTGTTTAAGAGGTGCAAGTTTCATAGAATTTTAATTTCTCGGTCCGGGCATATGAAGCTATAGTTATTTTGAGTACCACATTTCTATTTAAGGATACTTTTTTTTAAAAAAACTCTTTCGGAGACAACTTGATTACTTCAAGTGAATGTAACATGATTAAAAATTAGAAATGCACATGATATCATGATGATAATGTATTCCTTATATGTAATATGAATTTTTATTCAGGTCATTTCGATCTGCTTAAATTTTCCTAATTCTGGAACAATTACCTGCTTTTGAAGATGGACGGAACTATCAAACTGTACTCTTTGTTCAGTAGCTAACAGATCAGCGTTCAGATTATTATTACTTATTTCTTTCTTTTCGTCTGTTAAGTCTCGGAAAATACTCAGATTTTTTAGTTTACAAAAATTCAGTAAATTTTATTTTATAAATCAATTCATCTACTCAGAACTGTAAAACTGACTTGCCTATAAAAATTAAAATATGGAAAATGTTAAGCAACACAATATGATCTTTGTAGCATATATGCTATGAATATTTTTAGGCGATTAAGAGAAATATTTAGTTATTATTAATAATATTGTACTTTTTACACCTTACTGATATCTAAGTTTTAAGTTTCTTCGTCGTACTTGTTTAGAATCTTTTTATCGAGAAACACAGTTCTATTCTCCACCATGTAAAATCTGTTAAAAAAAGCTCATAAAACATTCCGCATTAAAACTTTATACATACACTTTACGAAAATAAAATCCCAACGCCAATAAGGAAAACTGCTAGATAAAGGAAATTTGGGAGACATCTTTGCACTTTGAGAGATGTTATAAATACCTTTAAAGAGACAGAGAAAACGTTATCAGCAGCTTACAGAGTCTGAATGAGACCATGTAATAGGACTATGAGGAGGTGGATTTTCTTTTCATGATATTGGCAAGGATGTATCCACTGTGCATGCCTGCTGGTCTCAGTTAATACCTCCTTAAACAGAAAACCGACTATCGGACCGTGACGTCACGAACTGGCGGCTGACAATTGCCGTTGGTCACCCACTTCCTGCCGTACAAGTAAATATGTTCTTAAAACTTTACTAACAGGATAATTTCTTCTAGTGATATGTATATACACTGCTCGACATTGAAAATGAGACATCAAGAAGGAGTGGTCAGAAATTTATGCAAATTTTAGAGTAGACGCGCGTCACTGAGTTATGCGAATGATGTGAAATGCGCAGCTCTCCGACGCACGTGAAGTAAGATATAAGGGAGGGAACGTGCAGAATGGGCAATATTCGTGTCGTTATTTCTGCCAGACGAATTATCTAAGAAAGTTGGTTTTTGTCCCGGAGGATACGTGTAATACGAGAGAACGCCAGGCCGCCGTCAACGAAGGCACTTCCAGCAGATAGACGATTTTACGAGGGGTATGGTGATCGGACTGAAAAGGGCGAGTTGGTCTTTACGTCAAATCGCAGCTGATACCCACATGGATGCGAGCACGGAGCATCGGCTATGGCGAACATGGTTGGAACAAGGGAATGTGGGAAGAACGAGGGGTGCAGCCAGAGTGACGTCAACACGCGTGGATCGACGCAACCGCCGACAAGCTGTGGCGGTCCCGCAAGTCACTTGTACAGCGATTCTGCAGCATGTGCAAGATACCCTGGATGTTCCCGTGTCTACGAGAACCATTTCCCGTCGATTGGTTGAACGTGGCCTGCACTCACGGCGTCCGTTAAGAAGACTGCCATTGACCCCACAGCACAGACGCCAACGTTTAGAATGGTGCCGGACTGGAGCGATGTGGATGACGGAATGGCGAAACGTCGTGTTCTCAGATGAGTCACGCTTCTGTTTATCCAGTGACAGTCGCCGCATACGTGTGTGGCGTCGACGTGGAAACAGATCTAATCCGGCAGTAACTGTGGAACACCAAACCGCGCGGCAACGTGGCATAATGGTTTGGGGCGCTATTGCCTACGATTCGAGGTCACCTCTAATTCGTATTCAGAGCACTATGACGGCCCATCGATACTTGGATAATGTACTGTGGCCGGTGGTAATCCCCTTCCTTCAGGGGCTGCCTAATGCAATTTTTCAGCAAGATAACGCCCGACCACACAGTGCTCGCATCTGCCAACATGCTCTGCAAGGTATACAGATGCTTCCCTAGCCACCGTACTCTCCTGACCTGTCACCAATCGAACATGTGTGGGATGTGATTGGACGCCGTTTGCAGATTTTTCCCCTGCCTTGTTCAGAAGATGAACTGTGGCAAATGATTGAAAGGGAATGGAGAGCCATCCCTCAGGCCACCATCCGCACTCTTATCCTAGACGTGTTTCTTCGTGCATCTCTGTCCGCGGTGGTCCTACATCCTACTGAGCCGACGCATTTCTCGCTCTGTAGTCTGACTATCATTTTGAAATAAAGCTAACTTATTGCTGCTTTCTGTCTCTGTCTTTTTTCCAAGTTTCGTCACTTTCTGACCACTCTTTCTTGGTGTTGCATTTTCAAAGTCGAGCAGTGTAGATAGACAGATAGATGTGCACATTATATTAAATTCTACAAAACTTGTAGAGTCATTAGGTTATTTCGAAGCAGGAGTAATGAGTTTCGAAGATGAGGAATGCCTTCGCCGGGAATCGAACCACGGACTTCTCGGTTACGCGTTGAGTGTGCTAACCACTACACCACGAAGGCATGCGAAGAAGGCGAGAGAAATACCTTATGTACTCCCCCTTTTAAAGGGCGACTGGGGTTTTGGGAACCCAATCGCCAAATCGCGGTGGTGGAGAATCTTATGTTCTCAGAAATACGTTTATATTTAGAGGTGGTCGTCTTAGGGAGATTACCTCTATGAAATGAATCTCTCTAAGGCGACCAGCCACACTTCCTGAATTTTTCTTTGCCGGTGGTCGTCTTACAGAAGGAATATTTCAATATCAAAATATATTGAAGTTTTCAGAAATACTGGTCTCTTTCAGAGGCGGTCATCTTAGGGAGGGGATTTTGCCACGAGTTGGTTCACTGAATACACACACATACACACTTATATGTACATATATCAACATTTTTGATATTACAAATAGTATCAACTATCATCTCTTCAACACGACCGCGTTCAGACTATTTTTCTCCGTGTTAACGCTGACGTGAGGAAAAAAATTCCCCTCCCTCCCCCACTCTCAAAAGAAGCAATATGGCGCCGTTCTTGTCAATGTTGTTATGGGATTTTTGTGATATCGTCTTGGTGGATAGTAGGCTGTAGTAATGGAATAATAATTTACAATATTATAATTTGTACTATGTTTATAATGAAAAATGAAATACCAATATTGACTGTGAATATAAAATAATATGAAAGAAAATAACAATAAAGCCATGCACGTGTAATCGTGTGTAATGCATTCAGAGAACTTTTTTGACAGTTAAATAGTTCTGAAATTGATTTTCTCTGCTTGAAATTGATTTTCTATCTTTACTTTTATCCTAAAAAGCAATGTGCTTAAAGACTGAAAAGTGATAATTTCAGACTTGATAATTTGGCACAGTGAGTTTACATCAGATGCACATTCCATTCTACTAAAACTGTATTTTTGAAAATTTGTTTTTTGATTATAATTTAGAAATACTTTTTAAAGCTTGTTCTTGTAGATCTTTATCATTTGAATATTATGTACTAATAAATTTGAGCACACCTTACTTAAAAGAGATCTTGCATGATTCAATTTTCAATTTTTCGACTAATCTGATGGGGTTAAGCAGAAGGAATATTTTTTTATGTCTTAAAAAATTTACTTAGTATATTTCGCAAATAAAAAAGTAAGTTTTTTTAAATGAAGTAAACATTGAAATATTTAATGTGTGTATTACTTATTGAAAGAGGTAGGCAAGATATACAAGCCAAGGAATCTTTTTTGCATTACTAAAATTGTGTGAAAATTTAGATGATCATAGTAGCTTACATTGTTTTTTTTTTTTTTCCTTTTTGGTCTATATTTTTGTACGAGACTAGAAACACATTTTTACATTAAATATTTTGTGCTATTTTGGTAAAACGCATATAATCAAACATTTTTATGCATATTTTAATTTTCATCATTATTAATTTCATGAAGAAAATTTCAAATTTTTTTTTCATAAATTACTTTTGAAATAGAGTTGTGAATAATTAATAGAGTTTATGTAATATTAAATTTGCTAGCCTTGGGAATATAAAATATGAATTATTTATTGGAAAAAAATTGCATTGAGTGAAACCTCATATAGTGGTTATTTTCTTAGATAACCACCTCTGACAGTGACACACTTGTGAGGAACATAATTAAATAACAGTACTTAAAATCCCTGATAGTTTTGTAAGGCTACAAGAAAGTGGCATTATCTGGAATTGTAGAGTTAATTGTTTTTGAAAAGTTTCACTGTATAATCAGTTGATTTAGGTATAATAATTTTTACGTGGATATGAATTTTGCATAAATAATTGAAAGGTTTTGCAAGACAGTTAAAACCAAAGCTTTTCAAATCATGAGTTTTGTATGGGCATTGTTTTAGCATTGCTTTCAAATATAGTTGCAGTAATATTTAAGCATTATTTTCTTTCATTAGTTAGGCTGCGGAAATGTAAGTTACAATTTTCTGCATTAAATTTATCTGGTTGTATAGATATTAACGTAAAAACTGTTTGTAAACAAATGTTTATGTATATGTATATGTGGTATATCTGCTTAATTGCGATGACAGTAATTTTAACTGTGTGTATAAAACTGTGTAGAAGATTTATTTATATTGCTAAATACTGCACTATATGAATTTGATTTGGCAGTCTAAATACAGGAAATGCTCAGCACGAAGTGGTATTTTTATAGTATATAATTTACGGTCAATAGCAATAGCTATCTTTTCAGTACTTTAAATTTTACTTTTTAATTTTACTATTTAGAAATTTTATAGTTCAAAATAATATTTCTATACAGTTTTTACAAGTATTTTTTCTGCAATAGAAATGTAAATAACTTATACAGAAAACACCGACTTAAATTTATTCCATAAATGCATCGCCTTAATTAAATTTATGTTCCTTGGAGATGATATACGAAACACCTTTTGTAATAGTAAATTATTTATATATATAGTAAATTATTTATATACACTCATGGACAAAAAAAATTAGCGCAGCAAGAAGGAGTTGTCAAAATGAAACGAAATTTTACATATGTAATGACTACTTTGATATAAGTAAATGATAAGAAAATCAAAGAAAAAGGATAATTTATTTCAGAGAAAAAGGCAAAAGAACGGAGGAGTTAATACTCCGTTGGACTCCCTCTAGCGCGAATGCACAATGCGATACGATCGGGCATTGAGTGATACAAGTTCTGTATGATGTCTTGAGACATTTCCTTCCATATTTGCTGTAACCTTGCCTCTAGTTCGTTCAAACTCGTGGGATGCCCAACTCGTCGTCCCAAGTGATCCCAGATATGCTCGATTGGAGACAAATCTGGGGATCGGACAGGCCAAGGAAGGAGAGTAACAGTGCGGAGACAGTCTTGTGACACTCTTGCCATATGAGGCCGAGCATTGTCTTGTTGAAAAATGGCTCCTGGCAGCCGTTGCATGAGTGGCAACACATGTGGTTGGTGGATTTCATGAACATATCGCTGGGCTGTCATGGTGCCACGGAACAATACTAGGGGTGACCATGTATTGTAAGCAATGGCACCCCATACCATCACACCAACTGTGGGAGCGATGTGTCGTTGTACAGCAAAGGCAGGATTGAGGCGTTCACCACGGGCTCTCCACTCACGAACACGATTGTCATCACTGCCGAGATTGAATCTGGATTCGTCGCTAAAGACGACCTGGTTCCATTCTGCTGCAGTCCAGTTTCCTCGTGCTCCACACCACTCCAAACGAAGGCGTCGATGGGTGGGCATCAAGAGCAGCACACGTAATGGCCGCCGCGATACCAACTGTCCTTCAGCCAGGAGCCTTCGTATGGTTCGAGAAGACACAGGGGCCCCTATTGAAGGTGCTACCTGTGCCTGGATGGCAGTCCTGAGCCTGGTCTTCGTGTACATGACATCTCTCGGGTCCACTGGTCCTAGTACCTCCTCACAGCACAATCAGAGCAGTCTAATTGACGAGCTACTCGCCTAGCTGACCACCCAGCTTCCATCATCCCGACGATTCTCCCTCTCAAACTGCGACAACTGCTCATGTTGTCTTCGAACACGGCGTAATGGCATGCCTACCTCAGCTCTTCTTTTGTAAATGATTCAGCACACTCAAACAAGCTTTGGTTACCTGTTTTATACTCCACAGTGTACGATGTTCAACTCCCTCTACCGGCTATACGTAATGCGCAATCACGCTGCATTTCTAATCATTTGCATATCTCCCCGACATATACCTTCATTGCAAGTTTCGTTACGATCCCGCAATTATTTCTTGGTGCGCTAATTTTTTTGTCCATAAGTGTATATATTTTCAATTCATTCGCGGATATAATATTGAATACATATTCATAAGGACCCAAAATGCATTATAAATTATCAATGTTTCTTTACTTTTATATGTTTACGATTAAAATAACCCTTTAAAGTGACGGTTGATTTAAAATAAATAATGAAAAGTTAGAAAGTTTTCCCTATATACTAATATTCAAGACACTTAACTGTACAACAAATATACAGAAAGGATATACGGAAGTACTTTTTAAAAATGTTAGAAGCTTTTAAATTTCAACAGGGAAAATGTATAGCCACAGACGTTTCTGTAAAAGAAACTAATTTAATATACGCACATGCACACATCTTGTACTGCAATACTTTCTTATTATTTATAAATAGCAAGGTGTTTATTGAGATTTCCAATCCTCGTACACGTAGCAGAGTGTAATTTTTCAGGAAAAGTGCTAGGACATAATAGGATACCGGACGTCCCTTGCATTAACACTTTATTCCTCCCTACTCCCATAATGAAATTTAAAAATTTTTAAATTAATTTTCCTCTACTTTCATTTTACGAAGCTGTGTAGTAACATTCTCAAAATATACTTCAAATTCTATAATTTTCATATAAATTAATATTAAATAACAAATTTTCAATAAAGTTTTGTGCTGTAACCAGCACCTGTATTCTATACTATTGCAATTAAATTTTTATGCGATGAATAAAAATGAAGTTTCTGGAAAGAAAATTTAAATTAATTTTTTTCATCATTAAAAGTTTGAATTTTCTTTTTCCTTCCAACTTTTTTGGACAACGAGTGATTAATTTTTGTACGAGTGATTAATCTTAAGGACAACGAGTGATTAATCTTAAGGAACATGTTAGGGGCTCCGTGCACAAGCACTTTAAAAAGTCTGTGTTCATTTTCACATACGTCAAATGGCAAATATTTTTCATCGCTACGTAATAGTTCCACAGTAAGTTGAGTTGCAATAGCCCTATGATTTTTATATTAAAAAAATAAATTCATTTTCAAAAGATATTAGCTGGGATATAACAATGTAGTTATATATAATAATAGTAATAACTTCATCACGTCATATTTCAACAACCACGCAGCTAAACTTTTAACAGTTCACATGATTCTTTATATTCAAATTACTTTGATAGTAATAAGCGATTTTTACAAAATACACAATTTAATTTTTTTCATCATAAAATGTACACAGTAACCGCCATACAGGTCAGTGAACTATCATTATTATTTTTAATGTCTTGTTCCAAACGTTTGTAATGCCTTGTCGTTGCTTGTTTGTAACAAGCAACGACAGTTTCAATGTTTGTAACACGTTTGAATCCAGATACTGCTGTTTCCTGTACGTCAGCATCCATCTCTTGCTCACTTTCCGTCTGACTTATGATATTTTCACCATTGAATGGCAGAATTTAAAGTTAGTGGTAGAAGAGAGCGAACATACAACGTTTTCTCTGCTATATATACTTATGTAATAGGTACATTATACTGAGATTCACATAACTGTCTGTATTGACCGAATCGATCTTCTAAACTACGTGATAGCAGTTTTGCTGTGAGAATATATTTTTTTAGTTATTCTATGCAATACCTCGAAATGTCTATAATAGCATACATAGTATGCTTAATGCAAGATGAGTTTCTTTCGTAAAACAAACTGGTCTTCTCTGATTTCCCAATTTTTCTAACCAATCCAAGAACATATTTAAAAATTTATTTCTTTGGTCATCTAACGAATATGTAATCTGTTCCTGAACATCTAACGAATATGTAATCTGTTCCTGAAAAGCATGAACTTTATGTTCACCCTGCTACAACGATTTTACATTAATTATGTGCCACCAGATGCTTATAATTCGAATGTATTCAGATCTAACGAATATGTAATCTGTTCCTGAAAAGCATGAACTTTATGTTCACCCTGCTACAACGATTTTACATTAACTATGTGCCACCAGGTGCTTATAATTCGAATGTATTCAGCAGTTTGTTTTCCAGTCTTGGATATCATTTATAGAATGAGCAATGCAAAGACCTTCACATACTTTCAGATTAACCAACTGAAGAGCTAATTTAGCATTTTGTCTTTCTAGATCGCTTGCACGCGATGACTTAGTAGTCAGACTAGGAGCACATTTCACAATACTATTGTATTCAATTTCACGAAGTTTCCTTAAGTACAATAAAGATGCTGGTTTTAAAATTTGTGCAGATTTTGTTTCTGGTGTTACAGGAGAGTTTGCAAAATACATGGCATTACCCTAAGTTCTTTTTATTAAGCCAATTATTGCGAACACGTTCAAGTACATGAACACTGTCAATTATATAAATTAATGGGCAAGTAGTATCTATTAGACGTTGGTATACAATACTAATTTTTGGAAGATACGCAAAATATGACAGAGTTTCTACTCACAGCATTCTTATCTGTAGCAACAGATATTAGACTTAAATTTTCTAAACTTTTTATTATTTTTGTTATATATTCATGCAAACACTCTGCTGATAATGCTTTTACTGGGACAATTCTCATAACATCTTTATATGAAGACCTAATACTCTTCAGCATAAAAACACTTTTTGTTCCACTTTAGGATTAACATTATGCTCAGAACACAATCTTTTCAATGTAGAAGGATGTGGTAAAATAACATATGCACTATTTCGTAAAAATGTATAGCAGTGTAGAGAAAGTGAAAACATAAAACTGGATAATATTGACAGATCAGAAGTATACCAATTATTATTTTTATGCAAAAGGAGTAATGATAGCTACTCAGATAAAAATTGAATTACTTTCTTTTCATGTTCAGAAGCATATTTTTCTAATTCATGAAGAATGCCTTGAGTTACGAATAATAAATTTTTAAAGCTCTTTTCAGTGTTATCACCCTTAATTTATGCAACTTCTTTAAGCAATGAGCAGAGACTATGAAGATTATTAATTTTTAAAGGAATTCATAGTTACTAATTTTTGTTCATAGAATATCTTTAAAATATGCTTTTACCCGCATATTCTTATGGATAACAACTTATACAGAAACACGTCGGCTGTCTGAAAAGTTTCCGACCGAACAAAGAAAAAAGATATTTTTTCTACAAAATTGCTTTTAATTTTCGACGTAGTCTTCTTGTAAGTCTATACATTTCATCCAGCGATCCTCCCATCCTTTTAATATATGGAATAATATATGGAAGTCTCATCATTTCACGGAAGTTTTTGTCCTTCACGCGCTTCTTTAGCTTAAGGAGCAAAAAAAAAGTCAAGTCACTTGGTGCCAGGTCTGGCGAAGAGAACGGGTGGTCAAGCAGTTCAAACTGTAATTCATGGAATTTCGCCATTGCAATCGCTGGGGTGTGAGATGGAGCATTGTCTTGGTGAAACATTTTTTTTCTTTTGCAAATATGACCGTTTTCCCGCAGTTTCTGTCTTCAGCTTGTCAAGTAACGTTGCATATTATGCTCAGATAATGGTTTTTCCCTTTTCAAGATAATCTATTAAGACAATCCCATGGCTGTCCCAGAAAACTGTTGCTATCTCTTTCGGAGCAGAAGGAACAGTTTTTTTCCTTTTTTTGGAGGCGATTCTTCCTTTGCAGATTACTGTTTTGACTGTGCTTTTGTTTCTGGGCTGTAATGATGAATCCAGGTTTCATCTACAGTGCACGGTGCAAATGTTCATTTGGACACGTTTTGGTCCAAAGCGAGCAAACTCGGCACCCAACGTGCAGCCAGCTTGCGCATATCTAAATCTTGGTTCAATATGTGGCAAATGCGCTCTTTGGATATGCTCATAGGCTCTGCTATTTCTCTAACCTTGATTCGATGGTCATCCAGCACCATTTGGTGGATTTTAGCGATGTTTTCTTCAGCGGTTGCAGTTTTTTAGTCCTCCTGAACGTTCATCGTCATCCAAGCTGGTACGGCCACGTTTAAATTCAGCTGCCCAAAATTTCACAGTAGTAAATGATGGTGCAGAGTTTCCGTACACTGTGTCCAACTCCTCTTTAAGCTCAGTAGGCGTGTGTCCTTTTAAAAACAGGTATCTAATAACAGCACGCTACTCGATTTTTTCCATTCTTCCAAAAACAGTCACATCAACTCAAAAAGTAATTGTCAAACAATAAATTCACATTCAAAATGGCTGAAATTTTGATCGGTAGTTATCAAGTGATTCCCAAACAAGTTCCCCCTCACTTTGCTTGATTTGAGTTGCCATCTACATATTGAGGTCGGAAACTTTTCAGACAGCCCTCGTAAATGGAACAGTTACTGCGCTTATCTGGAGAAAAATATACATCACTTTCTTTAATCACGAGTGTTAAATCATCAGGTATCTTGACATTTTTTAGACATGATAAAAATTCTCTCAAATTGCTATAACAGGATTTCTTTTCGTATTCTTGCTGTTCTGCTATGCTTTCAGATATTACTGCTTCAAGATGCTAATTTTTTCTTCTGGATTTTTAATTCTGCAGTTCTTCACGAAATAATTTTGTTGAAGACAAATATTTAGGGCAAGCACTGAATACTGACGGAGTAGCATTTCCTTTCAATCGCACTTGTTTTATTGGAGCTTCTATTTTCTTACCCGTTTCTTCATCATAGTATTTAGAAACATGCTGGGAATCCTTCTCATGGAAATGTAATTCACTGACCTAAATACCGAAAATACGAACATAGATCTAATTAGTAATTTTAAAGTAGGATTTGTACTAATGCTATTTATTTCTGAACAGAATAGGTAATGGCAGGCATATGGATGTTTATCTCCCACACAGAAAAGGGGGAAGAAAAAGACTCTTAATGGCATAAGTTTTACTAATATTCGAATTTCCATGCATTAGGAATTTTATTCCTTCCTTATTTTATGAAAAAAAAATCAACATACTTATTGTCTTTACAGTTCCTTTATAAAAACTTTTAGTACTAAAATATATTAAATATTAAATTAAATACTTCAATATCTACTGTATACATATGAACTTAAAAGTTCGAAGCTATAAAATTGATCAAAAGTCAAAAATCGGAAATGTTAAAATAAAAGTGAATATTTAGCAATCATACGGTTAGCTACATAATTATGCTGATTGATGCAGGATTACTTTATACCAATATTGTATATAATGTATAATATACAAATGAAATTCCGAAGTATATATCTATCCATTTACAGCGTTGTTATTTAAATTAACCAATTATTACGATTTCGGTCTTTACTGTAACTTCTTATTTCCGTGTTCCTCAGCAGAATGCAAGTGAGTTGGCTGATATTTAAAATGCGGTTTTTGGAGTTTAAGGCAGAGCATGCTTCTGGCTTCACACACACGCTAAGTGTTAGTTTCCTGCCAGCTCTGGTAGTTGTAATTATTGGGCTTTGCGCTCTATCGCTGTCTACATTTTGATTCTGACGCTCCGGTAGAATTACTGAGCCAGCTAATGGTAGTATTTAAATGTGTAAGTTTTTGACTACTGTTCTACGTTTGATGTAAATTTGACTGTTCTTATTTTGTTGCTTCACTACGAGCTGTTTCTGATACTGTTGCACGAGAGAATGCGTTTACGCTCCGAATTATGTTTAATGAAAAGTTTATTTAACTTTCCCGTAACTTGTAATTACTTCAGATATAGTGATTTACGTCTGTAAAGGTTTTGGGTCTAATTAATATTAACAGTTCAAGTGAAACCCTGCATACATTTTTAAATATAGAAGCACATATGTTAGTAAATTTCAAAAACTAAACTAAAAATTCGAAGATATTAACAAGCAGTAGAATTATGCTACAGGACTCAGGTAATCCTGTTACCTAAAACTCTGTCGAAAACCTAGTGGCAGCAAAGTAATAGCTGTTACGCCACTTTAACCAGCAATAAATGCAAAAACAGAAGCTCAAGCTACAAAAATACGGCACTTGCCCAAACTCTCTGACTTTCCCTTCTAGAAATCTGTATTTAAACCTTTTCTCCTCAAGGTAAATTTGCATTACTTCACGCGCGCTACCAAATTTAAATATTCTGGCATTGACAATTAGGGGAATGAAGGCTTATAGAAGAGAACATAAAATTAACTGTTTATAAAAATTAACTATAAATCCCTACAAGGTTTTAAACTAGAATTAGGTAAAGAACTTATCCATAGCAAATCTCTAACTGCAGTTAATGTCGCGCAATTAAATATTTTACGGAATGAAAACTAAAGTTAAACAAGTTATCTTACTCTTACAAGATCATCGGATTCTGGTGCCAGGCACCCTGAATAAAAAACAGCATCGTCGATGAAAGAAAGGGCATTCCTAATTTCCTTTCAACATTTAATGATTCAAAATATATACAGATGTACAAATATAACCAGTAGGATTGCATCAAATGTTTGCATTCAGAACATACAGCTCATTTCGCTTCAGTTTGTAGTTTATATGAGCAGGTTCTTCTCACTTCTTTTCGTTAAGTGGCTGCGACACCTACTTTCGTTCCGCATATTTTAAAGAGGCAGATTATGCTGACAAAACTAGGCTCGCTAACTCAGTTTTTCTGTTACATTCCGGACAACCGATGCATTGCGGATCTACCCACTGTGGTCTATGCCTCTAAATGAGACTCTGAGAAAAATACTACTACGGCTTCAAAAGTTGCACTGCGCAAGTCCTTCTCACTCAAATAAGCATTTTTAACGAGAAGAGATCAAGCTGCGTTTCTTGGAAAGACAGGGCAGTATACCATCTGTGAAAAGCAGAAAAAATTATTGGTGTTTGAAGCAGCTATTCTTCGAATGCTTGAATAAACTTGTTGAATACTTTTGCGGTGACACGTAGTATGCGTTTATTTAAGTCAAATGATAAGTATTTTCGAAAATCGTGTTCATATGCATCTCTAAGTATTAAATGTTTTTGTTGTATCAATAACTTTTCCGTTAATCTGTCTATAGTCTATTCCGTTAATAGTCTACGGTCATTCTGAATGTAAACATTTAACGTAAAAAGCCAAGCTAATTGTGACACTTAAACAAAATATAAAAGAAAGAAAATAATCACATGAAGTTAAATTTGTGTTCTGATAATTTTGGACAATATGTTACTGTAAAAAAACATTTTCTATGATCGCGAAATACTAATATTAAAATTTTGGTTTTAATCTTTGATTTTTTTTTAAATTTATAAAATGCGTATAAATTCTCTTTCATCCGTACATTTCGAAAAGTTCACCGTGACAAAATTTTGGAAGAGAAGAAAGAATTTTCTTACTCAGCATTTACGTAGGAAAGGAAAATTCAGTAAAATATTTTAAAATACCGTTTAATAAAATAGAACAGAAGTAGAAATAAACGCGAAAAGCTGTTGTATGAAAATGTCGTAAATATTTATATTAAGCACTACGTGGAAGCAAAATGCTGATTCTCCGAAGTCGCCATATTTTACTGTTTTGTCCTTTTATTTTTTTAACTTAACCTTTTGTTGTTACTAAGCCATTTATGTCAAGCGCATGCGCTCAGACTTCCCGATTCTTCCTTTATTGCGATTTTTTCGTTATTTATGGATGTGTTTTCTGTTTCCAAGAGCTGTCGAAATTACGATTGGGAATTATTTGTGCGGTCAGTGCTCCGCATGTTTCTCTCCTGTGTCTTTTTGTTCATTTCTCTCTCTGAGTTTTCCATGGTGGAAATCAATTCGCCTATTGCAGCAAATGAACAGACAAAGAGGAATGTAAATTTATATGTTTAATTAAACGTCTTAAGAAACAGAAATGTAAATTTACGGCTTAAATTAATATTGAGAATATTTATAAGCCCCACGTTAGCTGCAATTATTGGACTTAGCTCAGGCATTATGTTTTAGAATTGTAATAAATCCAGATTTTATTCCCGTTTATTTATATACGAGTAAATTGTTGGCTATTGCATTCATTCTCTTACACGAAAAGGCACTTTGAGGCGTTTGAAGATCTTATTTCAAGCAAAGAAAGTTATCGATCTATGCTCTTTCTTTCTGATTTTAAACGAGTATTTCTCATAAAAATTAAAAAAGGAGGTAAAAGTTATAAAAAATTCGTTCATCATATTAGTTCAGCACAAACAGCAGCTAATCATTAATTTAAAAAAAATTGTTTGTATATTTAAACTCATTTCTTCATGGATAAAAGTCACCCACTGAATTGCTTATCGGCAGTTAAAACGTCAAGAAGTCATCCTTAGTATGACTGTTTTCGCAGCACATAATTCAAGTACTTTGTCTTTGGTTATCGTATTTATCTTTCATCCCAACGTATCGAGTTTTGATTCCGAAGACAGTCGGCAAGGATACGTCTAATTCGAAACAATAAGTACTGTTCATGATATTATCATTGATAGTAATAGAACTCACAAGGTTATTTGTCTTTTCCTTAGTTACTGTACGAATTAAGGGGAAAAATCAATGTTTCTGCGGTTATGTTATCTTTCTGTAGACTGGAATTCATATTTTAAATATGGTCGTTACGTCAGAAAGAATTAATCCGTAGATTATACTTAATCGCCGATTATTATGTATTATTACCAATCATCTTGGTAAGTCTGATAAGTTTCTTTCACATACTGATCACATCTGCCAGGGATTGTGCATATAAGCCAGCTAGTAGTAGTGTATATATGTAATTAATTAGTCAAATTTACCGAATATTATGCATAATCTCCAATTTAGTATGGCTAGAAGCATACTTAAATGCCAGTAAAAAGAAGAAATTCTGCCATATTTATCAAATTTACCAATGTAAAATCTCTTATAAAAGTAAGATTTAATGAAATTCGTGAAACTTTTCCCTATGACTCATTGTTATTGCCATATTCAAATAACCAAATATTTAAACCTGGGTATTGGAGGATGAAACCAAAATTAGCGCATTATTACATTTTTATGACAATTTCCACTAACTGCTACAGCTAATCTAAACACTTTACAGCTAACTGCTTTCTCTTTTAGCTGGAAAAATGACAGTTTCTTTTAGTTCGACATTTAATATGATTTTTCATTACATCTTCAGTACCATCAACCATCATCAACCACAGCTCAAATACATCTCCATCTATGATGTGGGGAGCGCTTTGAAAATGTAATCCGTTTCGTATCGAAACAGTGGCCAGCGAACGAAAAGCGATGGAAAATTATCTGAAAGACTAAATATAGTTCAGCACAATAAATCTTTCAAAAGAAAATAGTTCTGCACACTTAATAAATCTTTCAAAAGAAAATATTTTATATGCAAAAAACTTTAAGCAATAAGTAAATTTCATGAAAACATGTTGTTGTCATTATAACCGAGTTTTTGTATTGTCCTAATGCACTTCGGAATCTCAGTTTTTTTAACATTAACCAAACATACATAAACGTAGACACTGCATTTAAAACATCAGGTATTTTCTACATTCATTGCTCAGGCCGTTTTTACTGCCTATATAAAATCTTTTTTTTTAACCGTTTTCAGGGATTTAAACCGTCAATAAGCCTGCATTATTGCTTTGCGTTTAGAAAGCTTTTCTTCTCTGTAGTAAAGAGGTTTCGTTTTATTTTTTTCCTGCAACTAAAAATGCCATTCATAATATTTAAATTGTTTTTCTCCTAACTATTGCAAAACAATCGTAATTCGTTTATTGTAAATCGACTATAATGACAATGACCTATTACTTTCAGTTTGCTTCTGTTTTGCTGATATTCATGTCCATATATCCTTGTCACTGTGCACTTTTGGAAAATAAAACAGTTAAGATATATGAGATATTTTCAAGACATAAATACACATCTACGGCAGGCATATAATGTCCTAATTTTTTTATTGATTCCAATAAACACTTTTAGATGCCATTTTAATTACCAGGCTTCATTCCTAAACTCACTTAGCCAAATCTTCTCCTCAAGAAATTTTTAAAATCTCATACATTAAACGCTTCTTTTAAGGGATTAAGCTAATGGTAATTACCCCTATATTTTCTGATTTGTTTCATGTCAACTTTTTTGTTTGTTCGAAATATGTAGTGTCTGATAATTAAAAAATCAAAGCTGACTGGTTGGGTCGCTGGAAAAATAGCGAAAGTTCATGAAACTTCCGAGACATGGGATGGTCAAGCAAAGAATTTCACAGTCGAGGAATTACTATCACTGCAAGAAGTTTACCCGCAGTTTTAATGTATCGAAAACCACAATTATTAAGCTTCTGCACCCTGTTCTGCGGTTGTTTCCTTATCGATTTCAGCACATCCAGATGCCACCTGGAGACAAGCAGCAGCATGTCGACTTAGCGAAATTTTTCCTCAACAGATATGACGAAGATAGCAAGTGGTCCTGCAGATATTATAGACGGGTAAGACCCCTTTCTCCTTAACTGGGAAAGTAAACTCCAAGTGCGATTACTGCTCTAATGAAAATACTCACAATATGGCACTAGCGTCTTTACACAAAGCGGAAGTGCTCCAAATCTAAAGTACCTTAGAGATTTAGAGTTATCTGCCGTAACTTTGCAGTTTCGTGGCCACCGCGATCCCCGAAACTCACTCCGATGGATTTCTGGCTTTGTGGTTATCTAAAAAATCTAACACTTACACATCAAATCAATGAGATTTGTCAGAACTGAAAAATGTGATAAAACGGGAGGTTATACTGATTTCTCCTGTGATGTTATTTTCATCATTCTTGTCAATAACCTCCAGCATGCAACCTCCAGCATCATCTGCGAAGGTGGACAAGTTGAAAACTTGTAATTCCAATAAAAGTCTTTACCCCTCTCCTCACTTGTGTTGTCATTGGTCCTTTACAATGCTCTTCTTTGCAAATCTTTAAAACCGTGATTTCCTTCATACGCTAGTTACAACGTAATTTATGGTTTTTCAATGCGCTGGTCAATTTGTGCAGGAAAAACGTGGATGTTGCTATTTGAAAATTTCTAAATTTTGTCACTATTACTGTATCGTGAGAGCTATACTATTTTAAATGACCACAATTTCGAGCACATAATTTCAAATAGCAGTATCTGAAATTTCATTTCAGTTGGTTAAGCGGATAGGCATTTAGGGATTCATATATTTGGAAAGTTTTTTTATGACCAACCTATGTAGCCATATATATATGTATATATATATATATATATACGCACACAAGCTATTCAATATGCAGATATTGTTGCATTAATTTATAAATTTTTCGTCATATCATTAAAAAATGAACTATGAACCAAAGGAACTATGAACTCTTTTTATTGAGTAACTAGATGTCAGGTTATGTATCTTTGCCAAGGTTTCTTACTTCCGTTCCTCAAATAGCTTAATGAGCCCGTCATGAGCCGAGCGGTAAAGATGCAAAACGCTGGTAGTATCCCAACGAATAAGCTAGATGCGTAGGCGTTTTCGTGGTTTTCACCGTGTGTAATGTGTTTACAAGCCAATTTCCCTTAGAAATTCCTCCACAAAGGCATCCATCTCCTTATGAAGTTAATCCTCGAGTGCTTTGCTACTATAATCAAGTAAACTAACCATATAGTTTAAAGGTAGCCCTAGAAATTTTTGCACGCACCTAATATATCTTTGTTTTAGAATTAAATGTTTTTAATTTACCATATTTTGAACCCCCTTTTGTGACCTGCTATAGATAGTATCCGTTAATAAAATTAATGTATTTCCAGTTAATGCTTATTATTAATATTAACTGCACAGAAATAATAATCTGAGCTTCCTTATCTAAATGACTTCAATTTCCGGTATTTTTTTTAAATTTTTTGACTTTTACTGACACATTCTTCTGAATACTTAAATATGATTTCGAAGAACAGGAAAACCTACAGAGATTACCGTTTTCATAATTTTCTTATCTAAGTTCATCCACTTCCACACATTTTTCAAGGTCTAGGACTTCTCAGAAGGCTATTGGCATATCCAGCACAAATAGAGTAGACAGTGAGAAACAATTCTTCGATCACAAAACAAATGCTTAGTACATGAAAGCATTTGAGATTTTGAATACTTCCTTGAAAACAGAAAAGAACTCTGTTAGATATTATCTTCTTGGGAATGGTTTTCAAACATGATGAATAGAATTACAAAGAGCCCGTAAGTGATCACGAATGTGACCTCGTTTGCAGTTATGCTGTGTCCATTGTTTCACCTGTTGGAAGCACGTATGGATATCTATTCTAGTAAAGCCTACAAGAAAAAATTATTGAAGCAAATCGCATTGCATTTTAAGAGTTATTTCTTTCTTTTCTCTTTACGTTTGAGTTCATCGAATTTGATCTAAAACCTGCATATAAGCTGTAAAAGCAGCCAATGGAGGGCATACATATTATGTGTCCGCTTCCCAAAAAAAGACATGAAACGGGGGGAAAAAAATCTTTTATGCAGGTACTCTTTGTAGCCTGGTGGATAGTAAGAATTAGCGAAATTTGCCACTGCAAAGGAATTTCTGCGCGCTCATTCTATCTCACTTTGTGTCAATGGAAAATTGGAAATAAGTAATTAAGTTAAAGGCTTAAAGGTAAACATCCAAGCTATCCATGAAAGAAAAAAAAAGGTTTCATTCGTCATTAGTCTTAAAACTACATTGGAAACATCATCTGTAAAACGTTTTCCAGTTAGAATGAAATGTGTTGGTTTTCTGGATTTTACTAAATTAAAGTTAAGATTAACGGGAAAAAGTGTTTATGATATATTCAAGCTAACGTATGATGTTTAGATAAATTTTTAATTTACTAAAACCTTAAAAAATCGCAGTAAATGTCAAAGAAAACAAGATCTAAATATGAGAAGGAAAGACAGAACAGCATGTGGCACTGGGCACCCACTAGGGCGAAAAAGTATTTGAATAAAAGTTAAAAAATATATATATCGTCTTTTGGTAATTATGATTAAGGTTTCCATGTTTTGTGATTATCCATTATTAGCTTTCGCTTACATTTTAAGGTACAATAATCTTTAATTCCTGACAGAATTAAGAAATGCGAAATAAACTTCCCTAATTTCCGACTTTCTTACGCTCAAGAGTAATTTCCCAGACGACAAAATTTACCACTGAGAGAATACACAGACTAGAAGAGACGTCTTAACTAAAATTAATATCATGCATATAAACGCAAAATGAGAGTTCAGAATATACTTGTACAGTCCTATCAAACAAGCTTATCGTTATTATGAGCCAGAAAATGCTAGATCTTGGATTTGAGCTAGGAATTACTCAAATGCTTTAAACCAGCCAATACCAACTGAATATGTTTTTCATAGCTTTCATTGCACGAAATCTAACTTTAATTTGAATTACCAGGACTTAAAGATATTTGAAAAGTAAACATTTTGTGTGTATAAATAATAGTCTAACAGTAATATTACTTTTCAAAACACTGTTATTAACGTACCTTAAGGTTTTCTTATGAAAGGGGTCCTATCTGAAAATTTTCATGCCATTTCTCTTATATGTTACGTCCTCTGAAGGTGCAGTTACATCACGATTATATCGCAATATTGATTCGAAACATAGGGACTTCAAGGTTTACTCTTTGGAATGATCATATTTACAGTCAGTTTACAGATGGCATTCCTTAACATTGCATTCTTTAGAAGTAAAACTGATAATGAAGCAAAAGCATTTAACTTTTTTTTTCCCATTCGGCATTCTTTTGAAATAATAGGTCTCCTTTTCGGAACGCATGTGACTGGTTCCCTTGTTGAAGACCTATTCTATCCTTCTCAATTAGGAGAGACTGGTTTTTGGTGGTACTAACTTATATTTTAAAGTTATTTAACAAAATACGCAAAAATGTGAAAAGTTAAGAATGTATCCAGATTTATCTGAGTTAACTTTTAAATTCCGCTAATAGGACTGAAAGTTGCCCCATATGGCAGGATATTTTTCCTTAACGCGGATATTTTCTAAACCTTTTCTTTAAAGAATTATTGGGCGATATTCTTACCGGCAGCTTTACATGACTTGTCAGGTAAAGCTGCCGGTAAGAATCTATATCTAATGATATAGATTCTTGAATCTCATCTATATCTAATGATCCTTCAACGTATAACAATGTATGAGTTGCAAATTTATTGTAGACTGGAGGACAACGCTTTTGTATTCAACAAACCGAAAATGGATCTGTTGCTGTAGTGTAAATAGAAGAAGATTCAGTACGTTTATCAGCAGAATTATAATACTTCAAAATGAAAGCTGTTACCTCCCTTCCCCTAAATACATTATCTTTTTTCTGCAGATATATCCTATCAGTAATTCTGATTGTATTTTTATTTCGATTATCAAAATATGGTTCTTTCATCATGAACTACAGTTGCTACATTACACTGAATTTCTGCAGCAATATTAAGTTAAAGATCATTCGCCAGTACGTTGGGCTACGACTGAATGTATAGTAAACATATTAATTTAATGAAACATTTTGGGCTCCTTTATTCTGATACAAAATGCAGTATCTAAGTGAGAAAGAAAGAAATTGACATCTGAGAAGATATGAAACCATAGCTTGGCAGTCTAGGTTTCTACTTTCAATGAGCTATCAAATCATGTCAGTGACTAGAAACTACAGCAATTTTTCAGAATTTGTCGGTCTAAATATACCTGAAATTTATTTAGCGCCCACACAAACTTAAGTGAAAGTTTCTCTGTGAAACACTGTTAATTCAGAAAAATATCAAACCGCTAGTACGACAACATTAACTTTGATTTCTTGACAAATTATATACGATTTTATGGCAGTTATATTAAGACTAAATTATCATAGCGTTTAATAAAATTATTAGAAAATTAACTATGTTCCTTCAAGAATCATCAACATATAACATAAAAACCAGCAAATGTGCGAAAAGACAACAGAAAAAAAAAAAAAAACTTTACTCTTCGACCCTTATGCATCTGTACGCTTTATAGCGCTCTTCGAACCATTTATATGCTTTTACAGCGGAATTTGTATCTCTAAATACTTAACTTCGAGTTGGAGGAAGCGTTTCTGTATGTTATCATTGAACATTTACTATATGAACGTAATTAAGTAGTAAATGTTCTGTGAAATTAAGTTTAATATCTCATTTATTTTTTTTTTTAAATTAAGCTTGGGAGGAATGAATTATTTGAAAACGACATAGCGTATCAGAGTGCTCTGCCTATAGGATTAGATGTCTTCATACAAAACTTTGTAAGGGAAACTGCTTTGCATTTACATTACACACGGGGAAAACCATGACAACCTCATCCAGCGAACCCTTTCAACTACCGAGAATAGATCATTTCTACTAACAGTTTTCCACGACTTTAGTCAGTCTTCCGCTTGTTGGCTTAACCTGTGGCCAACGATAATACATCAGGCCATCCTACTGTCTAAGTGAAAGCATGTGACGTCATCAAATTTGAGTTTACGGCGCCAAATTCAAACATTAGTTGATAGCACCTTATCTTTCACTGTAAAAACTTCTAAAGATGATACAGAAAATTGTAACATAATAATAATAATTTTTGCAGTTTTTTTTATTATTTATTTGATTATAGCAAAGCGCTTGAGGGCTAGCCTGACTAAAGGGAGAAGGATGCCTTTGTGGAGGACTTTCTAAGAGAAATTAGCTCATCTACACATTACGCATCGGGAAAACCACGAAAACGCCCATGCAGCCAGCCAGTTCATGAGATTCGAGCCCCGGATCAAACTACCAGTTCTCAGCGACTTTATCACTCGGTCGCTGATGGACTTACTTATGTAGCAGATTACTGCATTTATTCAGTATTAAAAAGACTGAAGGGGGAACTGTGTAGTCAACACTTCGTTTTCCTTGAAAAGACACATCATCAGAGCTAAATTATAAGATTTAGATGAAATAAGTTTATTATATCCTGAACAGGATATTGCAAATGTGACATTGTACACCTACATGGTGGTGAATCCAAACATGAATATAATTTTTTAAACTTGAGTAATCAAAGTCAATCGATTGCTAAGCTTGTTCTAGATATTTTAAAAGTAGAATTACTTAAAAAGGAGAGATGTAAAATGAGCATTCTGTCCAAAAGTGTACAAAATTGTTATTTGGGATACATTTGACTCATTATTAAACAATTAT
The DNA here is from genome assembly GCA_000611955.2 of Stegodyphus mimosarum. NCBI lineage: Eukaryota > Metazoa > Arthropoda > Arachnida > Araneae > Eresidae > Stegodyphus > Stegodyphus mimosarum. Next base: position 218,261 of record KK117538.1, read on the forward strand.
TGCGAAACTAAGATTAATTGATATAGATCTGATAGTTTGTGGAAAAAGAGAAAAGTGCATGCTTTAGATAAACAATAATTATGCATTATCATAGTTCTCGTTACAATTAAAGTATATGAATTTCATATTATACAAACTGCTTTTGGGTTTCCTAACTTATTATAATGCACATTAAACCGTAAAATGTTTCTAAGCTTATAGAATCCATTAATGTGAATTAATTTTTCCGGCTCTTTGGAGCTTGTGCTTATGCTCTATCTGTATTTATGGTCTACTGCAGGTATTCATGTCTTGTTGGATAATTAGTAACATTTTACTAAGAACTATAATGAAAACTCATTTTAGAGCCTTAAACTACGTAGTTTAATTATGCGTCTACGTAATTTAAGTAAGATCATTATTGAGAATACCCATCATTTAGTTCGAAATAATATCTCTACATGTTTATTGTATTGTGTACTGAATCCTATTAACATGAAATTATAATGAACAAACATGAACTTAATTTAATGTACTTAACATGAACTTAAGTTAATGCTAGTTAAGCGAAAAGACTTGTTTAATTTTACATAATATTTTATTTCATGTAATCTCCTTGCATATCTACTACAATATGAATATCATTTACTAATTAAATTTATGTGTAGTATTAACAGCTTAGTTACTGTACGGCAATGTATCTATTAAATATTTGATTCTATAGTACAAACTGTAGGGGAATCTCTGTATGAAGAAACTTCTGTTTTTTATTTTATTTTTCCTTAAATTTCAGAAGAAAAATTTGCAAATGCCTTAAAAACTTAACAACGAATAAAGAAGTAAGAACTTAACTCGTGTATGTAACCGTAATTTATATATGTTCATTCCTAAGAATATCCATCATTTAGCTTAGAATGGTATCTTTATATGTCAATGTTTTTATGTGCTGAATCCTGTTAACATGAAATTATATAATAGTAATTTATTGCCAGTTGAAAAAGAAGACTTGTTTAATTTTACATAATATTTTTTAATGTAATCTCCTTGCATATACACTGTATTATGAACACTAATTACTAATTTAAATTATGTGTATTATTAGCAACTTAGTTAGTATACAACAATATGTCTATTAAATATTTAAGTAATCAAGTATAGTACCTACTGTTAAATACAGTACCTACGCAGAATCAGCATAAATGTATAGTTTTTCTTATTGGTTTAAGTTTAAAACATAAAATACTAGTTCAATGTAGCAAATATAATTATACTACAGCTATTAAGTACAAAATGCTCATGCCTTTTTTTTTTTTTTTTTTTTTTTTTTGTCTTTTCTAATAAAGTCGCAAAAAAGTTCAGTGAGAACTTTCAATGCATTTATATTATTTAATAATAACGAAGATTATATGCATTGAATTTTATAAATTGCATATAAAAATTGTATGAGTGCATATGCTGAAAATTTTTATCTGTAATTTCATTGGATAAATTTAAGTGCATATTGATATATTTTTGATTAAAACATTATAGTGTCTTGCACATAAAGTCTAGAAATTTAGCATAACATAGGATTTAGGCTTGTTAAAATAGCTTTTCACAAAACGAAATTTTAAAAGTATTTTCAAACAGCGTACAGAAATCGCGAATAACGTACGACTGTTTAATAACAAAAACGTAATTTCAAGTGTAGTGACTTCATCCAACAGTAAACATGGAGGTCCATGTCAGTAACATGGCCGGATATATTGTTGTTGGCCTCATTTAAGTACGGTAGAATTGATTTAAACATATGTAATGTTTAAAAAGCTGTGGAAAGGCACATCTGTTGGTCTTGCATGTGAAAATCAAATCGGAAAAGAATCGAAAGCATTAAAACTTCCGAAAAGACGAAAAATAATCTCGAAAGTATCCGCAAAAAGAAAAATTCTTGCTTTAAGTTCGTGCATAAAGCTTACAAGCTACTTTCAAAGACTTTTACTCGAAATTTAACATGATAACAAATTAATTTAAATTAATAGAGTCCAAAATGAGGTCAAGGAGCAGTTCCTGAGCAGTAAAACTTTTACTCACGTACTTTAAAACGTGAGGTCATTTTAGGCTAAACAAGGAGCAATGTTTTTTAATTCAACTTTCCTTTCCTCTGACCTGATTCTAATGAGCATTTTTTCCATTCCAGACCTGGAACTGAATGAGAAAGATTTTGAATTATAACCTCCGTAACATATTTATAAAGCTCCTCAAGTTACGACAAATTCCTGAATTCAAACACGTTTTGTAAGTCTTTGGAAAGACGGTCGTACTTTATTTTTTGGGGGATGGAAGGGCTATAATAAATATCATTACTGTAAAAAATTAAAATAACGAGGAACTTAGAAGTTATGGATCTGATTTAAAAATTGTTTCCAAATTGCGATTTAATAATTCAACTAACAAGCATTTTTTTTAGGCACAGACAGAAAGTAAATGAAAACTTCTGACATATCAATGATCTAAAGCTATTAATAGCACACATTTCTAGTTTAATGCTTTCAGGTTCCTCGTTTCAAACAATAAGAAATCCTCAAACATGCGAAAGCACTGAAACAATGAGACAGATATATTAAGACTTGAGCCGTAAATGTCTAATAACATTCCCCAAAAGTATAAAATTTTATAAAACAAAAGCATTACTCGAATCGAAACGAATCGTATTCATTTTATAATTACCTTGTATTGAGGAAATCAGTATTACCTTAGCCTAAATTTATATTTCTCCTTCCGCCACCTAGTTTATAATCTCGTTGATAATCGTTTCTTTCAATATACTACTGTTTCACGTGTACTACTATTTCACGTGTAATTATAATAGCCACGTCTAACTGACCATTTTCAATTTAGGCATCCATCTTTTACACTGGTCACTGATATGCATGAAACAAAAAAATGCGTGACAGTGTGTTATTAGCAATGCTCTTGAGCCACAGCTAAAGGTGCCGTCATTCCAAATAAATTCTGAAGGAAAGGGAGAGAACTGAGATGCTTTTTCTCAGAATTACTACAAGATAAAATAAGTATTCGCCAATACTTTTATTTCTTTAAATTTATCCAAAAATGTAAGAAGGATCATAAATTCGAAGGTTACTTATTTTGGAGTAAATACGGTATTTCCCATTTATTTGTTTAACTGATGTCTGCTTTTTAATTGAATATTGAACTCTATGAAAAGAACAAAAGCGGTTTTTTTTTCCTTTACTAATTTTAACATCCTAATAATGCTTTTCATCGCCAAACGTGAATTTATAGTGTATTCTTATGATTTACTGTACTTGAATAACGCAATAACTTAGCGATAAAATGACCATATAGTTTTTGACTTGATGTTCATGTAATTGCGCATTTTTACTTTAAAGGTGAATAAACAGTATTTTTTATGCATTAAACTAATAAACAATAACTTCCTTTGAAAGAATGTTACTATTTGTAATTTATCCTTTGTCCGCTATAATTTGCATAAATATTTCCATAATTTTTCCTCAAGCAAAATAGACTTCTTTATAGTACTTATTTTTAACAATGAAAATAATACCACAATTATTCCATCTTAAGTAAGTATTAGAACACAAAGTAATTAACCTGGTGTACGGAAAAATATTAAACTTAAAATTTAGCTATATACAGTTAGTTTTTTTTTATTTTACAATTGAAAATACAAATAAATTTCAACAATTTTCTGCTGATGTGCCTTGCGTGTCATCTAAGAATTTTATTGAAAATGAGATATATATTATAAAGAAAAAAAAAGGGTTTATATTGCTTCTGAAATTTTATATCTGTCTATTCGTTTTGTATAAGTGGATTACTGAAATGTATTCTCTGTCTACACATCTGAAATAGCAACTTGGTAATCTAAAGTGAAATTTTAATTTCGTAATAAAGGTAAAATAAATTAAATGTTCGTAATAAAGTTCCTTAAAGTACTTATTAAATATCACTTTCCCCTTTCTTCCAAAAAATCTTGTTTTCTTTTGTTGATTAGTGCTATCGTATAATGCTTGTGTTTTAGTTTTATCTAAGATGAGATAGAAAATGTTTAAATGTTAGTCGCAGGCAGTTGCGTTAATATTAATGATGAAATTTCAGTGTTAAAGAGATCAATGTCAGTTCGCGAAACAAATGTTACCCCTTCAAAAGGCTATTCTGGCTCTTTCGCCGCGAAGAAAAGAGCACCATATTGCCTTAGATCATAATAGACTAATTTATAGGAATTGGAAACAGAATGTTTGCTGCTGGTGTCACCGATAAGGATTTAGTTGAAGAAGTCTTATTGTCTGTCCTTCGTTCAACCGATCACACGGAACAGCCCCAGGAAGTTCGGTTAAACAGGACGTCACAGATCAGCAAAAGGATCAGCAGAGGTCAGCATTGTTCAGAGATGCGACCATTATCACTTCACAATAACTTATGTTTCAATGATATAGATGCAATAAAAAACAGTTAAGTCAATTCGTCGTTACAGAAGTGGCAGCTACAGAGGGGTAGCGTCATGAATTGGGCAATGAGGTCCATACTTACTTCCGAACATTTACTTGTGGAACTTTAAATGCTCAAAGGTATGGGAAGGAAGTATTTGTCCTATATGTTTGACTCTACGCTAATATAGCTAGCTAGGAATGAATTTTTCCCCTTTTTCTTTCTTACTTTAATTCAGTGCTAGAGCAAAGAAATGATACACAATCGATAAAACGATTAGTGATATAAGTCGCGTTGTTTTTCAAACACAAGGTAAGTAGTTAGGTTTCTACAATTCATGAAAGCCAAATATTATACATTTTTAAAATTTACTTAGCTTCTGGCCTCAAGAACACAAAAAAAATGTGTTAAATCCGTAGAAAAATATGCAGAGCAAAAATTTAATTAGAGGCATGAAGCAATTTTAATTAGAGGCTCCAGGCAATCTAAAAAAATTGATTTAGGAAAAGAGGGCTACAAAGCCCTTGGATTCCAAATTATGGGAGTCCTTTATTCAAAAAAGGGATATGGAGTTGAGGTAGACAGCTTTTATGTGCTTCAATTAAATAATCCAATCCATTTAAATCCCCTTGACATAAATACAAGAGGTAACAATAGCTCGGGCAGTTTATGAAAGTTTTAGAAAAGGTTTTGCGGAAATTAATTCTGTTTGTTCTTAAGTGAATTTTTTAGCCCTTGATATGGTTAGAATTCTGTCAGCAAATGTTCATTGGAACATAAGTCCGGGCAGTTGGCAGGCCAGTTCATTGTACAGATAGAATTCATGTATTAAGTATTGAGAGAAGAATATCTTCCAAATGAAGTAGAATATTGTCAATAGCTATTTTAAAATGATTCATATACGGGATAAGATCTCAGCTGCATACCTCTGAGCGCTTAGAAACTCTTTTGAAATGCCCAAAAGTCTGTATTTCATAATTTCACCTTAAACTAGGATTAACCTATTTTCGAATCTTGCTAAGAATAAGGTTTTGGCTGTTTCCAGGTAACTGTACATCGAAAAACATCTCCAATAAAATCTAGGCTTGTCGGTGAAGGAAAATCGATTGTACACAATGGTACTCAAGTTACGATCATCTGTACACCGTTTCAAACACGAATCTCTACCAGTCTAAGTGTGAAGAATAGAAACCATGAATGTTCTCACCTAAAGGCAGCACCCCTTAATAAGAAGGAGTTATTGGTAAAGGCCTTATCTAAGCAATCTACGCCGCATATTACATCTCACTATAAATGTCCGTCGCTGTAGGTGCAACAAGCTCTGTTATAATTCCATCTGATCGCTTCTCTTCGCTATTAAAGCCATGAACCTGTTTCCTGTCGTAGCTATGGCTTTCAGACAGCTCTGTCCAAAGCCAGCCTTTCAGAGCTTCTGAATGTGAAGTAAAAAAGCTTTATTTCCCCGCAAAAAAGTCACATAGAGAATTTGATATTTATTAACGACTACAACATAACTTAAAATATGAGGAAAGTTTTATTTACGTTTCAATACATTAGCAAAAAATATGAATATAGCATTATAGAATCTCGATCTCTTTGAGAGCATAAACTAAAGAGCTCTAAAAGACTGTATAGGGAATTTTCCCCAGGTCTTTTAGTACAGCACAAGGTCAAAACAAGGGTATAAAGAACCCTTTATTCACTCAAAATACTTTCACAGATGGCCTCACTTGGGCTTACACAAAGCCAACACTTCTGGGTTAACTCAAAACAGGTAACGATGAACTTAAAATAAAATCTAGCCTAACGATTCACAGGATAATTTAACGCGCAGGAAGACTTTGACTCGTAGAAGTCGGCGGATACAAGCCTAATGGCTAGAAGCACTCAACTCCACAGCAGTCTAATAGCTAGTAATTCAGAATAGCAACGTGGCCTTCAAGCAGGCATAACACGCTCTAAAATCACCATCTAAAACCTTTCCTAAATAGCACTCCTCTCTACCTCATTTGAATACACGCGCGCTAGCTTATTGACAATCTGGCAAGAAAGCGTGGCTGAATAGGAGACTGAAAGGAAAGTTGCTTTAATTAAAAATTTAGTTAAAGTAAATAAATCTCCACAGCATGTTAATGTGACCACTGAACCTGTAGATTGTTTTTACTTATTTTGCTTTTATGTTTCACACAGGGAAGAAAATTGGTTACATGACTTTGTCCTGACAGATTTCCGGTGTTTTTGGTCGTAATGTGTGACAGTTGCAATTTAATTTCAAATGCAAATGTTTTCTAACTTAAATTCTTTTTACAACACCAATTTGAAGTTGTGAAATTTTCTTTGCTCTTCGTTCATACCACGATGTTTCCGTTTTTGATGACAGTATAAAAATTTAAAATGGAAATTTTAAAAGTTTTAGAAATAGTAAGAAAATTTGAGGTCCCTTGACAGAAAGTCAGATACGTAAATGCTTAGAAAGTTTCTCCAAATATGTTGTTGTCAGATCAATAATTTTCCTGAGTAAGTACAAATATCGGACTGCTTTTATATAAAGACAGCATTATATGATGCGAAAACGCAAGTCCTTTTGAGTAAGTATCATTATAAAACTATTGGATATTAGTGGTAGAGCTTTTCATTATTCCAAAGGTATTACGCGCTAAAGGCATTAAATCATGTTTATATAACACTATTTATACACCGTATTATATGATTTAAATTATATGTATTGATTATTTGAGCATGTTCATGATTTTTTTCCTTTTTTTTTACTTGACAGATCCTCTTCTGTACCTTGAACACCCACAAAGTGGATATGTCAAAGTTATTAGGAGGTCAAATAGGTTTGGATGATTTCATCTTTGTACATCGCAAAGGCCAAGCAAAAGAAGTCGAAATCACAAAGAATGAAGATGCATTGGGGCTTACTATAACAGACAATGGTGCTGGATATGCCTTTATAAAACGAGTGAAAGAAGGCAGCCTAATACATGGACTAGGATACATACAGGTAAACTTTCTTTCCAAAGAACAATAAAATTGATTTGGAGATTATTTGGTAATGTAGGTTATAAGGTATTTCTCCCGCCTTCTTCGCATGCCTTCGTGATGTAGTGGTCAGCACGCTCGGCGCATATTCGAGAGGTCCGTGGTTCGAGTCCCGGCGAAGGCATTGCACATTTTTCATCTCTCCTGCTTCCAAAAAAAAAATACCTAATATCTCTACAAGGTGTACGCATGCATAATTAAAATAGAAGACTATGATTAAATCAGAGTATTAAACGAAAGTATACAGTAAACATGATGATACAATGACTGGACTGATGCTAAAATGCTTGGGTTAACTGCTTTTTATCTTGTGCACGTATTTCAATCTAAGATGTACATTAAGTACACATAATCTACTTTTTACCGTATGGTTAAATGCAATGAGTTACATCAAAGTCTGAAGAAACAGACCAACTCATCTGGGTTTGCAGTTTACGAAGCTAATAATTCTAATGCAAATTATGTTTCAGTTCAGCAATATCAATCTTGTCCTTAAGCTTACTGAAATGAGTCTTTAAGAGCTTTATACTTTGTTCACATTCTAAATTCAGTTTCTTTTATATATAAACTTTACTTCTGTTTATAATAACATCTATATGCTATGGTGTATTTCATGTTGTGCTGGTATTGCCCAAGTTATCGATCTGCGTAGCGTATGTTTCGGATTCTGAACTCTTAGTTTCATGTTCTTGCACATGTCAAAGGATATTTATTTATTTACACTGCTGGACATAGAAAATGCAATATTTGTGTAACATTCATAAATACGGTATGGTTTAATGGATATATTACGCATTTGAAGTCATTAGCAACATTAACTGAGCACAGCGATAAAATGTATTATTACTCTGCTTTCTACATTTGTAGTTTTCGTTCGATTTTTCTCTCTCTTTCTTTTACTGTGCTTGCATATAAACTGCTGGCCACCCAAATTGCAACACCAAGAAAGACAAGAGATATCACAACACTAGTCACATTTTTTCACACTTCCATTATTTATGTTCGATTATACAGAAAGTAGAGTTTTCCTAATACTTCGTTGCATGACTGGATTGCAAAAGGTGCTCCCCGTTTAATATATTCAGCATCTGTGTCAGCTAATTTTCTGTTGAAAAAACATAAAGAAATTCTAGGCAATTTATATAGAGACCGGTTAAATTAAATGAATCTCGTAAATGGAAGTCAAGTCTCCTGTGAATGAAATCTGTTAAATGAATCGCGTTAATAAACTTCAAAATCTTGAACAAATTTTGGATTTCCTTTCAAATGCTAATGAACTGGTAGTAAAACAATTTTTAGATAATAGTTATTAAATGTAATAGTTGTTAATCTTAAGAATCAAATCATCGTGATAGGGACTTAAATTGGAAACATCTGATGGATGGCAGAGCATTTCTCTGTTCCATAGACAGAACAAATAAGCCACAGGTTATGTTACATGCACCTAAACATTGTCCTACTGAATGAAGGGAGAATTCTGTAGAAAATATTGTCACTGCATTCCCACCGCACACAAAGAGATACGATATGCATTACGATAACGCTATCACAGGCGTTACATGAGAATCACTTCAATCTTTACATTAGGGTTCTGATGAACTTTTTATTTCTGCGATGATTCTTGGTGATGTTACTTGTTTTATTGGCGTTCTAGTTTTGGCTTCCACTACCCTTTACATATAAGTCGTAATAAAAAGAACAGTATCTCGGGTGAGTTGATGGTTCAAGGTTGCGTAGCTTGGATGTTCTTGAAAGACGAATAATGGAGCCAGATAAGATTCAAAGTCCTCGCAGTTACTTGTAAGCACTACATTGTCATCAAAGTCTCATTGAGACATGCAAAGAATCTGCGTTGCATTACAGAACGGTAGGTAGAAGCTTTCAGTGAACGATGCTATGTGATAGACATGCTGGCCGATGTCTCATATAGCGTAATGATCTTTCTCATAAAGCCTCTCTTTCGCTCTCACAGCGCTCCAAATGGTTTGAGGAACGTCGCATCATAGCCATCTGCTAATTTCCAGCGACTCCTAGAGGCTCCTCCAGTGGCCGAGAGGTTAAGACCGCTGAATCCTAGTACTTTGGCCCTAGTTTAGACACATCATGGGTTGGCTGCATGGGCGGTTTTTGTGATTTTCCTCGTGTATTACTTAAATACGAGCCCATTGGCCTTAGAAAGGCATCCCTCAAGCAGATAATCATCATGTGCATATTCAAATAATCTAACCTGCTCCAAGAACATTATTAGCTACACAACTGTAGATTGCCAACTCACAAGATATTCCATTTTTATCGTCACAGCACAAGATGTAACATTGGAAGCGAAAAATAAATTCGTATCGAACTAACATGTAGTGTAAGTGAGTATGGCTAGTTCCGTTTCATGGTGTATACGCAGCAATGCCGGCACTATTAAAGTTCTAACCTATGTATGAACATTGAAAGATTAAATTATGATTTTCAAATAAATAAGTAGTACAGTGCTTTCGGCAAATCCCAGAAGCTTTCTTAAGCCTGAATAATTAATCTTATAATTACAATTCAGAAAACTAATAAGAAAAAATAATTATAGAAAATAAGGTGAATATATTCAGTGTCGTTTCCACCTTTATACACCATAATAAAATTAATTCAAGAGGAAAATTTGTTTTAAAATTTAAACATTTACTTTAATTAACTTGAAAGAAAAACTTTCTCTTTAAAGCAAGCTTAAAAGAAATAAAAATTTTGGCTGTTATTTCAGGTTGGTGATCACATTGAAAAAATTAATGACGTGTCAATGGTTGGCTGTCGGCACTTCGAAGTTGCTAAACAACTGAAGGACATACCCAAGGGATCCGTTTTCACTCTCAGGTTAATCGAACCATTGAGAGCTGGTTTCTGTAAGTAAAGTTTAAATGTTTTAAAGTCTTTTCTTGAAATTAAAGTAGAAGTTTATGTATGATGATATTATTCCTTGCTTTCGCTGCTTTCCCTCAATTGTATTTGTCATGTCTTTAAGCAGAAATTCATTCATTTATCATGTGCTGTTAACGTCGTAGCCTTCTGTTTATTAGGGACATATGTCATGATCCACTGAAGCTAACATAAATTGCACACAATGCCGTCTTAACGCATGGACTCTGTCCGGGACTTCCCGAATTTGAGGCCTCACATTTTGACTAATTTATTTTCCTTTTTGAAGAAGATGACTTACTTAAAGACCTCAGAATTGTACAAAATACCAGGGGCGAATGAATCTTTTAACAGAGTCTTGGTTGTATGTCCTGGCTTCGATTCCAGTTTAAGCGATAAATCCTTGTTATCCTACTATTAAATCAAATATCACATTGTAACAAGTTCAGTTTTACACATATTCTGCTCCTGAAAAGTGGATAGACTACTTTTCGAAAACTATTTATCACTTGATATAGCAATTATTTTACGTAAAGCTGCTTATAGTACATATGTATCATAAAAGGAAAGCAGTATCACAAGATTGAATAAATTATGTAAGTAAGATAAATTGTATAAGTAAGATAAACTGTTAGGAAATTATCAAGTATTCCAATGATTTTAAAACAGTTTGTTTCTACTGCGGAAATTCTGCAATTAAATACAAACATTTACTCCAGATTCAATTAAAATTTTGAACTGAAAATTCAAAATTAAATTACAGTGTGCTTCATTGAACTAGACACGAATAAATCTGTGCATAAAAATATTACAAAATATTGTTACTGGGGCAACTTTATTCATATTACTCATATATTCAAACTTGTAGCACATAACGCATTAGAAACTTCTGTGATGCATAAGTAAATAGATGTGATTTCTACTATTATAATTATAACATAAGAATTTATAATGCAACGTCATTTGCTATTAACACACAATTACCGAACTTCTTCACGTATTTTCTCTCTCTCTCTCTCTCTCTTTTTTTTTTTTTTTTTTTTTTTTTTTGTTTGTTTTTGTTGCTAATTTAATACTCCGAAAATCGAGATAGGGAAAATCGTGCGAATAATTTAATTTCCGAAGGATGCAATTACAGTAAGAATGAAAAGTATTCATGGATAAACTACCTGTAACTATCACAGTAATTATTTCTTTAAAAGAAACCTACGTTACAATAAGAATGCTGAACAATATAAACATTTTACAATAGCTAATAAAGTATGTTCATTTCTATTTCCGTGTAACTTTAATCGCGACCGTTCTTATTGCTGCCTGCGATACTTAGGCCTCAACTCATCCATAAATAATTAGAGAAGATGCATGTGCAGCTGACTCAATAAATCTTGCATTGAATGTCGATTCGTGTTTGCTTCGCTGTAATTGGTCGTTTCTTGCATTAAGCTGGCATGAAGTTCAATAATTAGAAGGGAAAGGTGCGACGTGATCTTTGCAGTTAGTTTATGAGAGTTTGCCTTTAATAGTAAGACGAAAACACCCCCTGCATGGACGAATCCATTTTAAAATTTAGGGGAACTCGTTCTATAAACGCATTGAGGAAGGGGAAAGTTACGTGAATATTTAAAAAAAAAAAAATGTTAGAACTTGCGCTAAAACGCTAGGAGGAAAATACGCTAAGATATAAAGTACTTAAATATTTCAGGAATACTGAACTTGAAGAAAAGAGCCAGATAAACTCTGAATGTTAACAGTGAGGTTAGTCCAAATTTAAATCTGGCTGTTCTTAAATCTTAATATCATTCCCTGTATGTAGACCAATATTGATCCATCCTGTCTATCGGAAATGAAACATAAAATTCAAAAGACTTACACATTTGCAACCTGAAGTAATTATGTCTGTCAGATAATGCGCGATTCTTTTAAGAGATTAGCGCTTTTTATCGTGCAGTAGAAATATGCAGCTACTTCTGTTCCAGCATGGTTTCTTAAACTCTTTTCTACTCGGAACCATTTTATAAATTTGAATGTTCTGCGGACCACCTAACTTTTGCTTCTTTCGAAAATAATTTTTTAGCTTTTCTACTACCAGTATGCTTAAGTTTTAAAGTAATATGAATTAAAATTCATTTAATTTTATATTTATATTAACTAATTACGTTAATAGAAAAGAAAATTTTATTTTTTAATAATTCAAGGCTATTAGAGTCTGGATAATCTTAAATTGTTATTAATTAAATCTTATTGTCTTATTAACTCAAATTACATAAATATTGGCACTCACATTAATGAGACGGACACCCTGTCTGTTCTTTCATTGCTGTTCTCTATTTGTATGTAAGCTGATAAGAAGCACCACAATCACAGTGCTTCAAATTCCTTTTTTGTTACAAATACTAGAGTGGGAAGTCCTTAGGTAGGATAACTGGTGATAAATTTCATAATATATCAGTCTTGGGGGGAAAAGTAATGGACGATTGCAACAAGTTAATTTGAACTTTATTTTTTGTCTTTTTTTTTGGAAATATAAGTGGATCATAAAGGCAAACTTCGAGAACCACTTATAGTCCGCGGATTGGAGCCTTGAGAAACACAGTGTTGAAAGGCTTTCCACCAGGATTTCAAGAAGGAAAAGCAACTGAAATCTACACCTTTTTAAATGCGTCTTCTCCTGGCGGCCTTTGATAAAAAAAATATTAATTTCTATATTAACGAAAGATAAATTTATATGATGACATTTTCTTAACATTCATAGATTCTTCCTCCCCCTCCTCCAACTGAAGCGTTAGAAGAAAATTTTTAGCACTTCATAAACTTTCTGTGGGCAATAAGGAAGGTGAATTATTAATCAAATATTTTATATTTTTTAATTTGCGAACTATTTTATCAGTCAATAATTTTCAAGGTTAATAAATATAAGCATTCAATTTTCTTCCAAGTAGCTTTGTAGTCCAATCCAAAAATACTAGGTTTATGGCTTGTTTTCCAATCTCTTACGTATTGATAATGGAATGAGTAACTTCGCGAAAACTTTCGAAGTGGACTTAACAGACACCGAATAATGATTCAGAAGATTAATTTTGTAAATTAATACATTTTAGCAAATATGATAAGTTGGAAATTCCAGAATCCATGGTGAATACAAAGAGGGAGAGGCTTAATTATCATCACTATTGTTCCAGAAATACCGTTCTTTGCACTTATTTACATTGTTATAAATTTTGAAAGGGGCTGGACCATCTACACAACAAGCAGCAGCAAGGAATAATAGAAGCCCTAGCAAAGCGAGTATTGTGGGTGTTCCATAAGAAGCTGTCAAAATTATGCATTACTTATTTACATTGTATAAATAACAAGCAATAGCAACAATTTTTGCGTGACAGGACTGCCATGGAATAGAATATTGCAGCATAAAGATATTATCCTTGTCGTTACTGGTCTCTGTCTGCACGATCTGATTTTTACTGCAAGTTGTGGGTCTTTACGCATTTCTTCTCGTTTATTTTCCGCTACCTGTTCCTCATCATCTTACATATCTACAGTAGAGCAAAAAAAAAAAAACTTTTAACTATAATAATGCGAGTCATCTCTAGAGGTGAAAATCTCTTTTTTAATTGCCTGGTGTGTGCTAAAGTAAAGGTAGACAACAAAGTATCAGACGTAGATCTGCTTGTATTCAGAACTGCCAGTACCCATGAGAAACCATAATTTTTAACATCCACCATTTTCTGATAGTTATTGCTGCCAGTTTGATTAAAACTAAATCTCTTGAAATTGCGATATAATTCCTACTGCTTCTATATCTATAAATAGTTCTTACGTGATCTGTTTCAGTTACAAGACTGTAGACATGAGCTCAACTGTTGCCGAATGAAAGACAGTCACCCTCTGAACTCCTTCAGATTATCACAGAGAAATAGAGATTATATACCAAGGAAGAAATGCTTTTGTTGAGACATTCTAAGAGAACGGTCTTCAAAATAGTCGATATGGTATTAAAAGAGATCGCGAGACTGCAGGGTTGAACGAGGTGTCGTTGGGAAAAATAAATTAAAATTGTCAAATGTCATAAATAATAAAATTGTAACAGATTTAATTTTTTAAAATTAATTTGATGCTATTATATGCAGAATTTGATGCTATTATATATATTTAATTATTCTATACATGGGAAAAAAGAAGAAAAAATTCATTTATTTGCATTTTTTTTTATTGCAAAATTATAAAGAATCGACGCAAATGATTTCAGAATCAACTGCAGCAGTGTACTGAAACCTTCAATATAGAAGTAGTTTATTCAAGATTTTAGTTTATAATTGGTATTTTCATTTTTAGAGTTTCTTTTTTTTTCCCAATGGAGTACTACAAAAAATTCATTTCCATTCAAACAGATTTCCTTCTGAAGTTTTATTCCGTTCTATATTTTGAAAGGTGTGATTGATTAACCATTGTTTCTTCACAGTGCTAGAAACATACATACATTCAGGCAGATTCTTCATTATTTACTTTCTTTAATGAAGGGTTCTAATATTTGGTGGCAACAATTTGAAAAATAAAATCCCGTTTATAGTCAACCAACGCAAAATGCCAAAACGAAATTAATAGCCCTTCTGCGAAAATTACCCCTTTGGGCTACTAAATACTTTATCTAAAGATTATTTCAACATATAGTTATGCGTTTTGAATTCCAACAGTTCGTTGTATTACTAAGGAGATTAAAAAAAATGTATCAGCATTTCTAGTGCATCCAAATATAGATCTTGATTTTCTAAAGCACTTTTTCAATACACGCTTGAAATTTTAGCTGACTTATCAATACCAGTAAGTAATTCAAATATATATATATATATATATATATATATTATATCAAGGATGATATTTCTTGTCTCCATTTCTTGATAGTAAGGAGTAATTTTAACTTCTCTAAGCATAAGTAACATAATTGCATGTAGTGTTACTGCTTGTATTGTAGCAACATAATATTGATGTATTTGTAGTTAAAAAACTGTGATAAATATTTCACTGCAGCAAAAGATAATATTACTTGGCATGTTACTCCTACGGTTTAAATGATAACGTAAATTGTCTTCTAAGCAACAGTTCCAAAATTAGAAGATTCAGAAGCTAAATACATATGTTATCAGCTTTATTTTACATTATTATGTTTGCAAATGTTCATTTTCATTGTATTTTATTCAAACAAAAATGCAGAACACTGGAACCAATTCATACGTGAATCTATTTTTTTTTTCTAACTAGAGACATGAAATAATGTACTTATTTACATTCATATCTGATATAAATTTCAGTGCCGCCCAGATGGTATAGTGGCTAGAGTAGCCTACTGCATTAACGAAAGCCCCGAGGCATGGATGTTTGTAAATGTATAGTGTCCGTGTGGCACGGGGGGCACTCTAAATATGCGGCGAGCCGAAAGTTCTCTCGAGAGACAAAGTAGGGGAAGAGGAGTTGGAGACCGTCGGACCCGTCTCCCACGGGGCGCTCTCTATCAAAATTGGGAGTGTACTGAGTGAAGTCGTACTTTCACCTGTATGGTGCTCAAGGCTCTTGCCAATGACAGGCGCAATCTTGCACTCCTTGCCATGATGAATTTCGTGCGCTTGTTCTGATGTACTGTCAGACAAGTGAGATAAGTCATAACAACAACATATAAACTTCAGTTTATATAAAACTGCAATCTATTAGTACTTTAGTACATTAATAATAGCTTCATATATTATTAGCCTCACCTCAAAAGTATTGCTTTCGAGTTAACACTTCTCCTTAATGAACCAAAATTTTTATCGAGAATTATTTTTTATTATTTTTTTTATTTGTGGCTGTGTAGCTCATATTGGACCACGAAGTGGAACGGTGTCTGGAGGCAGCAATAAAAAAGGAAATTTTGGCTCTGGAAAAGAAACACTTCGTTTACGAGCAAAAGGACCAGCAACGATTGAAAAAGCAGTAGGTGCCTTCAGTGATCATTTTTCTGAATTAGTTTGTCAGACAACGAATATTCTATCGTTTCTTTTATTAATATTTTAACATACATATGTGTATTTTATTTTCATTTCCGTCTAGATCATTAACTTTTGTATCATTTAATTTCTTCTTATGTGGTCTAAATATTTACTATTTACTGCTTTTATTTATTATTGCTTATTTATTATACCTATATGTTTTTTTAATTGCATATGTTCCGCAAGTTGTTAAATTTTAATGCAAATTAATTCAAATATTTGTTCAGAAATTATGATGATTTGTACATTTTGTGTGTTTTTAAATAGCCAACTGATGTTGTGCAAGCAGCGGTGGAAAAAATCAATAGTCTCTTGGAATCTTTTATGGGTATTAATGACTCTGAACTTGGTAAGTAACATTAACATTTTTATCATAAAAGTAACACACATCCCAGCATCTTAAATTTTCGTAAAGTTTTCTTTTAGGACTAAATAATACTTTATACGATTATAAATCACGTCCATAAGCTTAAACAATACACAACGGTGGTCCCTCGTTATAACGACCGTTCTTTTGCAATGACCATTGCCAAAAGTCCTCAAATAATGTATTAATAATGAAGTATATTAAATTCACTGTCGTTACAGGGACCACTCGTCAGAGTAGTTTCATTTCACTTAGGATGCGAGGGGCCAGTATAATGAGCGTCGATTGTATATATAACTGAACTTCGTCATAGCGAACCCGAACTTTCTGACAGAGAAGCTTTAATAAGCTAGAAGCTGTTAACATATCAGACAGTCAAACAGTATCCACTTCTTTTGTAAATATTGAAGAAGTTGAAGAAATCCTTATCGTACCTGAATATACCCACGTAATCTTCATGAGCAATAATTATTGTTAATTTCTTCGAAGCTGTGTCTGATGTTAATTAATTATAAGCTTCTTTCAAATCCGTTTCAATAAGTCTTATTCTTCACGAAACTATCATCAGCTCTTGCAAGTAAAAGTTTGACGTTTTCGCTATGTATAACATAAATACGGGCGAATTTGCATGACAGACTTCTCCGCGAAGATATCTCTTTTCCTGTAGGCGGATGGATAGCCATAGTGTGCGTTGCCGTAACTGAATAATGTAGTCGAATTCATCTAAATAGATGCTGATCTGAATTAACGTCATATCAGATTTGAATTAGTATTTTATCAGCACTTGAAGTTGGCACAATATAGGCGCCACCCAATCAGATACACGAGAACCGACTTCATTACTTTAAAATTTGCTTTCAGTTAAACGCCTTAGAAAATCTAGTTTTCGTTGCATGTTCAATCCTTATAAAATTTAAGGTGGGTTAACTATTTGTCATTGATATCTTTCATTTCAAAAATCTGGGTCCAAAAGCTAATTTTCTCTTGTTGTGTTTGTTGTTCATCTTCTGATGGAAAGTGTAAAGTGTTCAGTCTAATTTTGACCATCTAAGTTTCAATCAGCTCTGGTGACTTTACAAAAAAAAAAAAAAATGTACCGTTTTTGTTACCGTATATCACTGATACGTTATTTTTCCCGCGTTTTTCTTTGTTCTATTATTTGCACTTTTTTTCAGTAAACATAAGTACTGTAACCGATGATGGCTTCTAATTTGGTAAACGAAATTCATCAAACGTCCTTTTCATATTAAACATATTGTGGTGCTAGTTTTAATTTTCATTTGTTAATATTTTGTAGAGACATTAGATACTTTTTTTTAAAGCAGGAGAGATGAAAAATGATCAATGCTCTCGCCGGGTCTCGAAACACGGACCTCTCGAATACGCGCCGAACGTGCTGACCACTACACCATGAAGGCGTGCTAAGAAGGCGGAAGAAATACCTTATAATTTCATTAATTATTGCTAATTTACTATACATAAGTTAAGCATAAGCGAGGCGCCTGTGTGACGCCTCCCTCTACTAGCCTGCTTTGGATAAAGGTGGAGGTGGTGCTGTACTGATTAACTGTTATGGTAAAGGGACAGTGCCCACGTCCTCCGTCGCTTATCGCTTATACATAAGTTAGGAATTTCTGCTTTAATGTAATGAAGTTACTTCTTTTTCCAGTATCTCTAAGCTACAGAGAATGAACCCTTCTGTAGTAGACTGAATAATGCCACAAAACCATGTAACGCCGGTTGTTTGTCTCTGATCCAATTCAATGGCTGCTACCAAGACGACATATGCAAAGTAAAAACATGAATACAAAGTGATAACATAAAGGCAAAATGTTTCCTTTAAAAAAAATCTTTCCACCAAGGTGCCCTGGAATATTTTCCACAATAAATTACTTATGAATTGCATTTATTTCTCCAATACTCATTTGCATAACTGCAGGCTTATAAATCAAGAACAGCAAATTTCATCACTTACCTGTTGTTTGGTTTATTTGGTTATAACAAAACACGTCAGGGCTATCTGTCTAAGGAAAAAGATGCCTTCATCGAAGACTTCTAAGAGAAACATGCTGGTACCTACGTTTAACATGGCGAAAACCGCTAAAATGCCTACGCACTAACCCAATGGTCTGGAATCGAACCCAGGCCGAGTGTATACAAGCCAGTTTCCCTTAGCAAGTCCTTCACAAAGGCATCCCTCCCCTTAGCCAGATAACTCTCGACATTTTGCCATAATCACATAAACCAAAGGAACCCAGGTCGATCTACCAGTGCTCGGCGGCTGCATAGACCACTTAACCATTCGATTTTCGAATGTTTAAATTTTTCTTTCTACAGCTTCGTCTTGACAGTTAATCCTACGCTTTAAATGATAACGTAAATTATCATCTATGCAATAATTCCAAAATTAGAAGATTCAGAAGCTAAATACGTACGGTATCGGCTTTATTTTACATTAAAGAACCCAAAAGTCTCGAAAATGCGCCATAGTAATGTGAATTATTTTGGAATATAAGGCTAAAATTTTAAATACCGATGAAAAATTAATTCAGAGTTCCTCGGTGTAAGTTACTAATCCGTTCCAGATCTTTGAAAACGTACACCTAATGATTTTTTACAATAAAAAATAAAGGGGAAATACTATTTCATACTGAAATACAAATGCAGTGGGTGAAATATGTACTATAAATAAATGGAACACTCCACATGATATTGTACATAAATGCTTTTCGGCTATCCTGATCAAATCCTGGTCTGTAACGTGTCTGATATTTGTTTTGCAATCGATATCACCCCTCTCGCTACGATAGCCTATTTAAAAGCATCTTTGTTTTTCACGATCGTAGACAGCTCAGTACTCGGCCTACGGTATGCAGTAGCCAAGTCTCAGATAAGCATGCCATCTTCAAACTTTTCAACAATATCTTTTCCTACCTCCGTGGTGATCCTAATATGTCTTCGTTCTTGACTCATTTCATTAGCTTCCCTAAAACTCATTATTAATGAATTCACGAAAGCTTTAAGCGAAAAAACACAAAATCCCTTGAAAATTCAGAGTTATAGCGCGATTTGTTTACTGAATAATAGCAGCAGACGTACTGATGCTCATGAACAGTCGGAGAATTGTTTCGAAGGAGGTAAACAACTTTAGTGTTTGTTACTCATAGAACTCAAGTAGTAAAAAATTTTCGCGTCCATACAGGACGTATACGAAGTTGAACATATTTCAAAGCGGACGTATACCGAGGTACCACTACAGTTATAATGCTGCATCTGATTTGATTTTAGCCTATTTTAATTTTTTAATTAATAATTAATTCTTGTTACATTTTTCAATCAATTGTCTTTCAAATCTCAAAATTCTCAAATGACTGATTACGTAAAAGTTAAGTGTGAGGACAAGTCGAGGTTAAGGTTTTTTCCTGACGTATGATTAAACGCCAAGGTCTAGTTATTTTTTATACTTTTATTATATTAAAAGCTCTGATATATGGTTAAATTTTATTGCATCATTTTAATAACATTCCCAATGAATAAATATTCTTAAAAGATAGAGAGTTAAAATTAAATAAATATAAACTAATAGCCTTTTGAAGCTCCATTCCCCTACTTCAATATCTGGGTTACTTTATTATAATAAAAAAAGTTTTGGCTTTTGCCGGCGAGAAGAAATGCTTTTGTGGAGAACTTTTAATAGAAACTGGCCCGTTCATATGTTACAAAGTAGCAGAACTGTGAGAATCTCGCCCTCTTCAAGGATTTCAGAAATACTTTAATGTATTCGTAAAATGAAATGTTAGTAACTAAGTAGGTATCAAAATGAGAATTAATAAGTTTCTAATTAAAACCACTTGCAGAATCTAATAAAAAACTGAGGCATTTTGATAATAAATTAATAAAGATAACAAGCATACATAAAAATACTGCATGCTGATGATAAGATAAAGAGTTCTAAGTTGCAATTAATTAGTTAAATATTTTTACTGCACCTGTTCTTACCGAAAGGCCACTATGCTTTCTCTTTTATTAATTTTATTAGTACAGAAGTATAAAATAATCATATTGATAGTTTATGTTATCCAGAATTAATAAAGGGCTAGTATCTGTATTTTATATAATTAGATTTTATTGCCTCATCAATGTAAAAATAGTGAGAGATTTCAAATTGTTCGATATATTCCGTTCAGAACAAAGGTATATTAATGTCTAGCGGAAATAGTACAATAAAATGAATAGTCCCAAAGATATTAAAAGTCTTTTATACACTTATGACAACTACTTGCTGTTCTTATTTTATAATAAAATCAAACTGATTCCGTTTTTCATCTGATGAACACTGGAAGAAAATCTGATGATGACAAAAATTAGATCGTTCCTTTATCCTCTGATAATTTTTCATTTTTTCCCTTTTGTGGTAAACTATTAATCATAAATGATTAATAGTTGATGATGAATGCTGCTAACGTTTTGTATCACTGATTTGTAAAAACTATTATGCTCTTGGAGTCGAGGATCAACTGCTGGAGCCTTTGCTGGATTCGAACGGTGGATTTTCCGTTGCTGGGTAAATATCTAACCACTGCCACTACGAAAGCATAACACGGGCAATTGCTATAATTCCTTATATTCTTCCCTGCTTCAACGGAAAGCGTTCCAATAACCGATTCCAGCTGCTGACAAATTATTGCCCTTCATATTTTAGCTCCTACATGCCTCTGTAAAGACTATTAGCCTTTTTGGACCGAGAAATATGAAAACTAACCTATGCATTCGCTGGGATTCGAACCGCTAATCTTCTAATTACTTCTGGATGTGTTAGCCACTTGCGTCACAGTAGCGCGTAAAGGCGAATGCGTTAATTTCTTATAAACTCTTTACTAACATCTTACAGTGACTTAAAGTTCCAGAATAGAAATTCATTAAAATACAAATTTACAGTCTCTTAAATTGATAAAAATAAATGGAAGAAACAACGTTTCTATAATTTGTAGATTAAAACATTGATTAGTTCATTACGGCCAAGTACTCGAAGGGTGTAACGAAACATATAATTGAGGAGTCAAAAGTTAGTTATTCATTCTGTGTGTACCGTGTTTCCTAAAATGATGGATCCATTCAAGAAACTGAATTTGATATGGAATCAAAAATTATGACGAAGCAAGCGTGAAATCAAAATAAATTCAATGAAAGGCAAGAAATGAATGATATATACTGATTTATTGGGTTAAAAATATTTGATCGCAAGTTTCCTTTATAAAAGTTAAATCTGAATTTAATTCAGTATGGATTGTGGAAAATATTAATGACGGTGGGACGACGAAATTCTAGCTACACGGTATTAAAACAAATCGAGGTGTTTCTGAATAGGCAAATAAAAAAGTATACCGGTCATTGTTGCTTTGAGATTTCTCGCCAAATTACTGACTCACTTTTAAGTCACGGGAAATTCTATCATCTGCAGACGCGAAAATCCCTACATAATGCACTGCATTTTGAAAAATTATAAAAATGTTCTCCATGAGAAAGTAAAATGCCGCCATTGTCTGACTAAACATCATAACATAATCCGTTGTGGCTTATCTCATTTATCTGACAGTAATATCAGAATAAGCCCACAAAATTCATCGTGACAAGGAGTACAAGATTACGTCTGTCGTAGGCAAGAATCTTCAACAATATACAGGTGACAGTACGACTTTGCTCAGTTTCGCCCACAATTTTCATGAAGAGCACCATGAAGGAACGAACCCGATGGTCTCCCACCCCTCTATCCCTACCACCAACTTCTTGAAAGGACTTTCAGCTCGCCATATATTTAGAATGCCTCCATGCCGCACAGACACTGTACATTCATAAACACCCATGCCTTCTCCGGTATTCGAACCTGGGCCCTTCGGTACATCAGTCAGCGTCGCTAACCACTATCCCGGTTAGGCGGCATAACATAATCTTCTTTTGTAGAGTCACGAGAGTGCACTAGGAAGAAGGAGCTTCCAGATCTGACTTAATAATTACCTTAACACGGTTAAACATCCCCTAGAGGCGATCCAAAAAGGGATAACCCCCCGATCAACCCTGAAGGACTTACGTGATACACTCGGTTTATGTATATTATTCGCAAGTCAAAGGTGGACGGCTAGCATCCACTATCAAAATAAAGGTTAGCACATCGTAGTCCGTCCCCAAGTATTGATCAAGGGTGGCCGAACCCCCAACGACAACCTTCGATATCAAGCCACGTAACGTCAAGGGGCAAACAAGACAATTTCAATACCGCCTCTGCCGAGTCTAAACCTATCATCGAATGAACGATGGTTCTAATCACTGTGAAGACTAATTATTTACCCCAGAAGTCCAGTCTGTCTAGGTACAGGTCCTAGCCAGAACTCCAAGTTGACCCCTCGGGGGGGGGGAGAATCTAGAGTCATGACAAGTAATTCCAGCCGTCAGAACTATGTGAATTCAAATTATCATTCCAAATAATGTCTCATTTTGAATTCATACCTTGTGATGTTTAGCCAAATCAAATTCTTTTTTCTTTATCATGCTTGGTCAGACAAGGGCGATATAACTTTTTCTGATGAAGAATGTTTTTACCGTTTTCCAAAATATAACGCATTGTAGATTTAAGGACCTCTGATAAGTTGGAACAAGCGTGATACTAGAGAGTCTTTATTTTTATTTTTCCGTAAAATCGCTCTTTCTTGACGTATTGTCAACATTAAATAGTGAGCAGCACATTTGTTGTTTGCCACATAATCCATTCTACTTCGAATAATTAGAAACAGTATAACAGGACTATATCACGAATTACAAAATCCTTAGAAACGACAATTGTTCCCAGTACAATTAATCAAAATTTTACACGATTAACATTTTTCATAGCCTATAATGAATCGAATTCAAATTAAACACAAAGTGTGAAACTACATTTTAACAAAATAAATCGCAGGTCATATTTAAGTCACATTTCCTTCGGTTTTCGCCTCCCGTTCGAAATTGTTTGAAGGATAAAAAAGCTGCATAATGTGGATATTTTACTCATTATTCTCTTATTTTAGCCCAATATTCAGTTGACATAATAAATAAATAAATAATGATATTTTGTGCTGTGAAATTTAGTCGAAATTCTTTAAGAAATATTGTAAGACCTTTCTAGAATATATTCTGATTTCATACTTGTTCATTAAAATGTAGAGTGGTTTGGGGGACATAGTGTATGTATAAAATACAAACGCAACGTGTCAGATCTAAAAGGATGAGAAACTGCTAGCTCTCATGCATATAAATTTGCAAAAATTAAGTTCTAATCAAACAAAATTTACCTGAATCAAATCCACTTACACTGATGTACAGTAGCTGCTTTTCCTTTGTAAATACAATAAATTATGTCACGCGAAAGGTAGAAAATACGTGACTAATTAAGAAACTAGTAATGCTCATATTCCAAATCATAAAAGGGAGTTTACTTTCGCAGCACTGTTCATTTCTTTGTTCATTTATATACACTGCTGGCCACCCAAATTGCAACACCAAGAAAGTCGAGAGATATCACAACAAAATTTATTTAGTAGATAACATGTTGACCAAGTATCAAATGATTAAATCAATGCGTGCCACGCGTGGTCGCGTATTATCCTGTTGAAATATGACTGTGGGCAAGCCCTGAAGGTAAGGAAGAACAACTGGCTCCAACACCTCGGAGATGTAGCGCTAGCTGTTTTAAGTACCGGCATTGCCTACTAGAGGAGTGCGAGAGTGATATCCAATACCGCCCCATACCATAATACCCGGTGCAGGACCAGTGTGGCAGTGCATGACGCAGCTGTTCAACATCCTCTCTCCACGGTGTCTTCAGACTCGAATCCAACCATCGTGGTGTTGCAGACAGAAGCGTGACTCGTCAGTAAAGACAATTCCATTCCATTCTGCCGTCCACATCCTTCTTTCATCGTACCATTGGAGGCGGAGACGTCTGTGGATCTGCATCAAGGGTAGACAAAGTAATGGACGTTTTGCGGACAGACCACTCTGCTGTAAACGGCATCGAATGGTACGCGCAGACACTGGATGATGTGTTACAAACTGGTGGATACAATCGAACACGTCGGTCCGTCGTACCCTCCTGCATCCAACAGTCACATATCCGCATTACAGTTGTTTGGTATCGTCCAACACGACTACCGATTTCCCTGAAATATAATCCACACTCTCGGTAGGCCACTATCCTTCCTCTGTCGAACTCGGATACTTGATCAAACGATGATCGCTGTTTACTACGAGGCATAGTTGATCTTTTTTTGAAAAAACCACAAGAAAAACACAAGAAAAAAACAACAAGAAAAACACAATTGCCGAACTTGAAATCGTCGAAAACCTCCAAGCCGCCTTAAGTAGCGCTTTGAAGTGACGCTACAGGCGCGCGTGATGAGCGTCTGCGCTGAAATTCTAATAGTGTGTTGCATTTACGGTGGCCAGCAGTGTATTTTTGGGATGTTCTGAAGTAAGTTTTATGTGGAAATTGAAAGGAACTAAAGTAAAGGTGACCTGTTAGATATATAATTAAATCGTATACGGCAGCTGAAATTTTATGACTTAATTTATTTAGATTTATAGCTTTCATTCTAAAAACAAAAATTGTTTTTATTCCTTTCTAGCAACACAGATATGGGACCTTGGACATGACAAGGCGAATCCTCATGATTTTGTGACAGCCATAGATAGTTCAGACCTTGAAGCATTTGGATTCACAGATGATTTTATATTTGATCTGTGGGGCGCTATTAGTGACGCAAAAACAGGACGTCTGAAGAAAGATACTCATAGGACACCGATGTGAATTCATTTTTATGACTTTGATGTCATTCTTTTAATGTGAACTACAAAACTATTTTATATCCAGGAAATTTCACTAAATTTAAATGATCTAATCAATGATGCCATTGTAAAACTTGGTTTCATTTATATAGAATGTTAGTGGCATTAATGGGTATATTATATTCATATGTCTTTTATTTGTTCTGAATCTGCATTGTCAAATTTTATCTATCAAGTGTAGAAGAATATAATTTTAATTAAATGAAAACTATTTTATTAAAACAAATTTTCAAATAAGCTGTAACATTTTAAACTCGGATTATGTAACTTGCATTACATTGAGCATACTGCAGTGCTTTTGTGTTGCCATCTCAGTTATAGAAAAGCTGATTATAGTAGTGCCTCATGTACAATTTAGCTCTTTGTAAAACAGTTTATATCATACAAGCAAATATGCAGCCATTATTATGGTTTACTTTTACTGTTCTACTTTATATAAAATTTATCAAGGTTCCTTGCAGTATGTTCCTTTTCCTTATGCCTGCACCATTTAATAAAATGTAAATACTTTGTAAATTTGGTGCTTCAAATAAAAGAAAATTATTGAATTTAATATTTTAAAGACTCTTACATTTATAAATATCAGCAAACACAGAACAGAATAATTTAACTGTATATAATTGACATTATACATTCAGTCATATTGTAACTATAGCAGAAGCATTATAAATATCGCAAATTTTACTATATATTCCATGCACTTCTTTTTGGATTCAGGTAAGATTTATTAATTTTTAGATGCAAAAATCTAATCCAAAGATTATTTTTTAACGTTAAAAATATTAATAAATTTTGAATGCTTTGTTCACAGAGTTGAAAGAAATTATGTTAATTTTTTTCTGAACCATATCTTACTCGGCCTTAAAGAGGTCGCACCCATGGATTATGTAACGAACTACATGAATTTCTTTCGATTGATCTTAAAATACGAAATTTTACAGCCGACAGTTTTTAATATAACCATTGGACGTAAGCCAAATTTTGAGTTTGTCGTAAATGATGATGAATACGATGAAAGCTGTGTATTATACGAAAGAAACAATCGTGGTCAATTGAACATTTTCTTATTTTTGTCATTCATTAAAAATACACAGCTAAATTATCAAAATACTGCACTCCGTAATAATTAACTTTCATGTCTCTATTTACAGAATTGTAATTAGCGATGGAAGATAGACGATGTACAACACCTTAGCAGAACAGAGAAACGTAAAAAGCCAGCGAAGATTACAATATCGATACCATATTAAGAATCGCGAAGTTATATTTCCGCTTTGTTTCTACTGGATGGTTACAAATTTTGCTTTACATTTATTTTATTACTACTGATTAAAAGATTTCACTTTCACTGTTATGTAAGTACATGTATCATTAGAGTTAAATAAGATTCATACGACAGGCATTAGTTTCGAAATGACGCCCTGACATAGATTTATTATATGTATACTGTTATTATTATGAGAGTAAGAGGAAAGAGCCAAACTAAAAAAGAGATTTAATAAGTTATGAAAAGTTAAATTTCTTTATATATATATATAAATATATATGGGTTCTTGTGTTTGGCAATCACAATTCATGTTCAAACAAAACACATTTAATGAAACATTAATACATTTATAATATCGTTCATTTATTAATACATCTATAACATCGTATATCTATTAACACAACATCTATAACATCGTATATCTATTAACACAACATCTATAACATCTTACATCTGTTAACACAGCATCTATAACATCTTACATCTTCACTAATAAAGCAAAGCAAAGCAAAGTGGCGAGAGTTCTATCAGTTTCACTCATGCAGTCAGTCAACAGCTAAAAATTAGACAGCGCGCGAGGAAAAAAGTTAAGCTATGGATTTAGAATCGCACATTCGGCCTTCCTACTAGGAGTCAATCTCGACGACATTATTCTACTCTTGACATCATAAATCATCGATGTAATCAGTAAAAGGAACGATCAGCATGAATAAACCAAAACCTGAAAAGAAGTACGAAGGGAGAGGGGGAAATTGTGTGTTAAGGATAATATTGAAAGGAAACATCTTAATGTCCTTCATCTTTGCAATTATAATATTGTCAACAGTCCCTTCTATTTTTCAGAATTCTTCATCTAAAACGAAAAATATGTTCGCTCTTTAACATTTTTGGAAAACTTCATTTCCTCTTAAAATAAAATTAGCTGAAGTAAAACTCATTATTAGGTGAAAAATCACAGTTTTGTTATCAGTTGTATCACTCCAGGTCTAAATGTCATAATCAGTATTATTCTATACATCTTCTTCTGCTTGAGTCCATGGTTTTATGTATTCAGCGCATGTAGTTGTTTTTGTGAGTCCTTCATGATCTCCTTCTTTTACAACATCAAAAGTGTCATTACCCTTTATTCTTACAATTTTATATGGGCCTAAATACTTTGAGTTTAACTTGAGGTTTGGTCCAAATTGAATTCTTTTGATGGCAACTAAATCATTAATTTTATGACATTTTGGAGAACGTCTTCGAAGGTTATATGTTTTCTTATTTTCTTCCTGTACCTGTGAATATTTGTTTCTTCGCATCTTTTCGAAGTTCTCAGTAAGTTTCAAAATTATTTTGAATTTCCGCATCAATTATTTCTAAGTTTAATATTTTCCTTAAAATTCATTTTAGTTCCAAATAATAACTCAAAAGGAGTAGTGTTTATGCTTCTCTGCTAAGACGAATTAATTAACTGCTACACTTCGTTAACGTATCTGAACCATTTCGTCGGATCGTCTAATGATAATTTTAAATGAATAGATATTATAACTTGATTTAGGTGCTCAATCTGTCCATTGAAACGAGGTAATCCAGTAGTAATTAAATGATGTTTGATATTTTTATTGGTACAGTATTCTTTAAATTCGTTTGATGTAAAAGCAGTACCTCTGTCTGAAATGATCTGAGAAGGATTTCCAAGTATGGTTTTCTGTAAATTCAGTTTAGAAATAATTTCAACTGATGACGTAGTTTTAGTAGTGCGGCGAACCACACAGAGATAAGTAAATCGTGTGTGCGGTCCCTGTAAGTCACTGCTCCCAGCCTTTATGACGAGTCACACGACATGTTTTGACATTCCAGAGACATACCTTCATGACTAGTGTCAGTAGATTTCAACATTCGGTACCTAGTCTGTCGTGAAAGCCTCTCGATTTCAGGACAGGTGACGAACCAATGATCTGATTTTTCCTCTGATATCTTTCCAGATATAACGAATCAGAGGATGTAAAATGCTACCGTAAAATTAAGGAGGCGTGGCAAATTCAGTCTGAAGATTTTCGCCATCGGAGTAACATCAGAAGAACGCTCCAGAACTCTCGACTAGAGAGACCTGAAATGCTCTTGCTCCCTCGACTAGAGAGACCTTCGTTAGCAGACTCCTTACACTACGAGGACTATAATTCATTTAAATACCTACCTATGCTATCTATGAATTACATACATGTGTGTAAAAAGCTTCTTATAATTGTATTAAATGTGTTTTGGGTTTCAAATGCAGTAAGAATTACGTAACCTCTCAACATTACCTAATCGTTATAAGGAGTCAGATACGCTACCTGCAGCCACTCAACTCTGGGTAACCTGACTGTCCACAGCAGTGACCACCCAAAACAACCTCCCAGTGGCGACCAAGGACTGACAACTGTATTAAGGAACTAAACTATCATGAACTCTTCCGACAGCTATACGGCAATTTGTCAGGAAAAGCTTCATTAACTGCATCTTCACGTAATTGCTCACATAAATGCTTCACCTAATTCGTCCGCCAAAGCTTCATTAACTGCCAACCCACCTGCATCTTCACGTAATTGCTGGGTCATCTGAAAATTCGATTGCACAGTTAAGTCTTCCATACGGATTAATACGATAAAAACTTTTAATACTAAGAAACGCTTTTTGTACAGCCTGATGGAACGCAGCGGATTATAAAATTAATATCAAGCTACTGTCGCAAAGCGGACATTAAATCCAGTATCTCTCCGACAACAGTCCTGACGCGGATCCTAACGGCCGAGACTCTTCACGCCGCTTCCATTTTTCCCGGAAAATCCCCCAAATAAAGGCACTGTCTTTGCTAAAGGTTTTCTCCCATACAGAAGCATCTAATTCTCGCTTTCAACAGTGTTTGGTGTTATATGACAACTATGTAGTGATTTTGTGTACAGCACCATATTATCAACGATTTGTGTGTGCTTACTGTGTGCTTCATATTCAACCGCGTTTCTTCAAAAAAAATATTTTTCGCAAGTGCTCGCTGTTTCACCGAACCGTACGGACGAAAGCAAGAACACGGGATACATTTATTTCCTTTCTTCCTTTATTTTGCCTTACCTATAAATAACGCTGTCAAATACAGCTAGCTGATCGGGTGAAGGCTATTGACCTTTTTCTTCCCTCAGAGGCTGAGACCAAATTCTCCCCTTTTCTTTCGTCAAGGAAAATGACGGAACCGCAAGGAACGGTAACTGATCAGGTTGATAGACTAGCGGTGAAAATAACCTCCCATTTGGAAATCAAATATCGCCTTATGGCTAAGGCAATGTGAAATCCAATTTGATCTAGCTGCAATTACCAACGATAACACAAAATTTTCACATATTCTAACAAATTTAAACACATCAACTCTACCACATGTCTCAGATTTAATCTTAACACCTCCTGAAACTAACAAATATCTAATTTTAAAAAATAGACTAATCGCGAAGTTCCAAGATTCTGATGTACAGCAAAACCGTAAACTTTTATCTGAATTACAATTAAGTGACAAAAAACCAAGTTTCCTTTTGAAACAAATGAAAGAGATAGCGTCAAACAAAATACATGATGATTTCCTAAAAAATATGTGGATACAAAGACTTCCGTAAAATATACAAGCAATTTTATCCGCTTCGGAAGCAGAATTGAGCCGTCTATCCCAGATAGCAGGTAAAGTGTCGGAAATCACAAATGGCCCACAGTTCACTGTTTGAGCAGCATCAAATATTGAACAAAAATCAGAGTTAAGCTTAGCGCTAAGCTTAATGTCCAAACAAATAGAGACTCTCACTAAGCAAGTTGAACAACTGTCTCGGAAACAGTACAATAAAAATTCAAGATATCGCGATGTTCAAAAAGCAGGCAACGTAATTTACACGCAAATCCTACCAACACTGGTTATTGTTACCATTACCAGAAGTTTAAAGCAGATGCTTGTAAATGTACTTCTCCATGCTCGTTTCACTCGGAAAACTAAATTCTGCTGCTATTCCGAAACAAGTCATGGATACTGGAATAGCAGCGAACACATCCAACAGATTACATATATATGACAAACATACAAACATGAAATTTCTTGTTGACACAGGTAGCGACATTTCTTTCCTTTCTTTCCGGTGACAAAAGGAAAGCACCTCACTGCTACTACTCTACAGCTATTTGCTGCAAATAATACTAAAATTAAAACATATGGCATTAAGCAACTAAATTTAACTTATAATTACTTCTAAGTTTGTTTTTATTATTTCATATATATATATATATGTGTGTGTGTGTGTGTGTAATGAATCCAAATGTGCAGAGGAAATCATCGGAACTTTTAACAGCTTTCGATATTCCGTAGATGGCTGAGAAGACCGTAGTGGCTTGAAGGTAAAGCTGAGTGGAAACGCATGATGACGCATTTAGCACAACTAAGTTTCAATAATCACAATCTTTATTTTTTAAGTATATCAAATCATCCTTTTGCAGAAAAGTTATTTCTTAATTACAGTAGAACACAGTAAGTTCCATTTTAAATTACTATGTCATTTTAGGCAAATAAGCAGCAGCATAGAAAAGTAGCGTGTTGCCAGCAGGAAAGCGTAATCGAAAGAGGGAAGGGTATCGCAGTACTTCAGAGGAAGAAGGGAGGGAGTCGAAAAGTTTCAGTTCCGAGTTTTGGTTTACAATCGTTTGACTGGAGAAGAGGTATCTGCATTAAGCGTTACATAAGATCGCATGATTAATTTGAATGACGCAGTTTAGACTTATAGCTCTATGTTTTTAAGATAGAGTTTCAGATAGAGCTAAGTTAAGTTATATAGAGATTTTAAGTCTCCAAATTAAATAAAACTAAAAGAGGTTATAGCAAATTAAAATTAGAAGTTTGCTTTTATATTTTTTTATCTTACACACACATACATATATATATGTATGTTATATGTTTAAACCATATTTACTCGCATATTCTTCCTTGGCACTTTTAGTGTATGATTTAGAAAATTCTGATTTATTCACATACTTTTAACTTAATCCTTGAATTCAGATGGTGGAGTCTTTTATAAGAATAATAATTTCGTGGATTTTTTTCAGATTTATATTCTTTGAGCAATAATTTCAAGGCTATTTATGCATTTAGCTTAGTACTTTATTTCTTAAAAACTTAGATTACATCAATGCTTTCTTACAATTTTTCCAAAATCTTGCCAATCTGAGTTAGAAATAATTGACTAAATTCAATTTTCAATAACATTTTCAGTCTTTTGGTTTACTGCATTCTGCACATATCCTGAATTAAATTTATTTTGTTTTTACAGTTGAACTTGAGCTATGTGCTTTGCCATTATGTTTTTCTTATTTAATTGTAAAAGAAACACGCTGTCACACAGCCGTGTAGAATCGACTATTTTAATGAAAAATTTAACTAGTACTTTTACTGAATTTGCTTATTCATTTAACTAAAGATAAAATTTATGCATTTGACTAAAGGTTACTTATGGCTTTATTAAATTGTTCATTGAGTAATTCAGAAACATTTCTGCCCTGTTTCCCTTTCTCGGACCACCAACCCCTTGATGAGGTGTTACAAGAAATAAAACTCTTTGTCTTATTTAATTGTTTTACCTTCTTTCATCTTTTATACAGTTCTTATTGTTCTTTTACGAGTTTATTACTCTGCAATATCAAATTCTGTCTATTCTCATAATATTATGAATTTATTCATTTTTCATTATGTATTGGTAATTGAAAGGGGTATAGCCTCCAGCCCGCCTACTCAAACCTTCGTTCGGCTATAAGGCTCACAGGGGCCTGCATGAAACTTAATAAGTTATAAAGCAAAATATAACAAAATAAAAAAATACAGCTGATGAGTATAAAGCATAAAATTACACGACTCTAAGTATACAAATACGACTAATGAGTATAAAGTAAACAGTCATTTAAAGTATACAGTTACTATGCAGGGTGATTCGCTACCAGACTGACAAACTTGCAGGGTGTTTACGGGGTACAGACACGACTCGAAATCACAAAGGATTGCAGGTCTCAAATGCCGTAATTGCGAGCTATGGTGCAAAGAAGAGAAACAGCAACACATTAATGCGACAGAAAACATTTGATTGAAAGTTTGTATTACAACAGGTGTTCGAAATTACGACCAGAAGTTGTCTGGCAGGTCTGACAGCGGCACTGCATGGAATTTCTTACGCTCTGAAAGATTCCTGGCATATCACGTATCCTCCCGGCAGCTATAGATATTGGAGCGACGAGGTCTTCAACTGATGTGTGAACTGGGTACACCAGATTCTTTATGGGACATCAGAAGAAAAAGTTCATACATGATAGGTCCGGTGATCTGGTAGGCCAATGAATCGGGCTACCACGATCTATCCACAGCTGTCCAAGGGTTACGTCGAGGTATCGTCTGACGTCAATCGTGTAATGTGCAGGAGCCTCGTCATGCTGGTACCACATGGAGCGGTGCAACGACGGAGGGACATGTGCTGCATCAAGAAGTTCGGTCAGGACTTGTTGCAAGAAGATCAGGTATTCCCTACCGTCGAAAGGACTGGGCAGAAGGTACGGTCCACTGAAGTTGTCTCCAAGAATGCCGGCCCAAATATTGACCAAGAAACGCTCTTGAGCTGCACGTGGTTGCGTACGATGAGGGTGCTTCAAAGCCCACACATGGGCGTTATGTTGATTGAAGGCTTCATCCGTGAACAATAGGAACGCAGCAAATGCGCTGTCTGTAGCACTGTGTTGCAGGAACCATATAGCAAACGTTCTCCGGAGTGGGTAATCCTCAAGCTGTAATAATTGGATGCCATGGCCATCATTTGCGTTGGTATGCCCACATTTGGTTTGCTGTGAGTATCCTCCAGACAATGGATTAAGATAAACCCACATGTTAGGCTATCGCTCGAGTACTCGTACTTGGATTGTCTTCTGCCAGGCCTAAGATGTCCTCCTCGTTGCAGGTGTCTGGTCGTTCGCTGTCGATTTATTCTAGCTCTCGTTAAAAAAACAGTCAAGCTTCTGTTCCCACCTGTGAAGGCCGTGTAATGTGAAGCTCACCTGTTCGAGTTACGTTCCTGGTACAACCGCCGAGCGACGTGCTCGTTACAATTCGCAGCTCCATAGACGATCAGCATGTCGACCAGTTCATCGTTTGAACACGCGTTCATCCTACTACCTCGGCAAACGGATCGCAAATGACGACTTTCGCTGTTCACACAACCTTCCGTTTAGCGCCATCGCAAGACTTCCGGCAGGAATTTTCCAGAACTTAAGGAATTCCATGCAGCACCGCTGTCAGGCCTGCCTAACGATTTCTGATCGTAATTTCGAAAACCTTTTGTAGTACAACCTTTAAATAAAATGTTTTCTGTCCCATTAATGTATTGCTATTTCTGTTCTTTCTCTCTGCTTCTTTGCACCACAGCTCGCAACTACGGCATTTGCGACCCTGCATTCCTATGTGATTCCGAGTCGTCTCTGTACCCCTACACACCCTGCAAGTTTTTCAGTCTAGTAGCGAACCACTCTGTATATCTTGATGATCTCGAATAAACTGAATATCGTTATGAAAAACCAGCAATTCCGAGAAAAAAGTATCATAACCCAATATTTACATCAATATTTATTTATAGCGAGGCTCGGTGGCTAGCACGTCGCGCAGCAGCACAACAGGTCCGTGGTTCTGTCCTTGGGCTGGGCAAGGTTGACTCAGCCTTTCATCCCTTCAATGGGTCGATAAAATGAGTACCAAGTTTGGGGACTAAACACCGGGGGGGGAGGGCTGACCATTTGTCCAGGGTATATGCTTATGCACTCCGTGGCCCACAGTCAAAAAAGCAGACATCAGGGCACTACAGACCATGGTTCGCTAACAGCTGTTGCGCCATTGAGTTTACTGTTTATTTATGTCAATACAGTTGCAACATTGAAATTTTTCGCTCTTACAGTCTTTGCGTTTGTGATGGAAAGAATATTTTCCATATTTAAGTTCATGTTGGCAAACTTTCTTAGTGTGACCAAATTTAAGACATTTCGTACATCTCTTTGGATTCTAATACAATCTGGCTGAATAAGATTTCCACCCAACTTTCAGTCTCTCTTCTTCCAAAAAAAATACATTACGACACTCTGACGAAATTACGAAAATATGATGGGAGACCTCCTTCGCACTAGCTCTCAGTATGAAAGTGGCCTCACACAGTCTCTATTACAGATACAATTTTCGTTTAGTTTTCCAATAACTTGTAAATATAACAAAGCATTATTAACATTATAAGTTATCATTTTCGATCGGATGAATTTGCAGTTTTTGGGTTTAATAATACTCTTTAACCTATATTATTGCAACACTGCTTGTTCCAAGATTCCTACATCATTTTTATCCTTTAATCTAACAATTAAATCTAAATTTTTCCTGGAGAACGTCGGAACAATATTAATACCCAGCTTCACAGGACTAAGATTATTCTTGATTTTATTAAAAACATCTACATCTAGACTCACCGGTTTCAATACAATTTCATAATCTTTATTCTTAACCAGTGGCATGACTAGCATGGGTGATAAAACGCTGTTTAAAATAATAAAAATTCTGTAAACGAGAACTTATATTTTCATTTATTTAGCAATTGTTTTCTTATTAATAATCAGGTAACACTATTATGCTATTAATAGCGTTATTTTATTCTTTAACAATGACGTAAAAGAGAAATGAAATTTAAGTATTGTAAAAGAAGAGAGTGAATAAACCGATTTAATAATTAAAAAAGTGCATACAATTACTTAAATTTTCTTCTTTCTAACTTTAACAGCCGCAAACTCAGAAATAACATCATCAAAATGTATATATTGTGTTGCCTCGCGTTCTGTTGTTAATATGGAAGATTGTTGAGTCTCGTTTGGGTCATTGTTGCCGCAAGTAGTTTTTAATTAATTTTAGTTTGCTGAAACTCCTTTTACACGAAACAACTGATACGCAAATTGTCATAAATAACTTTAGTGCGACCATAAGATTTGGAAGAGATTCTGTGAAATCCCATTCCACGATGAATTTCAAAAAGCCAAGAGACATGTAATTAGAAGCTGTAACTTTGGCCGCTTTTAAATGTCTCCTCGACCTCGGTATCTCTAAGAAAACTCTTAATGAAACCTCATCATAAAAATCGCTAAATTTTGAAGCAGCTAATTTCAGCTCTTCAAAGTTCTCCAAAGGCATTGTTTGCATAATCTGAAGCAATGAAGCTATAGCTTGAACGGACTTCGATCTACTTTGGAGTTCACTACTGAATCGGTCAAGACATTCCAACATATCCTTTTAAAGTTCAGCTTTCAGTGCTACTCCTGCATCGGCGGCCAACTCACCGGCCATACGTTTTTTAAGTTTAGTTCGTCTTTCTGTTGGAATGTTATAAGTTTCCGATTTTTTCATACCAAGATCTATTGCTTCTACAATTTGACTCCGCTTTCGTTCAATATAAAAACGAAATGCTTCTATTTTTATAACTAATTTATCAACATTCAAGCCTTTACTTTGAAATGAAATCTGAACACATTCCTTCCAAAAGAAAAGATAGCAAAGGAATGTGAAATACCACACAGCGGGCATAATATTCTGTGCAGCACCTCTGGTGTCTAAATTTTCTTGCTGATCACATAATTCCTCATTTGCAGCCACAATGCCATCAAAATTTCTGCCAATACTTTAATTGCAGCATAATGAGCACTCCAACGCGTTGTTGATAGTTTTTTAACAGATGCTTTGCTGTGTTTAAGAAACAGTTCCCAGCAGCTAGAAGCAGAAAAAAAATGTAAAAATCGTGTCCACTGTTCCGAAAAATGTTAGATATGATGCATTTTGTGCAAATAAGTGTTGGCCATATAAATTAATTGAATGATCTGTACACCCAACGAAAATTGTGTAAGGTTTATCCTAATTTTAATAACAGTTATTTTAAGTTTATGCATCTTTCCTATTCATTCTAGCTTCAGCTTAGAATTTCCTACCAGAATGTATTTTCAGAAAAGCGGTTAATGCAGATGAGTAAGAATAGTATTTAAGTCGATGTTTCACCGACTTCGTTAGAAAGCCGAGTTCCTGACTAGCGCGCGTTTGCCTTTTGGCTACCTCTTTCTAAGCTATTGCTACGCTCGGCCGTACTTAGGCCCGTAATTGGCTTCGCTGACTACTTAGAATCTTGATAGCTTCGGCAATATCTTTCAGTTAGCTTTAGTTAAGTTTAGTTAAGTTTAATTTCATATTAATTTAGATTCAAGCCCAAGTGGAGGCTTTGCTGTACACTCCGAGTTAGTAGCTGATTGTGTCATATTTATTTTGAAAAATAAAGGGTAGTTAACTCTTCTTGAGTCTTACGTCTCTGTTCACACACTTAAGCGATTATTCACTTATTAGTGTTTGGGGTTTTTCAAGGATTGAACTATGAAATAAATAGATGAAACCTCACAATTACTTTGTTGTTTTTTGCTTTGATAAGAGCTTGCACTCTGATGTGCTGCTTATAACAGCAGCATTATCATAAACTTGGGAACCTCACATCATAACATCTAACCAGTCATTTTCAAGTTTCTTAAGAATTTCATCACTTAAATCAGCGACTTTTTTTCCATGTAAAGGAAAAAATCCAAGAAATACTTCTTTGACTTCCACTTTTCTCTTATTCATTTTTCACATAACGAATCACTTCAGCCATTCGATCAATATGTGAAATGCCAGGTGTGCTATCAAACATAATTCCAAAATATTTAAGTGACTTAATTTTGTTTACAAGCTTAGTTCTTTCTTTGTAACTTCACTCATAAATGACATATAGCGACATATATTTCCACCTAAATTTTCTAGCTGTGAAATTAGTGCAATAAACGGGGAAAATTACGGGAGTAAATATGGTAGTTATTAAAATATCATTTTCGAATAATGAACAGAAAAATGACTCGAGTGCAATCATGTTCCCTCAGTCAAAATTTTCTATACATATGTCAAAAAAACCTTTCCGCAATTCAATCAGCTATGACCTTAAAAAGGTGCGAATAATAGGCTACTTTGCTTCAACGTCGGTGTACTTGAGTACCGTAGATGATTGAATCTTATTCATCACATCTGGTATTCATCACAACTGGTAAGTTGATTGATAGTAGCTTTCATACATATGTAACTCAAAGGATGCCGAAAGTGTACTACGATAAGGGGGGAGGGGATTTAATTAAAAATATATTCATTAAGGGTTGCTTTACGATAAAATGCGAAACATTATGAATACTTTATTTTATTCAAAGGATGCTCAAAATATACTGCAGCATTGAGGGGAAAATAAGTTAAATTATTCGTTAAGGGTTGCTTTACGAAAGCGAAAACGAAATATTACGAAAACAGAACCAATTAGCAAGGAAAAAAAATACTTAAAATCTTTGTAATAACATTTATAAGCAATAAGGAAATTACAGAAATAAGTTTTACTTCTAGATTTTCATGCAAAGAATACACAATCTTATTCGCATTATGGCACGTTTTCGAGTCCAGTATCTGATTCACCCAATTAATTATCAGTTATTTCTGTACAAGACTTTCTACAGAATCTGTGCAATAAATTTTGGTTTTCGAGTTGCACAATTTTATGGGACGAGTAGTTAGTTTAACACCTGATTGTAGGGCAGGACAGAAAAAATGTGGATGTTTTCGCCATTGATTGTACAGGTATAGTCTCAATAATTCTACATTTGGTCCTCTTCTTCCGCGCATGTACGCTGCCCGCTAAAATGAGCAACTTAGCTCAAGTCTCTCTACCTGACGGCGACGATGACAACTGCTTGGACGAGAGCTTTCCTGCGAAGATCAAACGACAGCGACTTTCCTGGGTTGACTGTTACTGCTTCTGACAAGCATGATCAGTACACCCAAAAGCAGATTCGTAAACGAGTTGAGGAATTGGGTTTAAAAATAGGCTCAACCAAAACCCCTTTGAAGTTACACACACACATAAAAAAAGGAGGATCAGAGGATCAACTTGTTTCTAAGAACGCAGTTGTAAAGAGTCTATTCTACGATCACTCGATCTCATGTACAATACTAAAAAACCGGTATCGTCTACCGCCTCCCAACTTTGCGAAAAAAATACTTTGTGGTCCTCGGTTGATACGCATTTGGGTTTATTTCACTTTACAGAAAGGGGATAAGTCTTCAGGCAGCTTTAGACCAATCATAGTACACGCAAGTGATGTAGTTTACAGCGCGCAACTAAAGTTCTAAGAATATTTATCTGAATACCTTTTCCCCATCGTATCGCTGTGGAAGGGTCAGTGGCGTAGGTAGAGATTTTGCCGCTCAGAGCGGTCTTTGAATTTACCGCCCTTCTTAATACACAAACACACAAAAAATTAAATGTCAAAATGACATATAGGGAAATAAACGTACGTTTGTTTTTGAAGAAAAATTTTAATTCCGATATTTTAAAATTACAGCATTATTTTTAATTAAACTCTCGATGACATTGTAGAAGTCT
The DNA here is from genome assembly GCA_000611955.2 of Stegodyphus mimosarum. Classification (NCBI taxonomy): domain Eukaryota; kingdom Metazoa; phylum Arthropoda; class Arachnida; order Araneae; family Eresidae; genus Stegodyphus; species Stegodyphus mimosarum. The sequence continues at coordinate 257,693 of KK117538.1, forward strand.
ACTTGATTGCTCCAATTTGTATGGTGTAGGCAGAAAGAAGGATTTCGTAAATGCATAAAAATATATATCTTTTAAACATTTCTTACATACAAAATAAGTATTTTTTGTTCTAAAATACTTATAAAGCGATTTTTATTTAGAAAATTCTTCTCACAACCAACAGCGCTTACAGTAATTGTGACAAAAGTTCGTAATAGTATTGCAATATTTGGAATTTTACTCCGGAGATTGTATTTTAGAATAAATTTTCAAAAATTCAAAAGGATCGCCCTTCCACGTAATGTGATAAACTGCTCTGCTAGTAGTAGGCTGAGTGACTGGTAGAAAAATTTCATTTGCTATGGGCTAGTGATATGATCCACAAGCAAACAGCAATAAGGCACAAAATACCTATGTATTACTTATGAAACGATGCCTAAAATTAGCACTTATTATATTAAGATACATTAATCTGGCATTATTTGATGTATTTATAACCGTACGGGATCTAAGAAGTCCAATGAATTTAAGTTGATAATATGTGGGATTGGCTTATTATATTTAAGTTACTTCAAGGAATTTTTTGTAAGACATATTGTTGATGTGATCTTACATATTAATAGTTTCAGGGAATTATTACATTCCTCTATGCATGGTATGAGTAGTTAACCCATCCAGCTGGCAAATGGGAGATCTGTAGTTTTAATTCCGACACAAGCCCACTGATTTCTCACATTATGGATCTGATAAAAAATTTAACTTGACGGTAGTACCCGAAATAAAATGTAAGACATATTTAGTCGAACGGCTTTCCCCAGTCACCCTTTAAGTGGCGAAACTTCAAAGAATTATCAAATACCCCATGCATGCTCTCGTGTTGTAAATGGTTAGCATACTAACATATTCAACTGGCTATTGGAAGATCTGTGGTTCGAGTTCCGACAAGGGAACCGTTGAATTCTCCAGTTTCCTGTTATTTGAATTATTTATCACCAGATATGTATATTTATTAAAATAATATTTTTATGATTATTTATTTATGTGCCCACTTACGTTTTTCACTAATCTATATGAAATTATCAATTAAAGAAAAACTAAGCCACTTTATTTTCAAAGTAAAAATATTAACTAACAAACAAATAATCGCAAACTTCTACTAAAATTTTCTCTGGCTATGCAAATGCATAGACATTGACGAACAAATTCACATATTATTTGATAGAAGTTAGTTATAAGTACCAAAGATCCCATAGCTGCAAAGAGGAAGCACTCCAGTCCATGACTGAGTCATCATGGCCTTATACATTTCCTACCTGACATGGCAGAATCCATCGCTTCACGAGCCTGAAGCCATATTATGAGCATTAAGGAGTCCGAATCGAGACTCATCTCTACATGCGATTCGTTTCCAGTCCGCAGCCCGGACAAGACGTGCAGCCCGAAGGCATGCACTGAGCAATGACCAACGGTTCCCGAGGCCCATACGGTAAAGCGAGCGTTGTACGGTCCGTTTACTGACTCTACGACTGGCACCCTGATTCAGCTGGGTGATAATTTTAGCTAATGTTTAGCTTCGCTGCCTACGTACAATACGGCTGAGCTATATCACATCACACTCGTTCAAGCCTAATTGTCCTTCACAGTTTTGCGGGATCACTAGTCCCCCTCCCTACACCGTACGTGTATTCTCAATATACTCTTGACATATCGACCTTGAAAATCCTAGCTGTATGACGATTTCGGAAATTGAATGACCAATGGGCCGACTTTCTACTATTTGTCCGCAATCGAAGGCGTCTAAATCAGAAGTTTTACCCATTCTGGCAATTGAAACGAATGATTAACAACAACCACAGTACTAGCTATGTATGAAGTTACCACAGCGCCCACATGTGAGCATAAATGCGGTGCAGCGCACACAAATTTGCATAGCCACGTCTATAACCTCATTCAGTGGCACTTCGGTGTATTTATTTTTTCTGTATGGGTCATATAAAAATCTAACAAATAAAAAAGAAGAGAATAAATAGGTTGTCATTACTGATTCCCAAGTTTTGTCCCCCTTGAAAAGATTTCGTATATTTCTGTTTAGTTTAAGCATTTTTTTTTATGTTGTGCACAAGCCATTTTATGCTTTGGCCACTACTAAGGCCAGAAGTAGTGGTCATTTTATTATGGAATCACCTAATATGTGGCCACCGTTACCTCGTATAAAGGGACAGACAGTTTACATTCATGCCTTTTCCGGAATTGGAACCGGGGCCCTTCCGACCGAAGGGCAGTCAAAGTCACCGGCCAATTTCCCGTCTGGGCGGCTTTTAAGTTAAAAGTAAGCTATTTAGTGGTTACTTCGACACATTTTAATTGTTTGCTTAAATGTCACTATGGAAATTTTAATATTTAACTGTCCAATACCTTTGTATTATAAACGGTATAAACTGTAACCAATACAAGTTTCTTGCAGATGCCAAGTATGTAGAGACATTAGGTTATTTCGGAGCATCAGACATGAAAAATGAGCAAGCCTTCGCCGGGAATCGAACCACGGACCTCTCGGTTACGCGTCGAGCATGCAGACCACTACACCACGAAGGCATGTGAAGAAGGCAGGAGAAATACCTTATAAGTATACAATTAATTTTTTTCTTTGTGTCACTTTTATATATATGTTTGACAAATATTTAGTATGAAATTCTGAAATTCAGAAACAAATTTTGTTTTCTTAAATTTTTCCTCTTCTTTTTCTCCCGCCCTCTTTCTCTGCTGTCAGATTTCAAATCGTGCATTTCGCTCGTTTTCAATTTGAGTTTGACACCGCTACTCTAAATAATGCGGAGCAGACTGTTCTGACTGTAAACATTACGGTTGAATTAGATGACCTAATGAGAATTTTACTAATAATCAAGCTGCTGCTGGCTACCAATTTACTGTTGGCTGCCAACAGTAAAGAAATTCCTGTCACTCCGAAGATGGAAAGACAAGAGAGTCAGCGAATTAATCAAACAGCGAAATCGGAGCATGGCACCGAACAAGCTGTCCTGCCTATAAACCTGTGAGCTGTGAGAGCATCTACACTGCCGGCCACCCAAATTGCAACACCAAGAAAGACAAGAGATATCACAACAAAATTTATTTAGTAGATAACATGTTGATCAAGTATCAAATGATTAAATTTATAAACTTCTGTGAAGTGCGGTTTCTTCCAGAATCAGTAGCCAGAGTAGCCGCCATTGTTGGAGATCATCGCTGCCACACGCCTCGGCATTGATTCAAAGAGACTTCGGATGTGTTCTTGAGGTACAGCAGACCAAGCAGCTTCTACACGTTCCGAAAGTTAATCTGGTGTAACATCACCATACCATAATACTCGTGCACGACCAGTGTGGCGGTGTATAACGCAGCCGTTCAACATCCTCTGTCCACGGTGTCTCCAGACTCGAATCCGACCATCGTGGTGTTGCAGACAGAAGCGTGACTCGTTAGTAAAGACAATTTCATTCCATTCTGCCGTCCACATCCTTCTTTCATCGCACCATTGGCGGCGGAGACGTCTGTGATTCTGCGTCAAGAGTAGACGAAGCAATGGACGTCTTGCGGACAGACTACTCTGGTGTAAACGGCGTCGAATGGTACGCGCAGACACTGGAGGATGCGTTACAGACTGAATCTGCTGTGCTATAGTTCGTGATGTGACTGAGCGATCCGTCACTGCCATGCGCACAATGTTCCTGTCATCACGTGAAGTGGTGCACTGAGGTGGATGCGATCGGACACTTCGGTCCATCGTACCCTCCTGCATCCAACGGTTACATATCCGCATTACAGTTATTTGGTTTCGTCCAACACGACTACCGATTTCACTGAAAGATAATCCACACTCTCGGTAGGCTACTATCCTTCCTCTGTCGAACTCGGGTACTTGATCAAAAGATGATCGCTGTTTACTACTAGGCATAGTTGATCTTTTTTTTTTTTTTAACCACAAGAAAAACGCAATTGCCGAACTTGAAATCGCCGAAAGCTCCAAGCCTTAAATAGTGCTTTGAAGTGGCGCCACAGGCGCGCGTGATGTGCGTCTGCGCTGAAATTCTAACCATTTGCCTATCTCACCTCCGCTAATGCATGTGGTAAATTTCATGTTATTTGCATGCTTCCTTCAGGGTGTTGCATTTACGGTGGCCAGCAGTGTATGAATTGAGCCATCTAGGGAATCGCTAATAATTCTCTTTATCTGTTATTACGTCCATTGACCAATTGCTGTTCCATTGGGACGGAAACTGCAGAAACGAATCTTTACGAGAAACAGCAAGACATCACAATAAGTAGATTAGAAAATTTAGTCTACTAAAATTTTCTTGTTAAGTTCCTCTAAGAGACTGCATCTAATCCAGTTCTGATCTTCTCGATTAGATCGATGGCATCTCAGACTTCTTTAGCTAATTTGCTTATATCTTTTAAAGCTCGCGCAGTATCTTGCTAAGCAATACAGTTCAGAACCTTTTTCTTTAATTCATGTGTTTTAGAAGTCGATTCCCTTAATTACATCACAATGTAGGACAAAATTGTCTTTCCGGTAGGGAAGGGATCTTGAGGATTACTTTCGTTGGAACATAAAACAACAGGGGTTTGTGCAGTCCTCATTCCTGGTCATTTCCGTGGATTTAGTTTGTTTATTTGCTTAGGTTTGGTTCATTTGTTTATAGGAAAGCATTCGAGCGCTATCTGTCCGAGGGGAAGGATGCCTTCATGGAGGAATTTCTAAGGGAACCCGGTTCGTAATACATGTTGCACAAGGGGAAAATGACGGAAACGCTTATGTAGTCAGACTGTTCACAGGGATTCGATGCTCAGACCGAACTACCAGTGTTCAACGACTTTACCGCTGTGCCGCAGGTGGGTTCTATCTGCTTAGGATAAGTAGGGCAACCTTTGTATGATGCTGGGTGAGAAACACCACCACAACTGGCACCGGATATTTCTGTGTTTTATTAACTATCCTCTGACCACAATTCGGTAAGGGTTATCATAGGCATCAGTTATCATATCACACGAGACAAAAGAACCGTTATAGCAGACTGGCTTAAATATACCGAAGTTCAAATCAACATTCACTGATCTCAGCCAACAATGCATTCAGGAAGTGTCACTGCCAGTTTGACCAAGAAATTCGTGAATCTCTTATGAATACCTATAAAAGTACCAATAAAAAGGTTAAAAAATGAAAAAATCTCCGAAAAAAACACTGCATGGTTAAAGAAACGAACGCAGCTAGACATCAGTTTCAGCACACCAGGCATTCATCACACAAACAACGATTAAATCGTCTGTATGATGTTGTCAGGTCTCTCACTATTGCCCAAGCACAACTCGACTGGTTTAATGACTTAAATTCATTCTCTGCGGAGAATAACTCCATTTGAAGAACTATCTCCAAGTAAAAGAAATTCCACAACAAAATTCCGCCCCTTAAAGGGTCCATAACACCATAACGCTCAAAGTGAGGAAGTTTAGCTTAGCATCTGGAATCTCAGTTTTGCGTGAACAACATAAATGACACAACAAGCAAAGCAGTTAGTCTCTGATTTTCATCCCAATTACACAACAAATCCGCACACAAATAACATTGTTCCAATCCTTCCGTCAGAAGTCTTTGGCAGCACAAAGAAAATCAAGTACAGAAAGAGCACGGGAATTGATCTCATCTCTAACAGAACGATCAAGCTCACGAATATCTTTAACGCAATCCTGAGATGGCAATACTTCCCATGCACGGAAGGTATGAAGCATGGAAGACTTACAATTACTCCGATTCTTAGACCTAAGAAACTACCCACGGCTCCTGAAACATATCATTTAATAAGCCTTCTATCCTCCGTCAGTAAAATTATGACAGCAGTTACACTCACCTGAATCATGGTCACCGGGAAACAAATAATATTTTCATACCATATGAATTTGGATTCTGAGAAAATCTATCCCCATCCAACTAGTTATACAAAGTGGTTGAAATGGTTTCGGAGGGTATGCAAGCCCACGAGGAAACGGGTGGCCTTTTCTTCGACGTAGTCAAGGATTTCGGTTGTATTTAGCTGGACGCATTCATCTACAAAATACACAATCTGACATTCTTGATTACATAATTAAATCTTACATGACTCGTTAGACCTTTGTTGTTCACATTTTAGATCCCGCCGTAATCAAGGTAATTATACCCGCCATGCTATTTTAGCCAGTCTACCACAAGGTCCACTCTATTCAACATTAATGAGAACAACATTTCACGCACAACCAACTTACAATGTATTCTGATGACACAAGCGATCTTTGCTCAATCTGCATTCCATACTCCAGTCATCCAACATTTACAAAATCACATACAGGCACAAGAGACCTGGCTTAAGAACTATAAAATCCAAATCAACATCGACACAACTTTGACAATCTTGTTCATGAAGAAAAAGAAAATTAATGAGAATCTCAAATTTTATGTAAACTACTCTCACCTGAGCACCTTATCTTGAGGTATTGCTCACAATTTTTCTCTCACGGACACACACATTACATCTATTCAAAAATTTTGCACATCTAAAGACCTTAACTGTTGAAAATACGATTCTTTCTATTGATAATAAGTTACTTATTTATGAATCCACTCTGCGTCCCATGCTGCATTATCCCTGTCCAAACTGGACCCATTCTTGCACAAGAAACAGAAAACAACTGCAAACTGGTCAAGTGTTCTGAAGCATATACAGATTCATCCTGGTATATTCGTAACAAAAGGATAAATGAAGAACTATAAATTGTCCAGTTAAGGACTTGTTATCAACTAGCTAAATCGTTTTCATGAAAGCCAGGAGCGAATCAAAAACAAAATAAAAACAGTAACTACGATTTTTAGTATTATAACTAAAAATAATAATACAGAAATAAAAATTTATATCTACGATTTTGATAATTCATATAACATCCAAAAGACACTAGTCATCTTAAATACCTAAATAATTGTGTAAAATATCTACCGTAATTTCCGGAAGAAAGGCCGCATCAGCGTAAACGCCGTACTAGAGAAAAATGGCGGGAAAAAAATTAAAATTACACAGAAACGCCGAAATAGATTAAATTGCGCGTGATATCGTCGTGGGCAGTATAGATGCAAAATCTCAACCTATGTCCTGATATATGACATATCAGTTAAGAAAAATGCATGAAATGAAACCATAACTCAAAAATAAATTAAAGGTAAGAAATGTTGAAAATATATTTACATTCACGAATATACTTATATTTACCCACTAAAGAAGTCCATATTTGTAATACTCAGACTATATTATAAAAAATGTTGCAACAACGAAATATTAAATTTGTACGACAAAAGGAAATTTAAAATTCTACTTACAAAAGGTATTACAACAACCTATACATCATATGAAGCTATCAAAATCCGATTCCTCACTATCCGAATTAAAAAGATTTACTAAATCTTGATCTAAGTCCAAGTCTTCCAAATCGTCACATACATCCTCTTGGTTTACAGTCTCTTTATCTAAGGATATAATTTCAGCTTCTTTGAACCCTGCTATTATTGACGATGATTTTACCGATTTCCACGCACTTACTACCCACTTTGCAACTTCTTCATAAGATGCTCAACGCATTTTACCGCTTTTGGGATACGTATGCAATCCTTCACTCATCCAACACTCCCACCGCTTTCGGACTTCAGCTTTGAAGGATTTATTACCTGACAAATCTAATGGTTGTAAGATTTCTGTCAAACCACCAGGAATTATTGCTACGGTCGTAGACAATTTTTGACATCTGCTTTTCACTGACTCAAGTAAATGAGCACGCATGGAATCCATTATCAGTAACCCTTTTGGTTGGAAAAAAGATCCCTTACGACACTGTCAAACTTTTTGTAGCCACTCATGCAGAATTGTTTCGCACATCCAGCCGTTCTCGTTTGCACAAATAATTACGTCATTAGGAAAATCTCCCTTTGGAATAGTTTTTCGTTTAAAAATTATCATCGGCTTTAGCTTGTCACCGTTTGCGGCACAAGCTAACACACATGTAAATGACGTTCTTTCATGCCCTGTCGTAAGCACAGATACAGTTTTTGCACCAGTTTCATGAACATTTCTGTTTGCAGGAGAGTCGAAAGCTAACGGCGTTTCATCCATATTTATTATCTGTGACCGAAGAAGTTTTTTTTATCAATAATATGTCACATATTTTAGAAAAGATGCTTTTTTATCCCGCCAGTCCATTGGTAATTGTTGCCCGACTGTTGTTCTAGTACGCACAGAAATATTTTTTCTTTTCATAAATCTGCTACACCAGCAAGGCCCTCCTTTGAAATCATTTATGTTCATTTGTTTTGCTATAAATTTTGCTTGAAAGCGAATTTTTACAGTCGAAACTGCCATTCCCTTTCCGCGTTGCTCCTTTATCCAGTCTGCAAGATCGTCCTCTAGATTCGGCCACCTTACAGTACCACTTCTTTTGGCTCGTTTCTTTTGTGGCATATTTCTAAGTTCTTCTTTTTCAGTTCTCCAACGTCGAATACATCTCTCGTCCACTTCAAACTCTCGAGCTGCTGCTCTATTTCCAATTTGTTCAGCACGTGAAATTACATTAAGCTTAAAACCAGCAGTATAGCTTCTGTGCCGTTTAGGTGCCATTTTCAAAAATTTTCCGCTCCCTTCTTACTTAAAAACTATCCAACAAGTACTTGTACCCAAACTGATGGGATCTGTATCTGGCAGAATGCCAAGAAAAATCGATTCATGCTGAAGGGGAAATACGTCAGAGTTCGTTATTGCGAGGCAGGTGGAGTCATGCCCACTTTTGAAAAAAATTGCAGAAAAGGCAGGGGTGGGGAAAGGATGGGTCCTGGAAGATTCATCGAATGGCAGAGGAGAGAGTCTATTCAAACTGATGAGAATGCTGATTTGAAAGGGGGAAGAATATTATTGTTCTGAAATCTTGTTGTTTAGGGTGACTAAGGTATGTAGGTTCGTTCAAGGGAAAGAATGTAAACAAAATAACGTTTGCAAAAAGCAACTGAGTGGTCTTTTGTGTGGGAACAGGACCAGTCTATACACAATGAAGGCCATTCAAACTATGTACAATGACCATCATAGGAAATATTTTTAGTGCACCTAAGCGCCGAATGGGTAGAAACGCCGCACCCGCTGAAAATTTAAGTTTTAAACACGTAAACGCCGCGGCGTTTCTTCCGGAAATTACGGTATATATATGTTGTACTAGGTTATTATCGTGTACTCTTCCCAATTATCTGTATATTATGTACTTACCTTACTATTGCTTAGTCACCATTTCGAGGGCTTTCTGTTCAAGGAATTTGCAAGTTATTTTCCCCCTTTCCCACAAAAATTTTTAATTCGGTTCGATTTCGGGTACGGTTTAAAGCCCAAGTAAGAGACTAAAACACAGTATAGAGTAACTAGACCAAATAATTTGGGGTGAGAGTCAGTTCTGGAACACTGAGTCATGGGGCACACAATGGGCAGGGATTATCAGTGGGCATGGTTTTCAATGACGTTAACCACGTATTTCATGATATCCGAAATGTTTGCTGTTGTGACGTCATCCCGATTCCACATATTCGTTACATGCCCATGTTTGCCTCACAATTTTGATGTAGAATGCCTGTTGCTGCGACATCATTTCGATTTTGCGGCGTAATTGCACCCATGTCCTTATCTATAGCTTGTTGGAATTATCTAGTATTCACAACCACTACTAGAAGGCAGTAGTTTCTCCCATGTTGTTTTGTGATGAAATTCTCATAGATTTCGACATAATGATATGCTGAACTATTCCATCTTTTCTTCATATGATAGCCATTTACTTTGATTTCCACATTTTAATCCAATTTTTAGCCCCCTTTATGTTGATATTCACATACTTTTATCTTTTAATCGTTCAATAATTAAAAAATTGTCGACAATTCATCTCCTTTAATATTTATTATTTCCTATTTATCATTAATGAAAGTGTCAACATCTTTTATTCAATTCTCTCTACTTTTTTACTCTTTTTAATTTCAAACAAAATTACTTTTCTGAATTTGTCATTTTCCATTCTACAATTTAGGTAGCATGTTTCAGAAAAGGCAAAATGTCTTTGGAATTGAAATGCTAATTTTAAATTACCTCATACTTTGTTTATAACATCTGTTGTACCTGATACTTTGTTTGCCCCTTTTCTTTCCTTCATTTTTATTTACACTGGTTTATATATACAGCAGAAAATTGTTTAATATATACATGATTACGAATAAGAGTTTGCTCTACAGACCTTGAATTAAGTGCACACTCAGCTGGTGCTAATACATTTCTTCCCATCTTAAACTAACATATTTCTTCCACCCAGCTTACTTGGAACAACCACAAAAGATATTGGATTATATTTTTATGTTACTATAATTTAACTGAATGTACTCAGGAATTTTTATTTAATATACCATTGATTTGAACTTGTAACAAAGTTTCTGCAAAAGATTTGAAATGGGTTGCTACCACATGCATCTTAACCTTAAATATAAAATCTCCCATTTTGCTTTTATGTATTCTAATTTTAATCAAATTATGTTTACCATACCTTACAACATGTTTTATTACATGAAAATAACCAATTCAAGGAATTCAACATGTGCATCCTGTGTGTCACAGAGACTGATAATTTATATTGAAACCTATACATTTTTAAAAAGGTGCATCATTCATGGTATCTTTAAAAAATAAAAAGAGTATCCACAAGAAAATGTTTTATTAAAATTAGGATTCACCCTGCAGATTTTGGCAGAGATTAAAAATTTTATCCAGCAGTTTTGTGCACAGAGTTCAAACAACCTTTACAGCATACGAATTATGATTATTTTTTCTGAATTTCATTTCCAATAAAATGTATCTTGAAGGACTGCAATTAACTTTCGAGTATTTTATTAACGGAATGAACAGCTTTCATTGTGAATATACATGTCCTTAAATTCCGACATGTACTGGATAAGTGTTTATGGATAATGTTTTTATATTTTTCATCTTAGAATACAGTTTTGATAGTGTACAATTTTCTTAAGATTCTTACATATTTAATGCAATATAATGTAAAAGACACATTTCAGCATTTTAATAGTAGAATTATTTCAGTTAATACTAAAGACATGTATTTATTTCAACATACATGACTAACTTATCATAACCATCATACAATGCCCACAAGACAGTTTTTTTTTCCTTTTTACAAAATATAAAACATACCACTCTTCCTTAGTAATATTTCATAAGTTTCTAAAAAAAAGGGGGGGAGACATAAGTCAATGTAAGTGTTTAGAACTACTACATTCAGATAAATGAATATGGCTCGATTTTTATGTAGATTATAATAACCATATGTAAATTGCAGTATATGTGCATTATGAGAACTTAGAGAATAGAATTACAAATTTAGACACAGTTATTCAAACACTAATACTTTTCAGACACGAGAAAAGAAAGAAGCATAATGAAATAGAAAAGTGGTTGGTTTAATCGACTATGAGAAAATGCCCAAGAATGATTTAGTTAAAGAAAAAGGATAACCTTGGAGAACATTATAAGGGAACCTGACTCCGCTTGGAAAACCTTATTCAATCAAACAATTCACTGAAACTAAAAACACAGGTCAAATCACCATTACAGATCAGCTTTAACTGCTCTCACAACAGTGACAAACATAAGGAAAGTGCTTTCATAAACATCATAATCTTCTTTTTTAGCATTAAATAAATCACAAGTAAATACACTGTGTATCTAGCAAATAGTATAATTTATCTTTTTCAAATAATATGCATTGAAGGTTATATTCAATACTCCTCTCAGTCTTATCTTAAGCATCTAACAAATATGCCTAACAAAATGTGTATATTCCAAAGGTACAATCAAATCCTAACAATGCATCAAGTAATTTTATAATACGAAAATTATTCTGATTACATTTTGTTTCCTTTAAAAAAAATATTTTAAAAGAATACACTCATCCTGAATGAAATTCCTAATGGGCAGTTGTCCCTTTTGCTGCTAGCCAAAGCGAATTGAAAAGGAAACCTCAGACCAATGCTAATGTGGAAACCAGTAACTTTTGATCACTATGTGGGAAGAACATATTAAAAAAACCAATGCTTCGAACTGAGTGGGCAATACAGAAACCAGTCCATATGTTCTGACAAACCTGTACAATACATTAACCCTCTCAGCCGGAAAATTTCTGCTGTTTTAATGTACCTGATTTCGGTTTGGATGTATATTGGGAAAAAAATGAATCAAGGTACAAAAGGAGAGAGTCATTTATAATTAAAATCAAGGAAATACCACTTACTCGTAACATTATGAGAAACTTTGAAATTTCAGGGATAAACCCGTAACGCTCAAAGGGTTAAATTACTATGCTTTCATATCTTGATGCAAATACAAAATTTCATTCTAAAACCTTTAAATTCTCGGGCATCAAGATGAAATTAATATTTAATGACAGTTAGTTCACTGACAGCTTGATAATTTAAAAATGCCATTATATTAACTACAGTCAAATTAATGCAAATGTAAAGGTTTTTCCAGTTTCCTAAATGATTTCCTGTCAGCGAATATTTTAAAGAATAATGCAAGAACTAAACATTTAAGAATACTAGGAACTTAAATGAAGCACAATCATAAAAATTTTCTAAGATATGTTTTATTCAAAAACTTTTCACAAAATTAATTTATTTTATTACATCTCAGATGAACATTTTATCACATACTCATTAGTAAATATTCAAACACGCATTAATATGAATATAAAAATCTTACAAAAATAACAACTCTAATTTATATGTATATGAATGCATATCAATATTCTTCTACATTTTACATAAAATCATATTTATTCAACATCAGGTAGAATATACATAAATTAAGTAACTGCACTTCCATTACATGACACATACATTTAAATGGAATTTCATATAAAATGAATAAATTATTATTAGTTTATGAAATTAAATTACAACATCATGCCATTATTTAAATGGAACAAGTAAAATTAAACCTTTGTTCATTCTATAAGCAATGGATGAAATAAAAAATATCAAAACAGATACAACAAAAGTAAGCTTGCTTTAGAAAGAGTTATGATAATTAATCTATAACGATGCTGCAATTCTGCTTCACAATGTTTTAGTGAAATACGATAAAAAATTGCTAAGTAATAGCAATTAAAATATGTTGATAACTTAAAAAAATTATCGTGTTGATATGAGCACAATAAAATACTTAAGAAACTATTAATCATGACTCATCTATTTTAACAGCACATAGGTAACAACTAAGTTTTAAAAGTTTTTTAGCAAAAGAAAATCATTTTTACAACACAAGCTCTTCCTAAGTTTAAAATTTAAAATTACTTTTCATATTACGAAAATTTTAATTGCAAGTTTTCCCAATTTGATTATAAGAATAACTACTAATTACATCTACACCAAAAATACTTCAATTTTGATTTTGACGATGAAGTCTCAAAGATAAAAAATATACTGCAAAAGGCACAATCAAATCCTAACAATGCATCAAGTAATTTTATAATATAAAAATTATTCTGATTACAATTTCTTTCCTTTTGAAAAAATACGCTCATCCGAACGAAATTTTTAGCATATGGAAAGAAATATATTAGCACTGTTTCAGTTCATCCTTCTCAGCACAGAATTATGATTTCTAAAAATTTTTATGCACTTGACTATCAAACTCAAATAAAAAAAAATTTAAAATTTCATAGCAAATAAAAGAAACAAGAACAAAATGGTGGTGCTTTAATTCTGTAATAGTATATGAACATCAGCTTCTCATATAAGACTGCAAGTACCCATGTTTTCATTCGATAAGTGTAAATAAGCTTCACTAAGGTAAAGGACAGATGCAGATAGAAATCAGTTGAGAAGATGAGAAAAGCTATGAGATGCATATTTGAGTTAAGTAGTTAGAAATACACTACTTAATATATTAATAGCAGTGAACTGATTTTTAAGTGATAATTGATTTTTAAGCTAACACTATTCAAAGCCTAGTTGCAAAGAATAATACAGAATTTACCAGGACAAAATAAGTGGCCAAATAGCATTATAATACATTTCTAATAATCTGCTCAGAGATAAAGGTTTTCGTGACGCATTTACAAAAATTGCATCTGCAAAAGCTGATGAATTTTTATCAAGAAATATAAATGAGAAATAGCAGTCACAATCATGAACACCTGAAGTATACATCTTCTAAAAAAGTAACCAAAAAGAATAGATAAAAATGGTTCATGTGGAATATTTGGTAAATAATCGAGTTAAATGTCACTTTCTCAGAGTGCACATGTTTTCTAGCTCACATACTTGCTGACTGCTGGACATGAAGGCAGAGGATCACAGCTATATATAGTTAGAATGCATTTAATTCATCTTAGTTTTTATAATTATAGGTAGTTAGAAGAGATTGATTTTTATTCCAATTTGAAGCAATATATTATACACTATAGCAATTATTCTAGTATCTTTTGATAATAGGCTAAAATGTCAGAATTCTGTCCATTCATACATCAATCAAAGTAGAATGTAGGGCACAGAAAACACCGGATATTTCACTTAGTAGTACAATACATAGCATATTGTATAAAACAACTTATTGTTACTTTATCAGTAATATTAGATCACATCTGTATAAAATAAAAATATCATATTTAACATATTGTTATCATCCACGGTATGTCTCAGAACATATTACCTACGGATATGAAGGCATTGTTATACAATCATACTCCTGACCACATGTCAAACTGATGCTGCGTTTCGCAAGAAGATAAGAAAATAGGAACTAATATGAAAAATTGATATGAAAAATAGAACAGTCAGCCTTGTGAAATAATCAACCAGATGTCTGGTGTTCTCTGCTTGCAGAAAAATTTTCACTGCTTCCATTATAAATTTATAGTTATAACAACCTCAAACCACAAATAATCATCAATGTTTCACAGTAAATTCTTTAATATTTATCTATAAATAAATATTAAAATAACATTTACAAAAAAAATTCAGATATAAGCTTTTGTTAAATTCAAAGTTATTTTCTTAGAATGTAATTTTCCTCTTTCACGCAAAATTAACTTCTGCATGAATAAGTCATTAATATTTTGAAACATTCACTAGAAATAAAATAGTAAAAATTATGGCATCTCTCAGATACAGAAAAAGCATCCCAAATTATTCAAACTAAATACAGCTGAAAACATATATAATTAAAAATTGTTTTAATATAAAAATGGCAATATTAGATACAGCTACCATCTCAAAATAATAAACACAGATTAATTCACACATTACATAATATTAATATTAAAATTTATATTGAAATACTTCCAGACCTGAAGTCTGTTTTACCAATAGTTGCATTTACCAGGACACTGCTCCCGGAAGATGACAATTCAATAGCATGCTTAAATTTTGAGACCAAATCATCTTTATCTTTACCAGACAAATAAATACCTTTTCCACCGAGGGCTTGAACAATTTTGTGATAATCATTATACTAGGAGAGAAAAAGAAAGTTATTTAAAACTAGTTATTCAGAAAAAGCACACTTAATATCAAAAATAAGTACGAAAAAAGCTCAGGCAACCAAAATATCTACTGAACTTTTTTATGAAGGCAAAAGATATGTGAAACAGAAAAAATTACTTCTTTTAATCTGAGATGCTTTGCTATATGATAATTGTGTACATGTTTTTCAGCAATAATTTTTAAATGTAAATATTGTAACCAATTCTTAACAAATATAAGTACTACAGGAAATGCTGTTCTGCAATAGAGGCAAACAAACTGAAGTTCAAATGAATCAACTTTCTTTACTAAAATTATGCTTCTTGTTATTAAGTGATAAAAAGTTATAGAAAATTGCAAAAAATATTCAATTTTAAACTTGAATCAATGTTTTTCTTTCTTTCGATTTTTATAGATCTGAGGACTTCTGTTATATTTACTATATCAAGATAGTAAAATATATTTTTTCCAACAGCAGTAAAATTAGTTTTCCACGAGATTTTAACATAAATTAAAACCCCACTTTGCAGTCCACCTAAAATTACTGTTAAGCAATCAAATATAAAAGAGACATTACTTAAAGGCCTATAGCATTATAGATGCTTTATGAACACTAAAAATGATGTTTAAGCTAGATCAGGATACAACATTGGTCTGGCATTATCTTGCTGAAAATGGACAGTTCATAGCAACATGTGTCATATGGATCGGGAAACATACTGTTCTCCTGATCCATATGACACATGTTGCTATGAACTGTCTTACAGCTTGTTAAACACTTCCTTAGCCAGCCAGATCATCACTTATCTTTCCCATCGAGCATATCTGAGATATGATGAAAAGGTGACTGCATCTACCAGGGAATGTTGATGACCTAGCCCGTGAACTGGAGCAAATTTGGCAAGAAATACTGCAGGAGACCATCTGGGAGTTTTATCAGTCTATGCCACGCCATGTGGCAGCTTGCATTCAGGCTAGAGAGACCTTATTGAGCTCGTTTCTTTGTAACTATATAACTCTGAAATAAATCATTCAATTGTTCTGAAATTTTGAACATTTTCTATTCTGTACATAATCTTCCTGTACACCAATTTTTGTCTCCATTGCACAACTCCTTCTTGGTGCGTCGATGTCTTTCTTTTTTTTTAATAGAGTGTACATTACAAAGAAAAACCTTGCAGTAGCAGCCATACAGGGCTCTGAAAGGGTATCAGTGTTAAAAGAAAATGAGTACCCTACCTAAAATTTGAAGGGCCAGCATAAAATGCTCCAGTCGTCTTGCAAACATAGAAAATAAAATAGTCTGTATCTGTGAAATTTAGCTGCTATAGCAATGATGTGGAGATTATGAAATGGAAGGTTTAGTTCCCAGATGAAGTATATGGTAGAAATTTAGCACAAAATTTTAAATCTAAAAAAATGAATTAAAGAAATTAAAAGACTGAATTTTGTTCCACATTTATAAGGCGGGTATTAAGTGTATGCGTATACATAAAAGACACCTAAAAAGAAATGCTCTTCACTACAATATTATGCAATCTATATGTGTTTGTACCATTTAATACTCTTGTATTTATTAAATGATACAAAACACATATAGAGTTAAACAAAATCAACAGTTTACTCATAAGAATATAAAATGAGTGCTTTACTTACCAACCGTTAATAAAATTGATTAATGCATTTATAGTAGTAATATTTACAATTTTCTCAGTTTGCATTAACTAATTTTACTCCCGGTTAGTTGTATGCTATTTACATAAAGAATTTACATCATATCATGCACCCGATTCTCAAAATAATCTGAATTTTTTTACACTGCTGGCCATTAAAATAGCAACATCACGAAAGGCAAGAACTGATCTGAAATCTGTATGATATACAAATGTGAATGGACAAAACCGATTAGCACTGTGAATTTTCACAATGTTGAAACCCCATACAGTGACATATTCTAAAGACATATCCAATATTTCTTCTCTATTCTGAGTTATGCAGCAACAGTTATTTTCACAGATGATGAAATATCCCCTTTCCCCCATTCTGTAAGTCAAACTAAAACACAATTATTTTGCCTCTGTTCCATAATTAATTTGTGCAACAGATATGGCTTTGATCTATGATAGTTTTAGTCTTTCAGAGCACTGGGCTTTTAAAGACCACATGCTTGCTAAGAACTTAAATAAATTCTCTCTTTTGAAACTGAGTGTGGCTTGTAATAATAGCTGCATTAGGGACTGATTTATTTTAAACTTTATTTTTTTGGGGGTAGGGGGTATTTTAATATGAATAAGATATTAAAAACACTACAGTTTTACAGATCAAAAGATAAATAATAAATCTGACAGAATTGTACATAGCTATCTAATTCATATATCTTGTGGAATTTACTTAGAAGAAGCAAAGTTTCCCCTTTATCACATTTTGCAAAAAAGTACAAAATAAAGAAATAGTTTAACATCATAAAACAGAAAAATTACTCTAATTTATATATTTGATTATTTCACCACAATTTAAGACTTACTGTTAAATTACAGGCAATATCACTTCCAAATCGAGGGACTTGCTCTCTTGCTATCTGTGTCCAGCATGCATCATTTCCAACAACTGCAACAACTGGAATCTATGAATGAAGGAAAAGGTATGTGAAAAGTGAAAAACTCATTCATAATGAGTTATTTATTTATTTCCAAGTTACAGTGAAATCTGAAGCAAAATTATCCTTGGTGGTGTATTAAAACTACCACTTTTTTACCTTGGAAAATGGTACTCTTTATAGAATTATAACTTCCTCCCCTAATTTTTTTACTGTAGTTCAGCTCTTTCTCAGCCACAATAAACTTTTGCCAATCTAAGTCTCAAACAATCTTAAATTAAAAGCAAATTATCTTAATTGTTTTCTCGATAAAAATGGGCTTATTCATGTTGGAGGAAGAATAATCAATTCTAGTGTTAATGATAAGATTAAACATCCTACTGTCCTCTCATCTAAACATCCCTTAACTTACTTGATTGTACAATATTTTTATTTGAAATATTTGCATGTAGGAGCCGAGACTTTGTTGTACCTAATATATCAAAGGTATTGGCCATTAAAAGTAAGAGATTTGTGCAGATCGGCGATACACAAGTGTGTCACATGCACTAAGAACAAACCAGTTTTAGAGCAATAGTTGATGGACCAACTACCTGAGGAAGGCATAGAAGCTTTCCCTTCATTTACGGTTCCTGATATAGATTTTTGCAGACCTTTTTATGAGAAATTCAAAGGTTAGAGGAAAGGGGTATTGAATAAGATTGTAGCAAATTTATGTATGTTTCTGTACTAAAGCAACACACCTAGACTTCGTAAGTAATTTAACATCAGCAGCTTTCATTGCTAGCTTAAAAAGACTTTTCTCTAGGTGAGGTTACGTCTTTTAATATTTTCACTGACAATGAACAAAATTTCATTGGCACAGATGCCGAACTAAAACGACTCCTAAAAATCATAAATTCTCCAGATGAATCATTGGTTGAATATTTCACGGAGAAAAAAACTGTTTGGTATTTTAGCCCTACAGCACCTCCTAATTTTGGAGCTATTATATGAAGCTGGTGTAAAATCTTTTAAGTATCATTTAAAATGCATAGCCGGAAATTCTCAATTTACATTAGAAGAATTTATTACAGTCTCAGCAGAAGTTGAAGGAGTTCTAAACTCCAGACCATTGACTCCATTGTCAGCTAATTTTGATAACTTTGAACGCCAGGGCATTTTTTTATTGGAAGAACCATCACAACCTCCCCCCCTACAGATATCAGTGAGAACAGGCTTAGAAACTGGGAAAAGGTTTCTAAATTCTTTCAAAGCATCTGAAAACTTAGAAAAAGAGATTACTTAAATAATCTGCCAGAACAGCATAAATGGCAGTTCAGGAAGAACAACATAAAAGTTGAGACCTTAGTACTGATAAAGGAAGAAAACCTACCAGGCACCAAGTGGTTAACAGGAAGAATAGAGGAAATATTCAGTGGAAGTGGCATGTTCACAACTCACATCAAAGATCTGTACGAAAAACGTATGTGTTACCTGCCTACTCTTGCCACAAAGCAATACACTTAAAAGATCTGCACAAAACACTTGTGTTACCTGTGTATTAATTACTGTATTTAAGTTTTTTATATATTTGATATTACTGTTGTAAGTGTAACTATTGCTGTATTACTTTCATTTAATTTTATGCATTGCACTGTTTTATAAATAACAGTATTGGATTGGGAGTGTTATGAATTTGAAGTTCTCGCCACTAGCATTTATTTCTTTGAACTTTTGTGGCAACACTGCTCTCAGTCAGTTGAGATCGTCTGGGTAGACATGAAGAGAGTTTGTCTCTTCTGTTCTTGATATGAAACTATGCAACTATAACTGTAAATAATTCTGTATATTAAAGTTTGTGTTGTGAAAATTACAGCAGTCTACTAATTCGACGGATATCATGAAACAGTTAGGATAATTCTGCACTATGCATTATATTGTATTATTCATCCAGTAGCACTTTTTTGCCAAAAGTTTGTAAATGGATAATGTTATGGAAATAGTAACTACAAAAGTAAACTCTTATCTGTGGATGAGTTCTGAATCAATGAGAATTTTATTTGCTGCTAGGAGAAATTAAAAATCAGTACAGAGAAACGATTTAGTACAACAAGGTGAGGCTGTTAAGTTGAGGAGCTCTATGGATACTAGTCATTTAATAAATGAAATCAAAATTTTGATGATATGCAGACAGAGACATATAAATACAGTACAAAGGTCCAAGATCCAGAACTGTCAGGAATTCTATAATTCTGGATTTCAGATCATCAGTTTAAATCTAGTAAAATGATGTTTAGACATGCCAATATAGGGGCTTCACTTACTGTTTATGTCAGACAGAAGAATGCTACACTCGCATAACCGCCCAAGGGACAAAAGTGTGATTATGTCAGGCCACTGTGTTACTCACTAGCCAGACAATGTTTGAAAGTGACACACAGGAATCTCAGCACAAAGAAAAATTGCATTTTCCAAAACCTGCTTCCTTTTGTAGAGAATTATATTATCCATTCCTAGACACATAAGGGAAGATTTTTATATTATTATTAATTTGGAAGGGGGCGGAAGTCTGGATTTTAAACCAATCCATATATTGATTTCAGGATTTCAAAACTTTGTAGTGTAAATACATATAAAAATAACACAATCAAAATATAAGTTAAATAAATATGAATAAAACCATCAACTAGATATATAATAATGCAGGATGGCATGGCAAGCTGTGTGAAAGAGCTCTTTTTTTTTACATGATGGAATGCAGACAACTCTGCCATTAAGACGATGACGTGATTGAAAGATGTTTGAATTTAAAAGGCAGTTACTTCTCTTCATCTATAAATAATCTCATCTATTTCCTTCTACGAATGTAATAGTTGCCATAAACTACAGGTAGTTTATGGCAACTATTCAGGTTTCCATTAAAATTTCAAGTTTTCCATAAATCAGATTAGTCATTTCAAGCCCCTAGACAGTAAGTGCCGATCCTACAGATTATGAGCACTCAGGCCGCGATAACACTAAAAACAATCATGATGAAAATTACAAGAGAAAACGAGTTAGTTTGTTTAGATTATTTCTATATCATTACATCTAAGAATAGTGTTCTACCATATTGTGAATCAAGATGATTACTTAAATTCTATTCCCAGAGTTCCTAATTCTTTAAGAACTGAGCCTACAAACTGTATTAAACTTTTACATCAAATTATATTTGGAACTGTAGGTGATGGGAAAAATACAGAAAGATTGCATAACTTTTGTGCTTTTCCATCTGACTTTTGAACACTGAATAAGTGAAACAAAAATTACTTCAAATTTTCACTGCAAATGATTTTATTTCTGTGTGCAATTTGTTAAATCTTAACCATGAGACAAATTCTGATAAAAACTGTGATTTAATATTGAAGAGTCTTTGTGATTTTAAGCTTTTAAAATCTGAAAGTGATGACGATGAAGAGTTATCTGAAAACAAAAGTGTTTACAATTCTGATAAAGATGGTTGGTTGGTTATTCAATTATGGCAAAGCACACGAGGGCTATCTGCCTAAAGGGAGGGATGCCTTCGTGGAGGACTTTCTAAGGGAAACTGGCTTGTATACACGTTACACATGGGAAAAACCATGAAAACGCCCATGCAGCCAGCCCGTTTGCAGGATTCGAACCTCGGACCGAACTACCAGTGTTCAGCGTCTTTACCGCTTGGCCGCTGGTGGGCCCTGATAAAGATGATGATGTGATGATGTTATTTCTGTTCGGTCAGAAACACCTCCCATTAGTAATTTAGTAGATCAAAACATTATGATGCCTAGTAATATTTCATTACATTTTCGTGACATTTTAGAAACTGTTTCAGAATTTAATGGTACTCATACATATCCGGTTGAATCATTCATTTGCAATTTAGAAGTATCTTTTTAATTATTTAAGTTATCTGAATTACAAAAGCTTGTGTTTGCTAAAAAATTGCTTATTGGTTCTACTAAAGTATTTATTCAGTCTTTGAAAGGTATTATGTCATAGGACAAGTTATACGAAAATCTTTTATCTGAATTTGGTTCTAAAATAAACAGCACACAACTTCTTAATTTGTTACAGAAACGACATTTAAAATGTGGTGAATCCCTTTCTGAGTATTTAATTGCAATGAGGGAAATAGCCAGTCACGGTTCTGTTGATGATTCATCCATTCTTCACCATCATTGTCATTAATGGAATACTCGATTCAAGTAGCAACAAAACTATTTTGTATGGGTGTAAAAGTATTTCTGAATTTAAAGAGAAATTAAAAATATATGAGAAAATTCACATTCCGGATACGAAGAATAAGGGTTATTCATGTACTAACACACAAAATAAAGCATGCGCTATATCTAATAAGAGTAAAGAACAAAGGTGTTTTAATTGCACAAGTATAGGTCATAAATCGAACTCATATAACAGTAAGAGTAGTAATTTATTTGGAGGACACAAAGCTGTGGATTGTTCCAAGACGTCTCCTAAAAATATCCAAAACTTTAACTCCAATTACTCCAGACTTGTCAGAAAGAAATGCATAACACAGTTAATTTAGGTACTTTGCAAATTGATGGCATAATAGATACTGGTAGTGAAGTGATGTTAATTCGAGAAGATATGCATAAGAAGGTAGGTTCTCCTGAACTTAAGTTGGCAAATCTACAGTTAACGAGATTTGGCAATGGGAAAAATGAGCCTATAGGGAGATTTGAAGATGAATTCGAAATTGATGGTTCTTCATTTCGATTAAATATTTGTGTTATCCCAGAAAACATGGAATCTGAGAGTGATCCTGAAAGTCAGAAAAATGTTCATTGCAATGGAAGTGGTTCTGAAGAAGGATCTGGAAAATTTGTGACTTCTAGTTTTTCATTTCCAAAACCAGAAACTGATCCTGTTAGCAGAGCTCATGTTATGGCAGTACAGGATGTGATCAAACTGGACACTTCATCTACAATCAAAGCAAGTGGCAATGATTCCGATTGTGAATTCTAATGACATCCCGAGTGATGTCGATTCTCCTGGAAATGAAAGTTACGCTGTGAACCATGAATCAGTGCAAGAAGCTCAAGAAAACACAATAAATATAAATTCAAAGCATCGAGGAGAAACACCACCACATATTTCCACCACCACAAGGATATTCTGAAAAGAAACATTTTTCAGAAGAAGATCCTCAGCTCAGAGTTTATGATGAATTAAGTGCTAATTCCACTAGAAAAACTTCAGTAAAATATCTTACAACAAAGAAGCAAAAGAAACCACTGGAAATGAAGAAATTACAGAGACCGCAGAAGAAGAGAAGAAGGTTGAAAAGCAGAAGTCAGTCAGGAAACCTGATGACAAAGATGCTGATACAGAAAGCATAGACAGAACAAAAGAAACTAAAGGTGAGAAAAAAAAGCAGAAAAGCAGATTCAGAAGATCGAGAAAGAAAACCAAAAGGTTTTGATAATTAAATACCGATTCTGATGATTCATGATTTAGACTTTTTCTCGACAAATTTCTCCCAATTTGACTATTGTTTTAAAGACGTGAACTATTTTAAGAAAAATGAAGACAATGCCTAAGGATGAAATGTATGAAGAAAGATGGCTTTAAGAAGACACATTTGAATGACGGATCTTGAGGATATCTAAGATGCATTTAGATGATATATCCAGATGATATATAAGAAAACGTATCCAAATCATATTTGAGAAGACGTATGTACAAAGATGAATCCAGACAGATTGTTCCAGATGACGATGAAGAAGAGATTTCGCGATGATGATGTTCTAAGACGACCATGACGAGTGAGGCAAAATTCAATACAAACTAAATTCCTTTTTGTTTTTCTAATTTTATTTTTTAGATCCCCAGATGTTGATGGTCTTACTACCAGAATGCAAGGCCACATTCCATCAGAATGGACAAGCAGTTGTAGGATGGCATCATCTACAATAATCCGGGAAAAAAGGGGAAAATTCTAGAAATTTTGTTCTCCTGATGAGGAGGGGCCTGTAGCTGCCCTAGAAATCGATTGAGTGCTTTTGTAAATGTACGCCAAATACAAGGTTGTTTCCAAACTGATCACGAAACACAAGACTGATCTATAACTCAAATAATTTCTATTTTTTTTTTCAGTAATACTAAATGCATAACAGCACTCATATGTGTAATTTTTCTACTGATAATTTGTATTTTGATTTAGAATGCATAATTAGAATATTTGTTGCTTATAGCTACAAATTAAGTTCATAAAGTTAGACAACTAAATAATAATTGTTAAAATCGTTGTTTAAATGAAAGTATCTATAACTAGTTAAGATACTGATTACATTTTTGTCCCTGAGTTCCGATCAGCCATACTTTCTCCAACTCAGTACTGTCTGCAAGAAACTGGCTGTTAAGGTAAGGCAAGCACAAACCCACCCGCTGCACTTGAAGATTGTGAGAAGGTGCAATAAACTCTACCAAACACAGCAGCACAGTGAGCCCACTGAGTTTGACAGACTGGCATGCAAGGGTCTAATTAATATGCCATGATGTAGTACTTAGGTCGATATTGCAGGTTGCCTCTATGAGAAAAATGATAGCAGAGCATCTACTTTCTTTCTCAGCTGACTTTATTATCAGGAGTCAGAAGAATGCATTATCATTATTGCCATATGAATTAGGAATGAACCGTCTTTTTTTTTTGTCTATTAGCACCATCTTTATTTGGTAGAGAGCAATGATCAGCTTCAGCAATAATCTTTACATCACTGCTGAAGGTTGCTATTTTGATAAATAATGTTAATGGATCTGTTTAATGTATTTAATGGGTTTAACGGGTTTGTTTGCTAACAAATGAAGCCAAAATCCATGGCTGATATTCATTGCTGTCCTGCTAAAGTGAGGCTCTAGACTGGGTTCTTTGAAGCCAAGACATACTGACTCAAATGATCAAATGGAAAGCTTGATTTTAGCCTAAGCTTTGAGATACCCATGTCTCTTACAGCAAATGTTAAGAGATGATAATGCATTAATTTGAACTTGCTTGTGAAATTCCAGTTGACAGCTTAAAGTTTTTTAGAATTTTGAACAAAATTCTACCAACACTCAGATACAATTTATACTGTCCATTTCAAGAATGTAATGCAAGATTTTAATGAGTATTTATACTGGATTCAGTGTATGATTCATGAAACACGCATACTATGTATAAATGAAATCAAACTACATATTCCGAAATATAAGCAAAAATTTTGACAAAAATAATTAGCATGGCAGTGCTTCTTTTAATTAAAATAAATAATATTATTAAGCTATATGCAGAAATGAATATGAAATTGTATTGTTTTATTTAAATAATAGAATTATTTTCTTAAAATGAGATCATTTATTCCCAACAAAATAAAAAATTTTTTTTATTTGTATACAATACTAAACCAGATACTAAAAATACATTCTCTTTGCATTAGTATATTTCCAAACTAATTAATAAATTACAGTATGAAGTCTGTAATCCAGACTCATCGGGACGTTGGGGATTCCGGATTAGAGGTTTTTCCGGATTATAGATCATCAATTTAAATCTGGTAAGATGGAATACAAAAATTTTACAATTAAAAATATGAAAAAGTAATTCATGAAATAAAGAGCAATTATGATCTAAAGCAAGGATGTCAAACTCCCGGCCCGCGGCCCGCATGCGGCCCACAACAAATATTTTTGCGGCCCGGCCAATACATCGGCAAATAATAATACATAATAATAAAATAACATATCGACGAAGGAAAAAATGAAATGTTTACTGCTAAGTAATTAACGATAATTTATTCAGTGTTGTTCGATTACTCACAGCGAGCTGACACACACACTACTTAACTTACAAATGCTTGTGAGTAGCTTGCGTTCAGCTAACTTCGGCTTTTGGGGGACACGTGCACTCAGAAGTTGTACACATCCCCCGATAGCCGAACTCATGGTCTCAGTTTTCCAATCATAGTTTTGTACGATATATTGGTGCATGCATGTGCATGCACTTTGCTTTATTATTAATTTTTACTTAATTCATATTGTTACAGATTTCATAGTTATTTATTTAGTTTCTTTTATTTAGAATTGTAATTAGATTTGCTTCATGTTGCCTTAGCAACGCAGACGATTTTTGAAAAGACAGTTGCGTTGGAAGGTTAAAAATAGAACAGCGCGTGCATTTAATACCTAATAAATAAATATCTCGTAATTGTTGTTGCCATCCACAAAAATCCAGATATTTATAGATGTTTCCAGTATATTCGAGAAATTAATTATAAAGCTTATAAAAGCCGAGAACAAACAACTCATCTCAGAAATAGCTGTAGTTCCAGCGAACTGTTTGTTTACTTAATGCTGTGATTGATTCGTAGCGATTTCGCTGTGAGATAGAATTAGTTTCTCTGTTTTGAATTGATTTTTGCTAAACGTTTGACATTTTGTGATATTGTTAGAATATTTTTGAAGAAATATTTCAGCATTTTGATTTATCTCTTGTGGAAAGAATAAATTTTTGTTAACTTTTTAACGTTAACCGTGTTTATTCCAGCCCTTTGTATTCAGTATGTCTATATCAAAACCAAGTGGTAGTAAAATTAAACGAAAAATCGCTGACGAACATAGAATATTCCAAGTAAAATGGGAATTAGAATATTTTTGCTGTGAAATAAAAGATAAAATAATCTGCTTGATATGTAATAATACTATTAACGTACCAAAGTTATATAATATTAAACGTCATAAAACACAATTCGAAATATAACAGTTACGAAGGATTAATGAGAGAAGAAAAGTTGAAAGAGCTCAAGTTAGGAGTGAAAAAGCAACAGCCCATGTTTATTAAAGTATTGCAAGAAAGTGAAGCGGCGGTACATGCAAGCTACGTCTTGTCCGAGTTGATAGCTAAACATTCGAAGCCTTTTACTGACGGTGATTTCATCAAGGAATGCCTAATGAAAGCTGGAGAAATTGTTTGTCCTGGAAATGTGAAGGCTTTTCAATCAATTTCA
>KK117538.1:286349-346105 GCA_000611955.2 Stegodyphus mimosarum
AAAAAAAAAAAACTTAATATTTATTTGTTTATTTTATTAAACATTTCTTTCAATGTAAGTTGTTTAAGTTGCTTCGTTTTTTGCGCTAACACTTTCTCTTTAATTCTATAAACAGACATAAGTTCTTGTTCAGTTACAAAGTTCCACTGTTCAAGTCTTGTAATTGCTGTGTCAAGAATACCGACTAACTCGTCAATCGAAATTTTATCATTTTCAATAACCTTTCTTCACTACAGGAAGCGATATTTTCTGGATCTAGAACCATACTACAGATTTCGCAGTCCGTTAATTGATTGATGATTGGGGCATTGTCGTCACAAGGAAAAATTTCTGTTATATCATCTTCATTTATTACCGTTTCTCCACATTTCTTTACATAATCCAATAACTGGAAAATTTCACCTTTAGTTTGCGATGTCCGAAAACCTTCAAATTCGCGGCTATCATCTTCATCGTCCTCACCATGAAACATGGTAGCTGGCCATAAATTATGTTAAGCATTTTTTAACGTATCTGGAGACAGATCCTCCCACGATCTTGCGATGTTCCATACAGCAGATTTTATGCTAAAATATTTCAAAAATTCTTGAATAGTCTTGCCATTGTTCAAGAAATTTAACATAGATTTTAAAAATGCTACTTTATATTTGCATTTCAGCGCATGCACTATTCCCATATCCATAGGCTGAATGATAGACGTACAGTTTGGAGGAAAGAATAATACGAATACATTATCTTTCACTAAAACTTTAAGTGAAGTATGCCCCCGAAAAGTTGTCAACAGTCAGGAATATTTCTGAGTCATCAGGTAAAAAAATCGAATTCAGATGTCGCCGAGCTTCGGGTATAAAATGATTTTCAAACCAATCATTCATCAATGCTTGTGTCATCCATGTTCTTTTATTTGCGAAATATAAAAGGGGGGGGAAAATTGTTACTCCTTTAAATACTCGAGGTTGTGCATGTTTTCCGATTACAAAAAGTTTGCACTCGTGCTTTCCTGCAGCATTTGCGCACGGTAAAATTGTCAGTCTCGCTTTGGAATCTTTGACACCAGTCGGAGCTTTTTCTGCAGAGGCTACCAAGGAATTTCGCGGTACATATTGCCAGAAAAGACCAGTTTCATCAGCGTTGTAAATTTGTTCTGGAGATAATTGTTCACTAGTAATGAGTTCAATGAATTCATCCGCAAATTCTTCAGCAGCTTCAATATCAGCTGAAGCTTTTTCACATGAAATTTTTAATTGTCTTATACCATGGCAATTTTTAAATTTGGTTAACCAACCTGCGGAATATGTGCACTCAGTGTTTAAGTTCATTTCTTCACGAAATATTTTGGCTTGAGCCATTAGCATTGGACCCGTCAATGCCACGCCCTCTCGCTGCGACGCTGTCTGACCCATTCAATCATCACTTTGTCAAGATCATCACTTTTAGCATAACAACGAATTCTTTTTCTGGCTTTCATTGCCAGTGGAGTGTCGGAATCCACAAAAAATTCAAAAAGTTCCTTTTTCTTTTTGCTTATGTCATATACAGTTGACTTCCCATGCTAGACTCCTCGCATAGTTTTGAGACAGATATGCCTTTATCCATTTTTCGCAGCAATTCCACTTTTTGTTTGATGGACATCGAAACATATTTTCGCTTTGTAGATCCTTTGGCAGCTCCAGAGTTGGAAACTCTTTTTGACATAATCAAAAGTTTAAGCTTAATTTTTATAAAATTGCTCTAACAGTCTGCAAAAAATGATAAGCCGGATCGAATTAGAAGATTAAGGAACAGCGCAATCCGCAACATTAACTGAAATGCTTTAGAATCAGTAAAGATAATTTTAGCCTAGCTTATCTCTTTCAAATCCAAACCCTTCACTATTCTATATCCTCAAAATACCGAACCACCTGAAATATTTTCCCAATTTCACAACAATTTCCTCCCCTCCCCGTCCATTAATGCAGAAAATAGCTGTGAAGATTTCGAATGACATCCTTTGTACTTTCTAACAAAGATTCCATTAGGCTTTGGCCCCATTCTTCATAAAACTATTCTGAAGGTCAGACCAACAAGCCTTTCTGGCTTTGTTATGATCACGACTGAGATTTTGTTTACTTCCACTATTTTTATAGGACCTTTATTGCTGTTGAAAGCTTTTCTGCACTTTTATTGCTGTTGAAAGCTTAAAAGCAAACTGTATCACAAAAGAATCAACAACGAAATGTCACAAGCAACCAAACGATAAAAAACCTCTTAGGACAAGCCGTCTGCACTAAACTGATACAATGCATTTGGAGAAACTGCACTTACTACTGCATACCTTAGCAGGAGAGAAGAAAACAAGATTGCAATCTCGGCCGTTTTCGAAAATCTCCACGTTTTATTATGGAAGGAAAAAAAAAACAAATGCGCATGCGTAAAGCATACAAAAAAAAGTTTGTGGCTTTGAGGTCTGGATTACAGAACATTCTGGATTATGGACGTCCGGATTACGGACTTTGTACTGTATCTGACGTCAAACATGATCTGATGTTAAAAATTATGAATGACCATAAGAAAGAGTTCCAAACATTTTTTGGGGGTTATTCTTCAAATAAATTACTTTGAAATAAGCAAAATTTATTCAAATTAGTATTACTTTTCCTTTACACTTAAAACAATACAAAAATTTCCATACACAGCATCAAATATTTCTAGCATTTCAATTTTGCAAGACAAATACAGAGAGAGAGAGAGAGGTGATTAAAAAATATCTAGCAAAAAATAAAAAGACAGATAAAGCAGACTGAAATAGCTATTTTAAAAGAATGTTTGTGTAGAAATATCCCATTGCAGTGGTACAGGTTGCAGTGGTATCAGCTGAATGATAGATAAAAGCACTCTACTGGCTTAAATTATCTTTTTTTTTATGTAGATTTCGAATGGTATGCATCATTACACGAACATAGAACTTGCTGACAGCCATTTTATCTAGGTGCTGCAGACAGAAATAAATGACTGCTCACAGAAGGTACCAAGAATGACTACCTCCTTTGGGTAGCTGCTCCATTTTAGACAAAATTCCAGAATTAAAATGCATATCAGCGAGATTTGCCCTCATGTACTAAATGCATACAGCTTAAAATTTACATCAGTAATGATGATTTATGTCAATAGAATGCTTTTACTTACCAATTAACAGTATGTTGTACCACGTTAATGCGGAATTTTTACATACACATTGCAAAATCTGCTTATTTTTATCCACGCTACCCTTTACATATTTGTTGCATGTTTTTGAAACATCCTGAACATACATATATGATCTCTCATAAAATGTATAGACACTTTAACAGATGGTAGTTATATGCTGGTTTCAAAGTTGAACTAAATTATTTTTACAATAGGTAATATGATGTCTGCTCAACATATGTTAGTATTCTCACAACTATAATGCAATATATGACTTATGACAATGAGTCAAAATGGTCTTAAGAGACCTTGATGGGCACTGTGTAGCACAAGGAATCAGTTATTTTGGAGGTCCTTCACCCAGAAATTACATTAACGTATGTAGCAATCCTCATGGACACACTAACCAATACTATTCAAGAAACTACTCACCATGTGTGGGTGCTAACAACCACCTGTCTGACACTTTGAGCACTTTAAGTAACTGTATACGTACAGGCATAGAAAGACTTTTCTAATCCATGATATGCATGATTGCATTAATGTATAATTAAGTTTGGTACTAGCAAATAATACAGAATTTTCTTTCATTATGGAGTGATTAGATTTTTCAGATGAAACTTAATAAATTGCAGTACTACTACATTTTTATTTACTTATGAGTAAAAATAACATAGTTGACATATTACTTACCTTGTGCCTGATAAATGTATCAAATTCTATTAAGCTATAACCCAAAGAACCGTCTCCATACAGAATTACAACATTGCAATCAGGATAACAGAGCTTTGCCCCAATAGCAAATCCAGCTCCAACACCTAGCGTTCCAAAGGCACCAGGATCAAGCCATTTTAATGCACCTCTGGGTCTGTAAATATGAATTGCATGTCATGTAAAACTATTAAATTAACAAACATAAAAACCCATAAAAGAGTCAAAATAATCTAAACAATACTCTCCTCCTACCCCTGCAAATTCAAAATATTCTCTGTAAATAAGAAACATATTCAAAGTGATTTATTTTCTGAAATTAAGGAAATTGCCAAAAGAAATATTTTACATATTATTTATTAATATGTATCTGGGATTACATTATATCACGACACAAATTAATTTTCAAGAAGGAAATAAGGGAAGGGGATTCTGGTAAAAGACTATTATTAAGCCTTACCTGATAATATATGCTGCAGTAGACACAAAATCTCCTCCGTCAGCAACTAAAACAGTATTTTCAGGTAAAGCACTTTCTAGTTCATATAGCAAATGAACTGGATCAAGAAAATCAGATTCGGAACTTTTCATTTTTTCTCTGCAAAGTAAGAAAATAGTTTTATTGATTATAACTTATTCAATGAACAATATACAAACTATTTTGAGATATTTTTGTTTCATATGTATTTTCAAGCATATTTTTTTCTTATATTTTTAAATATTGATTTAAAATTTAGAATTAAAAAATGAGCAAAGCACATGTTACAACTAAGATGCAACAAATTTGTTTCAACATTAGAACAAAAACATTAATGAGCTGAACGTGGCGAATCAACTATAAAGTTTGCTCAAGAACATGGAATTGGCACACAAACTTCTAGGAATATTGTTATACAAAAATCTTCATGTATCAAAGGAATTCGAATGCAATGATAAAATAGCACTTCCAAAAATATGTGGTAAAATTCGACAAATATTTAAAATGTTTCCAGAAACAAAGCAAAATTAACTGATTTTTTTAACCCTTTAAGTTACAACTATGTGTCAGACTTGTCTCATATTTGGGCAAAACTGATTATCATGAGCATGGCCCATGGCACAATGATTGAGCCAAATGTAAATATCATGGGTAAGACCCGTGGTACAATGATCAAGTCAAATATAAATATCACTGCCATGGCCTGTGGTGCAATGGTCGCGGTTTGTAATTTGCCCCACCACACACAGTACAAACCAGTCTCATTATAGATTCTTATTATCTCTTTGTATCATAATCAGTTAGATGTTATTCTTGGTCATGTTTGCACTTTGAAATATATTGTCTTAAACATTACAGAAGTACCCCACAAGATGTTTTCAAGAAGAAGATTTTGTGATGAGAACAGTGAGAGTTAAGTTGATACTTCTGCTACCGATAGTGACAGTAGTGACATTATGCATTCTGTACAAAAAAATTCAAGCCATTAGTTATTGATGATACCTCTGATGAAGATCCACTACCAGAGCCCTGGTTTTGGAAAGAAATAAGAAATAGTCCTGAAATCTGAAACTATCTGTTGACTTCTGGCATAAAAGAGGCAGCCTTACATCAGTTAGGAGGAAATAAAACAGAATTAGATATATTTAATATAATATTTGATAACATGTTCTGGGAGAACATTGTAATTGAGACTAATTGATATGCAGATCAAATACGAAACAATCCAAACAGAATACGAATTAATCGATCACACTTGGTTTCCTGTGCTTCTAATGAAATACAAAGATATTTTGAATTGTCCATAATGGCTCAGGTGAAAAAACCAAGAATTCAGATGAAGTAAAGAGGGCTATTATAGAAACGTCCATATTCAGAAAAGCAATGCCGCTAAAAAGATATCTGCAAATTACAAGATGTTTGCACTCCACAAATAATTATCTGGTTACCAATAAAGGCCAATTGAGCAAAAAAAACCTTTGACCAATTTTTTGAATAAAAAATTTAAAGAAGTGTATGCAATGAAAAAGGACATTATTATCAATAAATCGCTCATGAAATTTAAGGAATGCATATCTTTTAAACTCAATCCAACAAAAAGGTTAAGATTCGGTATTAAGTTTTGCAAATTATGCGAGACAGATTCAGGTTATTGCTATGACTTTAAAATTTATACAGGCCATAGTAAAATAAATTGAGATGTCAGTATTTCTGAAAGTGTTGTCACAGTGTTACACAGAGGTCACACTTCATATATATTTAACTGGTACTCTTTGCCAAAATTATATATGACACTATCATTCAATTATAAAACAAATGTCATTGAAAAAGTATATGTGAATAGAAAAATAGGCCAAAAGATTAGTGTCAAGCAAAATTAAAAGGGGGAATACACAATGCTAAGCTGCAATTGAATACTCACTGTAAAATGGACAGATAAGTGAGATGTTCATAGTCTGATGCCAAAGCACGAAACAGTAGAAATGACTACACAAGGATCCAATCATACTTTAAAACAAAATTGTGTTATTAAGTACAAAAAGGAAATGATTGGAATAGATTGACAAGACCAAATACAAGCATGCTTTCCAATCATGAGAAAATATATAAAAGGGTATCAAAAAATGTTCTTTTATTGGTTCGATATTGATCTTTTCAATTCATGCTCTTTCTTTGACAAAATAAATAATGGGAAAAAAACAAAGTTACATTGATTACAGAATCGAGATAACCGAAACATCACTGAAGAATATGCCAAAACCAGATTATAAAGGATGAGGACAATTATCGTATGAAGGTATATTAGAAAGACTGCACACAAAACATTGGGCTGATTTTCCTAAACATATTGACCCAACAGCATCAAAATTGAGACCATCAAGACCTTGTAAAGTTTGCAAGAAAAATAAAAAATATAAGGAAACAATGTGGGAGTGCAAGACGTGCAAAGTTCCATTAAATGTACCAGTATGTTTCAAAAGATATCACACAATTGAATATTATTAATTTTTTATTACTGATTTTTTTTAAATGTTAATTACATGAACTGCTAATTTATTCAGAAACTGCAGATAAATGTTATTGATTATGTTACATTTTAATGGTTAATAATAAACCTTTTGTGGTATATCTACCACAATTATTACGTCAGGTTGCAATTATTTATCAAATATTCCACAAAATTAAACTAGTGTTATCTTACACATGTATTTAGTACATTATGTAAGTTGTGTGCATTTGGTACAACTTAAGACCAATTTGCCGAACCACGGAATGGCTCCAAGGCTGCACGATCTGGTTTACATTTTGGACCCAGGCTGTTGAAATGTACATAGTAGGTTAAGGGGCTATGAAATAAACACATGAAATATGCATGAATATTGATGGTTCGGATTATCCCTGACTGCTTCCTCAGCATCAGCCCAGATAATTGAGAGCAACACTGTAATAAAGACAAAATTTTTTAAATACAGATAGTCTAGAATCAACACATACTTTGCATATTAAGAGCCATTAGCTACTTACCTGGAGATGTGCTACAGGAAAAATTGTCCAGTTACAAAAAGGTTAATTTTTAATAGTAAAAAAGTAAATACAAATATTAAAATATTGCAAGAATTAAATTTTGATCTGATTTTTAAAGAAGAAAAATCATGCTAAATTTCTCATTACCCAGAAAATATCACATTTTTCTGTAATCATGACATTTTAATCTTGCTGTTACCTGAAATACTGAAGTGGTACATAAGATGTCCCTATTTGCAAGTAAAAATGGGATTTTACAAAAACTAATTATTGAAACTGAATGGAACTTGGTCAGACTGAAAAGAATACTTCAATATATAAGATGTGTTAAGATTAAAGTTAACATCTCTTCAACAGTAAGCTACAGACCAATGACTTCAAAATAAAACTAATTAATCAAATGATAAGCTTTTAGGTTACATGAGTAGAAACACCTTTCAGTGTAGAATTTAAATTAAAAAAATACACAGAATAATAATTTTTATACAGCCCTTCTACTAAAAACGTTCCAGTATGTAAACTGTTCTTTAGACTACTAAAAGCTTTGAAAAAACTGCCAAAATTATATGACATAAACCATGTTCACCCAATGTGAAAATGTTTATTTCAAAGGTCAGATAAAAGTTAATTTCTTCTTAAGTTTTGTTCAATTAACCAGTTACATTTATGTCAATTCTTGTCCATCCTTTCTATTTTTCTGATAATGCTCACCATGTTCTGACACCAATGTTTTGATAACAATTATGTTTAAATAGCTAGTGATGTTCAAGAGATTTAGCAAACTTTAAAAACCCACACATTTCTAAGCTACCATTTTCATGAGTATTGATGAATGACTTATTTACATTTTACTGCTAGACAGAGACCTATAATGGAGCCAAAGCTTTGTAGATGTATTCTTATTTGTGTGCTTGTAGTCTTAAATAGCCACCCTGATCAATACAGTAGTTAGTGAAACTCTCTGCTATACCACTGGGCCCAAGTTCAAAAGGATGTTTGTAATGGATGTTTGTCTATGCGGCACGGGAACACTTAAAATGGTAGCAACCATGGAGTCTTCTTGAGTAGTTTGGTGGAAGAGGAATGGGAGACCTTCAAACCATTCCTGGGGTGTTCTCCATTAAAACTGGGGCAGTTTAATAATTAGTGCAGCAGAACTACACAGTAAAATTTCTGATGCCATGGCTGCTTGTATTTGCAATCTTAAATATTTTAAATTATTTTGCTACAACATTAAATTATTTTTGCTACAACCAGATATCAGTGCTATGGCAGGATTTGGTATCAAATCCTATCAAATCCTGCCAGTAGCACTGATATCTGGTTGTAGCAAAAATTTTCTGCCAAAAACTGTTTTTAATAAAAATAATAGGAAAAAAACACATGAAAGCAGTACCTTTAGTGCAGGTAGTAATTACCACCCAAATCTATAATTTTCTGCCAACGTTTTGGCACTTTTGCAAAGCCTTCAGCCCAGAAACTTGGTGATGGCAAGTCCAAAAACAAATCAACCTCATTTCAGGCATCCCGTGCAAAATGGAAGATAACACCAGCAATATGTAGCTGCAAGTATGAAAAGAGGTAGAAGTCCAAAGCAGTGATGTCAGGACTAAATGGTGAGTGTGACAAAAGATCCCATTTGAGTCCGTACAGAGTCCAGCCGGTGAATGAAGATGCATGTGGTCTTGCATTAGCTTGACAGA
Organism: Stegodyphus mimosarum; assembly: GCA_000611955.2. Taxonomy (NCBI): domain Eukaryota; kingdom Metazoa; phylum Arthropoda; class Arachnida; order Araneae; family Eresidae; genus Stegodyphus; species Stegodyphus mimosarum. Next base: position 295,431 of record KK117538.1, read on the forward strand.
ACATTACCTTTCTGCACTGAAACTCAGTCTTATGTTTATTCTTCATAGCAGCATAAACACGGACTAGCATATTGCTGTACACCTTACTGTCGAGAGTTTTACCCTTTTTCAGATACTTTTTATGAATAGCACCATGACAATCCCACCAGATGCAAAGCACGATCTTTTTGTTACTCAAATTGCACTTTGGGACGCTGCCGACGGACTCACCAGGCGCAGACCAACCCCCATTCGGCCTGTGTTGTAAAACTAAATACATTTTTCATCACAAGTAACAATCCGGTCCAGAATTTTGTCCTTCTGATGATATTCGAGCACATTAGTTCAGAACTGAACAAAGCTGTCCTTATCTGCCTGAGTCAGCTCATGCGGCACCCAGCAATTGAACTTGTATGTCAAGTTTGTGTGATTCACAGCATGACTAATGGACATGGCACTAACGTCTAACTCCTTGGCAAAGTACTGAGTGGTTGCAAACTGATTTTCTTCCACAAGTTCTCACAAGTGGAACTCATCAACGCCAGTAGGACGGACACAGCACTCTGCTTCTTGAATGTCACAGTCTTTGTTTTTGCACTTTTGGTACCAAACCTTCACACTGACGTATGATACAACATTAGTACCTAAAGCTGTAAATATGATTTGTAGACATTCTATAGCAGAATTTCTGCAACAAAACTTAAAGTAAATGATAGTTCTAATTTTGTAACATGAAAGTCCCATTTCAGACACCTTAATGTTATGATATTTCTTCTAAAACTTTCACAACACAGTGTTCTAAAGCATGTCTCTTTCTTTCAAATGCCAAAAATCGTTTGACAAAATATGATTAAACAAGCCAATGTGAACTGTCTGCACAGACAAAGTTTGTGGTGGTGGGAAATTTTCATTAAAACCTAATATATATTTTGAATTCGTAGTTTGTAGCCTGCAAGTTGCAACATATAAGCTTCAGTTCTTTATAATTTTTATTAACTGAAATGTTAGCTTTTGACAGCCATTCTGGAATTTTCTCTCTTAAAAAAAGTGAAATAAGACGTGTGCTTTGTAAATGCACAGACTGTATCAGTGCAGTTTAGTTAAGTATACCGTTTCATAAAACAACCTGCTCATTATAATTACACTTTCAATGAGCTTACACACATAAAATAACAAAGAAGAGAAATACCTATAGCTTTTTTCTGTAGCATTATCTCTTTCTTGAAGCCTAGTAAGCCAATCACTTTCAAATTTATTTTCTGAAACACTCTCAGAAAGTCTAATAATAAAATCAGGTACATTCGCTTGAACAGCAATCGTTGGATTCCAAAATATCCCAGAATTCTAATATAGTTAGAAACAAATTTATTTTAAATGAGATAAAATTAAAAAATTCATACACATGGAAAAACAAAAATGTTAGATTTATTTATTTTTTATAAACAAATAATTACATAAATAAATAAATGCACTAATTAATCATGAAATTTAGCAGAAGAGTTAATAAAAATATATAATCAAAAGTAACATTTATACTAGATAAGTAACCAAAAGGAAACTGCATTTCTTTCAGGAAAAGATGAAAAATGAGTGAAGACAAAGATGTCTAGATCCTTTTAGTAATGGTTTTAAGTATTTTCAGTATTTCGAGCTACAGAGATTGCATATTACTCTTCTCCTATAAAGAGATTAAACTGACAAATTATTATTTCTTACATGAACTTTTTAATAAATATAAGATGCATCAGAAAATCCCAATCCCCCAAACATAATTTAGCACAGTATGTTGAATTTGTATGGCTCCAAAGAGTTCACACATGCTTTTTTAAATTGGACATACAAGTTTATGTTCTTTGATGTATTCTTCTAACATTTTGTGTGTGACCACACTGAAGACCTTTAGCACTGCCAGTTGCAGTTGCTCTGAAGTGAAGCTTGGCAGCCTGCCTCTTAACTGCACTCCACAGAAAATTAGAGGCATGAGATAGGGCTATTTGAAAACCACAAGCAATGATAGGAAGCATATACAATACTATCCAATTATGGCTAATACTAAAAAAATTGTGATTTGATATTTAGAGTACAAACCAGGTTGCCAAAGGTAGTAATTTAACGCCATTTTAGTGCTTTAAAATGCCATTTGTAAGAATAATGTAGAGCCACCGAGACAAAAATGCACAGAATTCCAAAAAGAAAAATGTTGCTACATAAAGTGCATGAAATGCATATTGCTTTACTAAAAATTTCTTTATTAAATGAGTAGAACTTGGCAGAAACGTTCTCTCCAAATATAAAAAAAATCATGAAAAATTTTGTATGGCCAGCTCATTTTTCACAGGTTAAAGACACCAATTCAATTTTCAGCAATTTTATTGATTTACATTTATATATGAAAATTTCAAGGTTTTAAATAATGATTCAATGAAAGAATTTATAGTATATTTCACAAAGAAAAAAGTTTCAGCTAAAACTCCAACACTCTATTACACATTTTCCATTACAAATGATTGTAATGAAACATTGTGAAAAAAGTTCCATTGTATTACAAAACTGTGATTTAAAATAATTTAGTCTAATTCTTGTTTAAAATTTAATAGCAATGTAAGTTAATTCAAATACTAAAGTTTAATGCAATGCATTTAATACAAAAACAATAATTCTGAATTTATTTAAATTTGCAATATCCATTTGTAGACAACCATTAAGTCAAAAAGTAATTTCATTCTATATCAATGCTGCAGATTTTCTTTTCAGAACAAGACAGAATCTTCAAAAATAATTATTATTTACATCTCTGTCACTCATATTTAATAACAAGGCCTACAGATATTAAGCATTTGCCTGAAGAGAAAATGCCACGCCATGAAGATGTGCATGCAGTGCCATATAAATTGGATGCATGTAAGCAAGTCAGAGAAATTATTAAAATGCCTGGACAATCATGCAGACAATGCACATGATATATGTAGACAACACATGAAGCAATCATTTAAAATATCATCACAGCTACAAGAAATGTGTGTTTTTATTGATTTTATGCCAGGACACAAGCTGCATTTATGCATTAAGATGCCACTGTATGCAATTTTGTTCAGTGAATGTGTTCATAATGGGCTTCTTCTTAGGACGTCACACTGTTGGTTTGTCCTTACACCATTCTGCAGAAGAACCACAATATGACAGTCGCATTTCCAGATAATAGTCTCGGAAAAGAAATGGATGACAAAATAGTGGGACTGAAGACACATGTCAAAGTACACAGATTGCTACATCAAACATCATGCCCTAGCCCATCCACAATCTATGATTGCTGACATTTTGCAAAATTTTCAAAGATCTATGATATTCAGCTGTCAAAATGATTATCAGTGGCAGGTTTGTTGCTAAGCTATCCATTGTGAAGGCTATTCTTAATAGTGATCCATCATTGTCAATTAAAGTGGACTCATATCCAAGCCACCATAAAATGTACAATATGACTTATCGCGCTTGTCTGATACTAACATCAGAACAAGCCCACTTGAACACCTTGCCACGATAAAGTGTACTGATCAGCAACAAATTCCTTTCTTTCTCACTAATGATGATGACTGTAAAAGATTCTAGAACTAACACGACTAACAGACAGACTTCTATGCCATTTTGGAGGGGCATAACACTTATTAAATTAGAGTAATGGTTTGACAGCCATCAGCACTAACAGCTCCTCACTTCTAATATCCATTATAAACTTATTATTCATATTAACAGCATGCTGCTATGCTAATGCGATGTCATGGCAAGAGACACCACCATATATGCAGGATGTCCCAACCACAATTCTGCAGCAGTATAACATTTGGTTACATACTGTTCATATTAGCTTAAATGCTATGAAAAGGAATGCAGACGCTTTCATGGCCAGCAGGATCCTCCAGTTTCTTTCAACTGTGAAGCAGCAGAATAAACCATACATCAGTTGAAAAACTTCCCATCCTCCTGAACAGATGAACTACTGACATATCATAACATCATTTGAGTATTTATCAAATTGATGCGACACTAGGTTCGACAATGTATTTCCCAAAACAGAGGGACCACTTCTTCTTAGCTTGTACAGGGTGCGGCAGAACCAATTGAGCAGCTTGGAGGGCAGCTGTTCAGGCGGTGGTGGGCATAGGCAGCTGCACTAGGTCTCCTTTTGTTCTGTCAATGTCCAAATTTTAGTACCCAACACGGTTTGGACAGGAGTACATTGTAACTTTACCATGCGTGCGTTTTATGAAAACAACCGATCTGTGATTGCGACATAAAAAGCTTTTTGGCGGTTCCACATTTCGTACAATAACACTTTTCCTACTGTGAACACAATTCGGTCCTGGATTCAGCAGTTGGAGGAAACTGGTAGCACATTAAGAATAGGTGCACATGGCTGATGAAGATCCATCACAACAACAGAAAATGTGGAGCTAGTGAGAGCAATAGTCAAATAATCGCCAAGACGTTCTGCTCGAAGGCACGCTATTGCACTGGGGGTTTGAGACTACAGTTTGAGGAGGATTCTGCATTTAGATTTGAATTTCCATCCCTTCAAAATAATGATGGTTCAAGAATTGAACCCAGCAGACTACACTAACTGACTAAATCTGTGTGAGGAAATTCTTGCAGAAATCTCTCCTGAGGCAGCATTCAGCAGCGACGAGGCACATTTTCACCTATGCATAATTTTCTGCAGCCTCGATTGGAAATGGTTGTTGAAGTAGAGAGATTACGGGACTTTTGGTTCTAACAGGATGGGGCTACAGCCCACACAGCCTAAAATTCTCTAAACGCTTTAAGAGAAATGTTTCCTGGACGTCTAGTGTCTTTGAGAGGTGACATGGCGTGGCTTGCACGGTCACCCGATTTAAGCATATCTGACTTCTTTCTTTGAGGATATATTAAAGAAAAAGTGTTTAAACATTGCCCCAAAAAACCTGCTGGAACTAAGCGGATTGTTGAAGAAGTAAACGCAATAGCCCGCGAAATATGTCAACGGGCTGTTCAAAACTTCAGAAATCCGCTTCAGCTATGTATTGCAGTGAGCGGCCGCCATCTTAAAGACATTATTTTTTAAAAATTAATGAGTATAAAATGGTAAGTCCTACTGATTTCAAAAATTAAAACATTTGTTTCATATATACCCCGATTTCTTTTTTATAACTCTTCAAAACTGCTCAACTGGTTCTGCTGCACCCTGGATTAGGTTGTATGTCAACATTTCTTGTACGTGTACATTTCTTTTGCATCTGTTTGATATCTATGTGTTTCTGAGCACGTCTATATTGAGTAACATCTTTTCTCAGGAAGTGTATATTTCTTGTATATACACTTATATAGGGTATTTGGAAACTGGGGATGCTGGTCTTATTGATCGTAGATACTTACTCCCAGTTACATTCTCAAAATAAGGCAGAGAATTTTACGAAACAGCTCAGTCATAGGAACAGTGGGAGAATTGTGTAAATTAAAAAATCCATTTTTTTATTATTCTTATAGACCAAAAAATCCAGTTATTAAAATGTTCATTATCCTTCAGTAAGTTAAATACAAAATTTATTGACTTTTAGATGCAGAACTTGTGAAAATATTACAGAAGGCATTTACTGATTTGGATAATTTTTAATAACTATTTATAAGTGATTTAAAATAGATTTTGATCAGATTTTTGGGAAAGCCTAAAAGACAAAAGTTGCTTATTTTGGTGATTAATGCATCTTTCTGCATTAGGTTAAACATTACGAACTTTGGATTTGCCCCATGAAAAATTAGCAACATCAGTACCTTGGTATACGTCTTCAGTACCTTGGTATACGTCCAACTTGGTATGCGTTCTGTCTGGATGTCGAAAGTTTTGTTTGGTATATGATATTTATTTCGAATACGAGTTGAGTAAACAAACAGTGCCTATAATTTTGAATTTTCAAGTGCTTTTGTGATTTCTCACAACTTTTTGCAATGAATACAGCGAATTTTAGGAAAATTCTGCATCAGAAGAGTCAAGAAACAAAGAAAATGGTTAAGATCACCATGCAGATAAAGAAAAAAAAGATTATTGAAAAGTATGACGATATCAAGTACTACAAATGAGAACACAGATATGCTATTAAATCAACTAATGTTTCATAGGGGAAAAATGAATTACCACAGATCAACATTAGAGAATGCTGGAAAACTGCTTTTATATCTGTAAAGCAGAAAACCATTTATGTACAGTCATGTGCAGTGCTATGTTTATATACAATATCTACACTCTCGCTATAAAAATAAGGAACAAAGGCAAAACATGGAATAAAACAAAAACTACATAAGTGATATGCATGAAACTAATCCAAGAGGTTGGTGTGGCATTACTAGACCACATTGCAAATAGTACAGCAAAGGCATAAAAAACACTTGCGAAAGACTAAATGGATTGGAAGAAGGTGCAATGAAAACATCATACTAATAACAGGTATCATACCCTCTAGCTAAAATGCATACCTGACAACAGTGAGGCAAGCTGGCAACAGTGCCATTGATTGTTTGTGGTAACAGTGCCCTTTATGGTAGTAATGCATGTCGGAGCTCATGGAGAGTGATGGCCCATTGCAACCTGCTATCTATTGTCTCCACATGTCCTACATCTGCTCCATGCGATTCAGGTCCAGTGATCTAGCAGGCCATGGCAGATGTAGAAGGTTTTATTCTTCAGATAACTTCACATCACTCAAGTTCTATGAGGGCGGGTATCATTGTTCATAAATATCACATCGGTACCCATTTAAGAGATAAAAGGATGCATAAGGTGGTGTAGAATTTATTGCAATATCGGACAGCTGCGACAGAACCACTAGGAATCACATAGAAATTGTACGGCCATTCATTGGTATTCCAGCCCATACAAGTAAACCTCCTTCTCTGTAATGGTCTCTTTCGATGATGTATGGTGCCTGATAGCATGCCCCTGGCTATCACCACCCTTCAGGAATTGTTCTAGATGTTAAATCAAGACTCATCCATAAAAAGTATGTGGCCCCATTGCTCTGGTGTCCAACTGTGATATTCACGGGCCCAGTTCAACCATGTTCTGACATAAGATAGGGACAAAGGAACACCAAATCACAAGCTGCTGGGCGTATGGTCCACCTTCATGCAGTTGAAGCAACAGTTTGGCAGGATATAGACCATTCAGCAGTGGCAGAGAGATGTAATGCCATCTGTCGTGATGTCAGTGATCTACGATGTCTTGCACATCGGAACAAGAAGTTATCAGTGCCATCTGATCTTTGGCTACCGAAAACTTTCTTGGGGGGGGGGGAAGAGATCACATAACTTTTATTTACAAGATCTACTGGAAAATTCTGTCCATTTGTAAAGGGGAAAAAATAATACATTTTTCATAACTTTAATAATATTTATTGTACATTCTAATTTCTATTGTTACTTTATGACCTCTTGTGAGCTTATGGTAATTTGTAAACACTATTTTAAAGGCAAAGAACTCAAGTACTGCTCAGTTAACATCTGCTTTAGTTTTGAATTTTTTCGAAGGGAGAAAAAAGATATTGGATAGAGGGTGCTAGGTTGGGGGAGTAAGGGGGATATGGCAGAATTTCACAGTCTAACTTATAGTTTTCTGATGAATCAACAAAGCAACATGTGGACTGGCAATATCATGATGCACTAATATGTGGTTTATAAAGATTCGGTCTCTTTCCTTTGACTGCTTTATTTAAATAATCCATTTGTGGACAATAACTTTCTCAATTGAGCTTCTCATTACATTTCAGAAGCTTGTAATGTATTGGACCTTTGACATTCCATCATATACACAACATTCTCTTATTCACGCTTAACCTTGGTTTAGGTAGAAGTGGCAGATTGTCAGGGCTCACAGCATACTCTTTTCTTAATAATATTCCCATTGATAATTCATTTTTCATCTCCAATTATCATTCAGTCTAAGAAAGGTTCATTTTCATTCAAAGTACACAGAGATGTACACTCTATGACTTGACCATGCAAACTTTCTCACTTAACTCATGGGGCACTACGAATATGGTTTGAAATGGTTTGGAGTTAAGCTTTTCTGCAATCTCCAACGTTATCAAAAAAGGGTCTTGCGCTATCATGGCTTTGACAATATCATCATCAATTAAAGATAGCTTCTTAGAAATTGGCTTATCATTAAAGTTGAAAATTCCTGCTTTAAACTATTCAAACCATATCCTGGACGTTCTAGCTGAAACTGCGCTTCCAGCAAAAACTTTCACCAAATTTTGACATGCTACTAGAGCATTTTTTTATTTGGAATTTCTACAAAATACAAAGTTGTAAACGAACTTTATCAATAGCCATGTTTACACAATCGTATCTCAACAACAATACGAGACACTTTCGTTTCAGTTAATTTAGAAAAGCAAATGTGCGTAAATGCAATGATAGAGACAACCATATATATCTCAAATGAAAGCATGCATGTGTATTGGAATTTGAAATAACATTATCTTACAGAACTTTCCAGTAGTCCTTTACACTTTCATTTTGAACAGGATGTTTACTGCATACTATTTAAATCATTTTATTGTTTGAAAGGACTTATGTTTATTTTTAACTTACTTTACAGAAAAAGTAAATTTTAAACAAACATTTTTGAAACTTTAGAGGAATTTCCAGATGAATTAAAAACTAGTTCTCCTAATGCATTCCTTAACATTTACTTGTATACCTTTTTCAAATAGTGACAAAACATTCTCTCCCACACGAGCTATTTTACAATTTTAAGAATGCTCCTATTATCATATAAATTCAGAAATATTTAATTGCTCTTTAAATTCTTATTAAATTTGATGTATAAAAAATACTGCATGCGAAGAAAAAAATAACTATCCCAAGATAACTTCAAAAGGAGAAACAAATCTATATATCATATGAACAAAACAGTAGTTTTAGTAGTACCATCCTCAGACTCCAGATAAACTGGCAAGCTTTGAATAGACTCTTACAGCAGGAAGTGATTGTAAATCATTAAGAAGTCTTAAACTTGCCTTGAAGTTGAGAAAGAACTTTGACCATTCATTCACCGAGTTTATTTTGAAATCTGAGGCGACTAAATAGCAGTACATCAACTATAACATAACCTGATGTACACCTGCAGTATTATCAAATAAAGATAACAGGGGGAAAAAAAGGAAAAGATACACTGTTTATTCTGCAATAATTTTTATAGTAGTTCTGTTCAGTTTGAACATATCTTACTCTAAGATATTACAGTTCTTTTATAATATTAAAGGTCCAAAAAACTAGTTTATTTTTAATGGCAATTTTCATAGGCATTCATAGGCAGATTTAAGATTAAATGCAAACCTCAACAAAATCTAAAAACCAGCTTTCTTAAGTTTTCGCTGTTTCATTTATTTTTGTAACTTAAGAAACTTTTACCATGAAAATTTCATGTAACTTAAATTATTTTGCTTGATAAAGATGACCATTTTGTCAATTTCATGAGTTTTCACTTCAGGTTTTACTGGATGCTATAAAGTTCACCATCAAATCTTTGACTCACATTGGATGCTGAAGGGAAGGAGCTGCTCCACTTACTTTCATAATATGCATATAAGTCTCAAACTTTTCCTAAATTATACCTTTTTTAAAATTTACTTCTCATACATTTTAGAAAATGAAAAATTTGTGTCAATATAAGAGCAATCATAACTAAAGTGTAACCTTGTATAACTTAATATACTAAAACTCTGCCTTTCATGGCCAAAATCAAAATTAAAAGCTTATTTTTTTAGAATAATTTGCTGTATTCTTTTCATAGTAAACTTTGTGAAATCATCACACACATCATTTCAAAGGCATTCCTTAGCAACAGGTATATGAATTCAGAAAGCTTTAAAAAATAAAAAAGGACCATCTCATTGTCAAGCAACCTAGCATGTAAAAACATTCCCTTACTATAAAGAACTGTTGGTAATTACCATATAAATTTTTGCTGTCAACGTGAAACTTCTCAATATATTGCTACAATTTTGCTACAGAATATTAGCCTGCTACAAGAGATGCATACTAGTAGAAACATTCAGAAAGACTAGCACTTTAATCAAAAGATAAAACACGATTATTTTAGAAGATGGCATTTCTAATTGCAAAAATACAAATAACTTCCTAAATTTTCAAAACTTGAATTTCGAAACATTTCACAACATTTGAAACACACCTGTATCTCTAACAAGAATTAAATACCTTATAAAGCTGTTTCTTCTCCATGTTAACTGCAATGACTTTTGACTTTGGGCTGATTACTCTTCCATACGACAAACGAAAATCACAAACAGTACCTAAAAATAAATTAGTAATAAAAGCACTGTGCAAAGTACAAATTGCATAATACTACGTACTGCATATTCCATGAAAATACTCTGTTGCAAAATTTAACAAAACTATTTTGCATTATAAAAATAAAGGTGCTTTCCATGTATCTTTGGGATGTAATGATCAGCACATCGAATTAGCAACTAGAAAGCAAATATGAAGAGGACATGCTTGATTCTTTTATATTTACTACTTTATACAGTATAAAATACTTAATGTTATTCCTTTTCTCTTAATCTATTGCTTTTAAACAGATAAATTTCGTAATATTGAATCTGTGATTTTTCTTCAAACATAAAATATGTTTCCTCCTTATTCTCAAGTGCTTTCCAACATAAAGAACACATTTTCTTATTCTACTATCATTAAGAAAAATTACACAAAATAAATAAATAAATAAATATATATATACAGATATATATAAAGGCCCACTATGTTAGTCTTTTATTTGCTGGCTCTATTTTTGAAAATTATATTTCTTGCTATACATAAGATACTGATGATCTTTTTTTAAATGAAATACTAAATTAATTACTAACTAATATTTCAAACTCAATACCATACCCAGTTTTGCGCAAAAGATTTGCAACATCTTACAAAAATAAGTATTCTGAGCACAAAATCATAATTTCTAAATTAAATTAAATTCCAAATTTAAGAAATTATACATCATTTTAAAGATAATTCTATAAAAATATCAAAACATTTTACTAATCTAAAATACCAAAATTACTTGAAAAGTTATGAAAGATATAATGGCTCAAAAAACAACTAATAAAAAATTAAAACTGCTTTTGCAGTCCACTACAGCTCTTCCAGTGTTTCAATTCTGCATATAAAAGAATGATCGTTGCTTGCTTTAGTGTTTCTGATGCTACGACTACTGTTGCAATAATGAATTTCTTTCATATTAATTTCAAAACCACTGTTTGAAAACAAAATAATTATATGTGAAAAATTACTGCTCTATAACAATGAAGGTTACTTTGTCATCACTTCATTATGAAATCTAACTTCATCATTCAATACTAAGTAGATGCATTAATAACTTTAATTTACTGAGAAATCTGGAAGACTGGCACAGGGCAAGAAAAACCACGATACAAAATATGTCTTCTTTGTCTTTAAAAGAATGCTTTGAGAATTGAAGTATAAGCTAAGCTGTCAGTTAATATTTTGAGGTACACTGTAAATTATAGACAATCAAAACAGCTTAACCTCAAGTGGCTAAAGGTTTGGTCCCAAACATCTACAGTTCCCAAAGGAAGAGCATTAGTCAGAGGTATTTTCTTGGTTAAAAATCTAAACTGATCCTCCTAATATGTACTTTGACTCTAACTTTCAACATATTTTAATTGGATACATTTCAAGATGCATGCTTCTTTCTTCAAAATATAAAGATTAATTAATAGTTTTAACGTTTAAATATGGATTAGCTGCCAATAAGGCTGAGAAGAAACCTCTCATTACTAAAAAACAGAACCTCAAGTGATTAAAATAAGCACTTGATTAAAATAAGTTATTGATTGAGTAGACGGGACTATGTAAAGCAGACAGGCCAACCTGCCAAACTCAAAAATCATGAGAATATTTTCACTGGCAAAAATAATTTTTAAACCGTAAAAATATATAAAGAGGAATATTTTTTAGATAGTAAACTATAAATACCATCTAATTAGTATCTGAAAGTACAGTCTAAGTTATAAATGCAATTAATAAAAAAATGCTGATATATTAAACTTTATTATTTCAAACATTTTATTAACAAATAATAGTTTAATCTATTTTCATATAATTACTAACAATAACAGATTTTGCTTTCTTTATGAAATACACATTATAATTTTTCTCATAGAAATTGCCACATAGGCCTGTTTTTATTAATCAAATGTTTCTCTGTGTATCATCGTTCATATTGGATTGAGTTCAATTTAATCATTACTTAAAAAAAGAAAGAAAAATAAAGGAAAGAAAGAAACATAAAAATACCTCACACTCGACATAGTTATTGGGAATTATCAAAATGATAAACATTACTTAAGAGAGAGAACTACATATTCAATTTCCACCACAACTTTTCAACCTTTAGATTATATACCAATAAATATTAATTTTTGTTGATTCCATAACTTAATCTCAGTTTTCTAATTGTAAATTTCAGAACTGTGATTGAAATTCCATTGGAACATTAATAGCTTCACCTTACACCAAAAGACAAAACAAAGATTAATTTTACAAAAATTGGTAAAATGTCTTCAACAATGTGACAACTGCAGTCATTTATATTATTGCACATGAACATTAATCAGCAGATTCGACACTGAACACACTTTTCGAAATAAAACCGCTGCACGACTAGAGGCATTCAGCAGCAGATTGTGCTCAAGTAAAAAGGCAGAAAATAAGGTAGTATGATTTATATCTGCGTATGGCTACATTTGTATAACTTGTATTTGTCATTCAGAAACTTATACTACTCCCAGATTTATTTAGTATGCTGTATTTTAACTCAGATCACACTCTGTATCGTTAAATATTTGTATCATTAAATGGTGCTTGTTTCATTCTTAGGTCTTCACTTCTTGGGATCTGAAGGATAAAATAATTTGTAAACAGGAAGTACTTTTGCTTTCAACTAAAGTCATCTCAAGCTAAATCTTGATTTCAATTAATAATGTCTGTTATTGGTAAAATCGCCAACATCAAACAAGTTAATAGAAGCTAATAGAACGATGAACTGATGAAAATAAATAGCATGCTATGGCTGCTAGCTATCTGTGTAATGAAAAGATTAAACATTCTTAAACATTCTTCATTGCTTTATGTTGCTACAGAAGCCATTCTAGAAAAAGTTTCAAGAGATAACTATTAGATTCAGTCAACATCTTTAAGCAGATTTCAATTTCATAAAATCACCTAACTGAAGCATTAACAACCAATAGCATTAACTAACTGGAATCAAAACTTACTCAGGGAAATTACCTCCTGTTTACAAAGTACTGAATTCACAAACATAAAACAAATATCACCTAATGATATAATACAATTATTCAATCATACAAAATAATCCAAATTAAAACACAGACATTCTAAAAGATATCTCCGGTTTAGACTTGCCACATGACAAATCACAGAAAAATATGGAACAAGCAAGAGTTGCCACGTGGCAGACACAAATCATAAAATCGTACATGACAAAGAATTTTCATTATGTTCTCTCGATTAATTCTTTCTGAGTATAATGTTAACACAGCAAAATTTGCTTACATTTGGAAACATAACTCACAAATAAAAGACTTTTCAAAGCCACATTACAGTTGATGTTTAGAGAGGTGAATTTCATCAGAATGCTCTGTAGTGTTGCCTCAGAATCTTTCATACTTTACCTCCTACAGCAGAAATTTCAGAAATAGTCTCATTTAAAAAAAAAAAATTGGCTAAGTTTCACTAACAGAATTTTATTAGAAGATAAAAAAAGCAGAATATTAATATGGAAATGTTTCATTTAAGCCATATCTGCAATTTAATGGAAACATGAATAGCAGTTTACAGTTAATTAAAATTTGGCTGCAACTTGACAGAAATGTGAATAGCAGTTTATAAGCAATTAAAATTCAAAGTTCTACTATAATATTTTCATTTTATTCTATTATCATAATAAAAATTACCATATTAAAAATGCTTAAAATTAATTTGATGAAACTGAAAACAAGGCGGAAAAACTCTTATCCTGAAGGCAGGATTATCATTGAAATCAACTTTAATTTCACTAACCAAACTGAATGAACCTAACCTAATGAACTAGTTAATGAATGGAATGAGGTATGAGTGAATAATTTTTATGCATTAACTATGAATAACTGAAAAAAAAAATTATATATTTATTACAAATTACAATTAAATAACTAAAAATGTTACACTTTATATGGTTTATCTATCTGAACCAATTCTATGAAGCAAAAGAAAAAAATATACATCTAAACAATTAAAAAATTTAAGTATGGTATTTAAAAAGAAATACTAGAAGTGTAGAAAAAATGTTGTTCATTCTACAAAGGGAATTTATACCAGTACATAATCCATAATAATTATTGCTGCTATAATGTGGTCAGGTAAGATCAGTTTATTTGAATATCATAAAACCACGAGGGCTATCTAAGTAAGAGGAGGGATGCCTCTGTGGAGGACTTTCCAAGGGAAACTGACTCATATTCATATTACACATGGGGAAACCATGCAGCCATCCTGTTTGCCTGGGATCAAATCGAAGCCAGGTCATACTACCAGTACTCAGTGGTCTTAAACAGTCGACCACTGGTGGACTAGATTATGTGGTCAGTGATACAAAGTTGTAATGAGTGAAGTTAGATTCCATTTTTTGCTTGAATTCTCTACATTTAGACGCAAAAGAAACTCGAGTAGAGAGAAAAGAAAAAGCTAAATTTACACCAATCAAAGAGATTTGAAATTAATTTCATCAAGAGTTGTATGGAATCTTATAAACTAGGATATTACTTATGAACAATTACTAGCTTTTTGAGGAAAACATCCTTTTAAGAAGGTACATACCAAATGAGCCTGAAAACATGGCATCAAAACACAAATGATGTATGATGTAGGTACCAACTATACGATTAACGCAATATCTTATTTAGCTTCCAATACTCAAACTAAAGGTACTCCTCTAGCATCCTATTTCTTCGAAGAATTAACAAGAAGCATTCAAGGGACTAATAGAAATGTCATGACGGATAAATGGTTCACATCAGTAGCCTTAGCTGAAAAACTTATGAAAAAAAAAATGAGTTTAACAAATGGTGGAACTTCTCAGAAAAATGAAATAGAATTTCCTCCAGAACTCTTACAGTTGTGTTCTTGAAGTGCTGGCACCGCAATAGTGTTTTGACAAAGCGAAATCTCTTCTATCCTATAAAACAAAACCAAATAAATGTGTTACATTTTCTGTCTACATTTCACGAAAAACAAATGAAAATCAAAAGAGTAGGAAACTGGAAGTGACAGAATTTTATAATTCCACCAAAGGATACCCACAGGATCAGATGTGCAAAAATGTCACATAGTAGCAAAACATGCAGATAGCCTTTTGCATGTTTTATGGCATCATAAATACCAGTTTAGTGAATGTAGATGTTACATATGTGCATAATATGGCTCAAAAATTCATAGAAAAGTTTGCAATAAAGCTTAAGCGAATATCTTCTTACACTATTGATGAAGAAGAATCTCAATGTACCAACTTCGCCTCGATCAAAAAGAACAGTTATAAGGAAACTGTTGAGAACAATCTGAGAGTAAAAGAAGAAAAAATTATGCATTTTGCCCATACAATTTTTGCAGAACGACGTGCAACTTTTGTCAAACATGATCTAGAGCAATGTGCAGAGAACACCATGGTAATATGTGCTAACTGCTATGAAAATAAATATACTTTCTTGATTACTTAAGTTCAAAAGTTATGAAATCATCTGCAAGTAATATACTTTTATTACTAGTTACTAACTTTCATGATGACGATCATCATACAAGCAAACGTGGAGATTTTCAAAAAAAAAAAAAAAAAAATAAAAAAAAAAAACTTCACAAAATTCTGATTAACTGAATGCCTAAAGATGTGCAAATAAATGTTAATTGAAGATAATATAACTGTAGTCTTGACTACAGTGAAAATGCCTCAATCATTAATAAACAAATTTCAAAATCTGTATAATATAGAATAATACAAAAAATATTTCAAAAAATATGACTTCAACCCATAAATTATTGCCACTGATAATGAAGGAAGTCACAAGGAGGTTATTAAGAATAAAAAGATTTCAATTAGTCAGAATTCTTGGCATGGCACTTACATTAGAACTGAACAAGAAATTGTCTTTCTAAAAGAGTAAAGAGAAAATATTAACAAAAAACAACACTGATTAAAAAACTTACATTCGAAGAATTGTTTAATAAAACAAAATAAATTGTAACACTGAGCTTTTTCTTTGTAAATTTTGGTTCCTGTCAGGCCATAAAAAGCCTTCGTTATTTTACAACCAAGCACTTCATAGCTTCATTTTCATAATTTTTGCATGCCACCTTATTATATTTCAATTAACGATCTAAAATTTAGAAATTTCAGAAAAACAGAATCGCTGAAATCTCAATGATTCTGGATCTTGACTTTGTACTGTATAATATATCAGTATATATCAGTTAGACAGAACTCAAACAATGTAGATTTTACAGCAACTTCTAAGCATGCCACGTAGATTTCATTAACGCTATCTTATTTACACACCTGTGTGAAATTGTTTTTCTTTTAAAAGACAATTTTCTCTCACATTCTTTGCTTTTTAATCAAAATAAAAGAAGATTTCAATCTGAAACAGTACTGTTAAAAATGCTCAGTCTATAAATCATGAATAACTTCATTCAATAATTAATTTAGAAATTACTATATGGATAGAAATAGATAAAATATTTAAGAACTATTCTTGACTGCAAAGCACTTTAACATGAAGTATTAAAATATGAACATACTTCTAGATTAATAGCATACTGGTTCACATACCTGCTAAAAGGACTAAATCAGCCTCCTGTAAAGCTTCTCTTCGCTTCTGCCTGATATGTAACGGATTTTTCCGACCAAGTAAACCCCGTGACATTCCTCCAAGGAAGCAAGGAATATTCAGAGCCTTTGAAAACAAAGATTTTTCATAATTCTTACAATGCGGTTTCATGTAATAATTAATGGTTATTATTAAAATTTTAATTATAATCCTATGGCCTTTAAAAGAATCCAGAAATGCCAGAAATGTAACACAACTGAAATATTCATGAAATAAACAAAAAAAACAGCAACATATACACATAGGATATGAAAATTTTTTCTATAGTTTGCTAAGATATGGCAAAGCTTTCAAGAAATTACATGTTTTTAGGAAAAATTTCTTGTAAGAAATAAAGCAGTATTTATATTGTAAATGTGATACCATGCCAGCCAATTCCATGCCTGAAATTTAATCTGGGGCAGAAGTACCACTTGTTGACTGATCTCTAGGGAGTTGTCAACTTACAGCCATGGTTTCAATTGACCGGTCATACGTCAATATGGCATTGCAATCTCAAAAAAAAAAAAAAAAAAATTTACAGAAAAAAAATCACTAAATAGGTACAAAGTTTACAGAAGACGCTGCCTTTTTAATTACATGCATTACTGCTAAAAGAAATCTGATGGTCATCAAATATGATTGTTGTAGCTGCATTTTTAATCTGTTGCTCTGGGTCTTTCATAAACATTTTTAGTATTGTCTGAACTGTTTGTTCTTTCTTTTTATCTTAAAACTTCACAACAGGGTTGTCAAATTTCACTTCCAATTTTTTTAATCTTGTTAACTCTCTCAAAATTTAGATGCATGGCTTCCATTATAGCAATAAGTTGATTCAGTATTTTAAAGCATTCAGAAAAATTCTTTGTGGTACCTTTTTTCCTAGTTCAACTTCATCTTCTTTATCTACTTCTTTCTTCATGTTTAGTTCTTTTAGGTTCTAATTCAGTCAATTCCTAGCTGATTAGTTCTTTACACTCTCGGACTAGCAATAATTCTCACGTGCTGTGACATGATGAAATAAACCCTTATCCAAATCGCTAAAAGATATTTATTGCAGATTTATATATGTTTAGTCTAGAGCAGAAATGTCCAATTCAATTTCATATTCTAAAGAAAGACCTTTAGCAAGGGTAACAATTTTGTCATGAATTCTTTGAAGATTGTTCTCACTATAAAATCATTTGAATTTACTTATAAAACACTAAACACACTTTTTCCAAATTCCATTCGTGCTCTTGACAGTTACATTTCCCCAAGCAACTGCAAGATTTTTTATACACCTCAAAATGTCATTGTTTTCAAAAATCATGCAAGAAAAGCTGAGAGCCTTTATCAGTTGCTGCAATAGATAGGATAACAAATAGTTAATTTCCCTTAAGTGCAGCAATGCAACTTTGAGTGATACATTGGAACCACTGTGTTGCAATTTGGGAGAAGGAAACAGTATCCACAAGGAGATTTAAATCTTCCAAATGCACAGTATGGCCAGGTGTATTATAAAGGAATACTCAAATTTTGAATGGAACTCTTTCCTCCAGGCAACATTTTCATGTTTGTGGAATGAAACACCTGAGTGGCATGGCTTTTTGGATCTCTTCACAAGGACCTGTAATTATCTAAATTTCTAGAATCGCCTATCTTAGTCCCTCTTTTCATAAACTTCCGTTCTTAAATTGATACTTACATTATTAAAGTAAAAAAGCAAAATATTTTCAATTATAAACGAACATATACTGAGTGACAAAAAAATCTCCTGACCAATTAAAGCCACCTTTGCCATTCAGAGGGTTCAAAACCAGCCTTCAAAAAAAGTTGTGTCATCCATGCTTTAATAGTGCAACAAAAATAAACTGGCAGGGTATTCTTATCAACATTCTTATTAATTAAATATACTCCTTGATTTTTTTAATGATGAATTAGGAATGGCTTAAGTTTAAAACCTGCAATATTGCCACAAAACAGTTAATTATTCCTCAAAAGTTTTAAACCCTGGCATACTTTTTGCTTCTTTATAAATATCGAATCTAGTAGATACGCAACAAACCAGTTCACCAACGGTGAAAATTTATTCGGGTTCATAATCACCATCAACAACTATGTTATAAAATTCTAGAGATTTACATGCTACTTCAGCATCTGAACTAGCTGCATTGCCTATCATGCAAATATTATGCAACTGAAAACTTTGCTTGAAGCATTTGAACAAATCTGTGCTAACTATGAAATTTTGGCTGTAATTATAATCAGCATGGTTTTTTAAAGTTTTAAATAAGTCACATGCCTAAATAGAAATCAGTGATAATGCTATACATTTTTGCAGCTGGTCAGTCATCCATGCATTTAATAATTTTTCCATTTCATGAATTGGTCCAACTCATTGTTTAGTAATAACTGTCAATTGCATAGAAGCAGACCTTTTGGCATCACTGCAAATTCGCTTTGTCCTTCAAAATCGTCAACGCTCTGGAATGAGCTAGCTTCAGATCATATTGCAATCACAAATAATTTTTTTCAACCTTCATATTGCACTTTCATTTTCATGTCTAAATTAGTCATCTTTCTTTCTTTTTTTTTTAACTTCTTGATTGCTAGGCCATGTTGATTTTCTCTTTGGAGCAATTTTATATGTTAATTAAGAAGGCAAGGGAAATCAATATGTAGTGCTACTAAATCTAATAAAGGTACCAAAATCAAATCTCTTGCTATTTAAGTCATCTGCCGAGCTGAAATATTTCGTTTTCTATTCAACACTTCATTCTAACTGAATAAGAATTGTTGATTGAATGTGCTTTAACAAAATCAGACATAAAAGCAAGCAAAAGCCTACAATCTGTTGTATTACTGTTAGAAAATATATTCCTTTTTTATTATTCCATTTATTTATTCAACTTTTGGTATGCTAGAAAAATAGATTAACATTAAACTCCAGATAAGAATTTTTTCTCTCTTAACTAACAGTACATTAATAGTTCATAATATCTATAAATTAAATAACAGAAACATACACTGATGTCTCACTAACATTAGTTTGTGTGCAATTCATTAGCAATTCATAGAAGCTAACTGACGCTTTACAACTATTAAGTCAAGGGCACAAAGAAATGACAGCATTACACAAAATATTTCAAACTTATTCGCAGGCAGTCACTTTACTTAGTACAGTAACACTGGTGCATATCAGTCCACAATATAAGTGTATAGATTTTCATCCAATGCAAGAAATTGATATGAATTTTGAAAGCAACACAGAAAATATGAAAATGCTGAAAACTGTTCTAAAAGGTAGATTTTATACTAACTTCCAGTGCTTGTTTTAATCTTTCAGCAGAAGTTGGAGGAATTAATGCCTGGCTACCTAACAAGAAGAGAGGCCTCTTGGATTTTGACAGCAAATCTTGGCATTTTTGAACTAGTTTCGAAATATAAATACATATTATATTAAAAGTGGGAACTAACAACAAAAATATTTAATTAAGCAAATACATAACAATAAACTCAAAAAAAATTATTTCCTTTTACAAAGAACTCACATTGTATAACTACTATAAAATATAGACATGGTAAAAAAATATATGTATATGTAATAATAAATGCAAGGAAAAGACGGAGCAGCATCGATGCATAACAGGTACATAAAATAAAAAAAACTTTGCAATTGAAGCGGTTTTAATTCCATTTTTATTTTCCAGTTGACGTTCGTGGCCACAATCACTTGGCACTCTACTCGTGCCTATTCAAGAACATTTCGTTTTGGAAAGTATTGTGATAGAAAGCGTGCACAACGAAATAACGACCAAGCAGCGCACAGAAGAAGCTGAAGTCCCTAGTTAGCCAATATGGAAGCACACGAAGAGAAAAATTTTGGTTTAAGTTAAAAGTTTCAGTTCTTAATTATTATGTCATCAGCGCTGCACAGGCCAGGGTTGCTACTCGAACAGGAGAATGAAATTCCCCGACTTTTCCCGGTGTGTTTTAAGAAAATTCCAGTCTATCTGCATAATGCACTTTGGCTGTGCTAGGAGGTAAATTAATTATGGTACCACTTGAAACACTTGAAAACACAAAAATTTGCCAATTAGATATGACTTATATATTATCCTCAAAGCTTGCTATTATAACTATAATAGGAGTTGTTTTCTCGACTGAAGAATTGAGATTAAAATCTGCTCAATGTGGATAAAACATTTTTTTTCCCCTGACATTTTGCAGCTAAACGAAAGAAAGAAATCTATTTAATGATATTTTCAAATAAATTTAGGTGTTTTATATTTATTTAGCTTAATACATGAGCAAAAAATATGTGCATTGAATTTCGTGATGTTATATCATCATACTACTAGAATTAGTTTCAGGATTAGGCCAGAGAAAATTTCCTGAAATTTGAAAGTATTATTTACTAATAATAAATAAATTTAAGGGGAAGAAGCAACATTAAATGATATGAATAACATTAAAATAATTAAAAACTGAATGACGATAATCAACGATATTTTGGCGAATATAGTTATATTAAATGGTTAGCCTAGATGACTGATTACTATTTATTTATTTTACTGCACAATAATAAATAAGGTATTTCTTAAAAAGAAAAAAAAGTATTTAAAAGATTTTGAGGTAAAATCCTACTATATACTACGGTCTTGGCAAGATTTTGAAAACTGCTGCCAACACCAAAATGGCCTGTTTGCTGCTCATCATAATGTAGCCAAATCCCGTGTGTACCGTACACCGAGCGTATTCTAACCTCCATGGTACCACTATATTTCGATTCTTGAGGTAACTGGGAATTAAAGTTACTGGAAACTTGCTTTGCCTTTCTAAAAGACAATCTGTTTGGAGCTGCAAAATTTGGCTCTATGCCAGCTGCTCGAGTGACCCTACCGCACGCCGATAAAGTGATCGGCTTCCAACGTTGGCGCAAAACTCGCTTTTTGGGGGGATCGCTGTATGAAATTCTCCGACTTTTCCAGATTTAGACTAAAATATTCGAATTCCCTGACTTTTTTGGTCAATTTTCGAATTCCCTGACTTTTTCCGGTTTTCCCGGTATTCCAGGTAGCGTGATAACCATGGCAGGCCACGCAAAATGGAATGATCTAGAAATGATGCAATCCAGAGAAATTATTACGATTTTTAAAACAGAGCAAGAGAGAATTAAAGGGAATTAGGGGTTAGTTTAAATTATAATTTTGATTTATATATTTGTTTATCTTACATATATATATTTATACACATACACAAATATATATCCACACTTGCCTTGATGATTTGAAGCAAGTGGGAAATGTACAGGCAAAGGTGATGTATTTCTCTCAATAAAACCTGAAGCAAACTGATAATGCAAGAAAGCTTTCAAATACCTAAAAAATTAAAAATACATATTAAAAATCAATTTTGTTAGTTTACCCTAAAAGCAACAAACATTGGCTGAGATTCCTAAAAACGCATATGATCTTGCTAAAAAAAATCAATCAAATTACAAATCTCAATATCCTGAGCAAAATTTACAAAATGGCATAATGGATTAGTTCATTTAAAAAAAAGACAATTGGATTAGTTCATTTCAAGAAAAGGACAATCTTATGGCTCTTAACCCCCTTAATAGACAAGGTTTCCGACTAAAATCTCTTCTCATACAATGAAAAAAAGCCAAATTCTACTTTTTTCCTGCCTATTCTGTATCTATATTAATGCTAAAAGCAGCCGTAGTCCAACTATGTTTATTTGCCTCACCCCCAATCAAATGACCACGGTTAAGCAGGGATATTCGCATGTCTCAGTCCTTTGTCCAGTAGGCTTCCATACTGGCAAGAAAGATTTAACTGGAAGTAGATGTATACCAGATTTCAATGGTTATAGCAGTGTTGATCGTGTAACAGAACCTGATTTTAAAATGCGTACACAATTTATCAATGTGTTTAACATCAATACTGCTTTGAACGTTTACTTTTCCTATTTGGAAGATTATTTACTTTTATTTCTCCTATTTAGACAATAGATCAAAAATTTCAAAACATCAGAATTTTTCTTTATGTAAAGCTTAGGAAACCTCTCAAAAGGAAAAAATAGCTGAAAATGTTTCAGTTATCGGGAGTTAATTCAGTGGAAGTGACAGCTTTTCTAGCAACACAACAAATTTTTATTACCCTCAGTCGGAATGAGAAAGACTCATCACAGAATGGGAAAAAGGGAAGAATAGAATCTACTGCAATCAAAAAGACCCCCTGCCATATTCAGACATTTCTGACTTTGCCCTGTATTACAATAAAAATACTCAAACGAAAGATGAAGACCAAACAATCTTTGCAACAAAAATCTTTTTAATCTTAAGAATAACTTGAATGAATGATTAAAAATACATCAAATTCCATAAAACTAAAAATATTTCAGAGCTTTCAAAAAGTAAGCACATGTATTTCAACTCACTTCAGTTAGTATCTAACGAAATAAAAAGCAGATCAAAAGCCGCAAAAAAAATTAAAATCTCAAAACTTTAAACTATAATTTTACTATAACATCACAACAGGCAAATTAATTTCATATGTTTATATGTTATCAGTAGCAATAATAACAAGTTTATTTTAGCTCTACACAGAAGTTGATCACTGTATTTATTATCGAATACCAAAAATAAGTAAACTTTGCTACTAATCGCTACTTAACATGAAAATAGCCTTGCTCTGTTTGATGCAATTAAAAATACATAGATAATGAAAAAACATACAACAACATTAATGAATTGCACACAAACTAATGTTTAGAATTCTTCGCTTGCAGTGTCCATAGTGCAGTGTGAAAAGCGAAAATTCAGATGTTTTTTGTGATTTCAAATCACATGATTCTGTAGCCGGCCAGGCTATCTAAATTCCTGAAAGTCATGCATAAACCCACATAAAGTAGCACTAACCCTAAATTTTCATAATACTGATGGTGTATATTTAGAAGCTAAAAAAAATTTGAAACTTAAAGACTACCACTCTGCTTTTATCTGAGGGACACAGTTCAGGTTTGAGGGAAGACAAAATCGTAGAAAGGTATAGTGAGAACTTTATGAATACAGTGACAAATTTTTTTATACAGTGAGAAATTTATGAATGCTCAGTGATCTATGGCTAACGAACCACTCAGTTAAAACTGTCTATACATAAGATACATAATTGTTTACAAATAATTCATAAAAACATCTACAATCCACAATAGTTTTTATTGAAATAAGTGTACAAATAACTTACATTGTAGTCACATTCTGAAGAATTCCTTTAGGATTTTCTTTAATTTTCATTTCTTGTTTAACTAATTGGTACGGATAAAGAATATCCAATGGCAGCTCAACAAACACTGGTCCTTATGGTAAATAAACACACAATTAATATACAAAATTATGCAAAGAATCTAAATACTATATATATAACTTTTTAATTTTACTTCCTAGAAATTTTACAGTTCAAAATATTACTCCTTTATAGTTTTTTAAATTTTTTTTACTACAATAGAAATCTAAATAACTTATCCTTAAAATACTGACTAAAATTTATTCCAATAATTCATCACTTTAATTAAATTTCTGTTCCTTGGAGATGATATACAAAAACATTTTCTAATAATATATTTATTTATACATATATACAGGGTGCCCACTGAAGTCTGGTAGCAACCATTTAACTGTCGAACGGCTACATCTATATTCATAAAATTGCTGTCTAGATATAGTAAAGTGGCTATGCGCTACTTTATGGGATAGCTTACAGCACCAGCTGGTGAAAAACAGCAGAGTTAGCCTCCCTATCTCGAAAACGATACAAGATGGGATGAAAAACTAAATTACAAAGTTGTAGAGCATCATCAATTTAGTACAAACACACACCTTGTGTATATGAATGCTAAACACAGAACGCTGAAAATGCACATTTGTTTCTTTGCGATTTCCGAAACTGTCAAATCACGAGAAAAGATTATCTTTGGGATGAAAAACATGAGTGCTTCGAGGCACAGTGATGCTGCTTGTAATTCGCAGTTGAGAAGACTGTGGTTCAAACCTCATGGGGGTGCATCCTTATACTGATTGTCTTCACAAACAGAGTAGACAACATACAGATCATGCATTATTATGTTGCAAAACGCATCAACTCAACGCAACTTGAGCCAGGTGTGCGAATTTGTGCATTATGCATATAGTGTATGAAATGTCACACCTGTTTACCTGAGACAGCTATAAGAGATACCTCCTTGTGGTTGTATATTGAAGCTCATGGTCATGGAGAGATTTTCAAAAAATGATTGTTGTAAGATGGTTCGACTTATGGTAAATGTGAGCACAAGGCACGATCAGCAGCGCAGTTGCATCTGCAATGTTTTTCTGCATTCCAGCATCCTTCATACAAAACCATCCTACAGGTTGTGAAATGTTTAAGGGAGATAGGCTGCATGACTACCTAACTTTCATTTGGCAGTCCAGCTACGGTACAGCGGAAAGTGCAACCGGAATATGTGTCATACAGCCTCACATATCCACACAGCAGACAAGACAGATAAGTGCAAACTGTGGCCTCTCAAAAAGTCGCTTTTGGAAAATCCTAAATAAATTAAGGGCTCATCCATACCGACTAACACCTAATCAGGCATTGCTGGACAGGGATGCCGAGAGACATTTCGCATGGTGCAAGAACCAGACAGAGGTCCAGCCAACATTCTTGGCAGGTATAGTGAGGACGGATGAGGCATGCTTTTCACGGAAGGAAATGTACAATAGGCAGAATACCGATTACTGGGCATTGGAAAAACCATCATGTTCTGCTGACATTTCACATCAAACACAGTTTTTGATTAATGTTTGATGTGGAATTTATAATAACAGGCTAATCGGCTCAGTATTTTACCAGGGTATGTTAACGGCCACACAATATTTAGAACTTCTGCAAGACATAACACCTAATGGAGGAATTCAGAGAACCAATAATTGGGTACAGTGGTTTCGAAGAGTAGCCTCCACATTCACCTAACCTGACTCCAGTGGACTTTTTCCTGTGCGGATACCTCAAGCAGCAGGTATATGCGACCCCTCAACAAACATTGCAGGACCTTCAACAATGTATTATACATGCTTGTGCAAATGTTTCACTAGTTATGCTTAAACGTGCAACATAAAGTTCTAACAAGGGTCCAGATGTGCATTTCAGCTGATGGAGAGAAGTTTAAAACATCCAAAATAAAGGTAACTAATTGTGATTATTCGTTTTTTTCTTTTTTCTTTCTAAGATCGTTCTGAAACGTCACAGTTTTGGAAATCGCAAACAAACAAATGCACGTTTAAAACATTCTGTTCTTAACATTCATATCTACAAGGTGTCTTTTCGTACTAAATCATAGATGTTTTACAACTTTGTAATTCATTTTTCCTTCCTATCTCCTATCGTTTTTGAGATAGGGATGCTAACTCCACTGTTTTCCACCAGGTGGCACCGAAAGCTATCTCATCTAGTAGCACACTGCCACTTTACTATACCTGGACACCACTTTTATGACTAAAGCCACAACCATTCGGCAGTTAAACGGGTGGTACCGCACTTTAGTGGGCACCCTGTATACTAATAAATCTGTTATTAATTATAAATTCTTTTTCTTTATAAAAAGTATAAAATTAGCTCTCTTCAAAGATATCTGAATAACTGCTTTCTGCCACTTGTCTAATATTTTACTGTTATGTCATTTTTTAATGATAAGTGTAATTCATATTATTTATTTGAATTTTTAATTATAAGTACTGTTTCTAACTGTTTAAATATATTTGCAAAAACAAATAATAATTACAGTACTCACCTGAAGCTTAAGCAAAGAACATGACAGAACATTCAATAAGGAGGAAGAATGAGAAAAAAATTATTTTAAAGGCTTTCCTTTTTGGAAATGAGAGCATGCATGATCCTATCTAATATATGGGAAACCTTTGAGAATGGAGAGTTGCTTGCCTTTTAAGGAAAACAAACTGCTCCCTTGCTGTGGAAGAGTGGCCATGAATGGAGCATGTTGCCTTTATCAGAAAAGAATGACAGGACCCAGGGATGAATAAATTTATCTAGTCCAGTTGCGGAGGGAGAAAAGAAAGAGATGGAGAAGGAGCAGACAAAAAGAGATGATAATGAAGGGAGATAATGCAAGGTTGGGGATACTGGGGGTTATTCAAGATATCCTAAAAAATAATAATATTCCCCTTTTTGTATTACTTAAATGGAAAAAAAAATAAATGAAAGTTAAAGCAATTAAATATGGCATTTAATTCAAAGTTCCACTGATGGGTTGTTCAGATATTTGTAGGTTAAATTCACTTATATTTATACTGATATAGCTGTACTAAAAAATGAAAAAGTTATTAATCATAAATTAACTGAATATTTTTTATATTTAAAAATGAAACAACTCTAGAACCAATTTCTACATAACAATACAGCACAGGATACACAGTTGTAATGAAACCACCACATAGGTTCTAAGGATGATAGAGAATTTCCTAGTAAGGCATGTGAGAAATTAAAATCAATTAGAAATATTTAGTCCTTTGTTAGGAAAACTAACTAATAAGTGCAGGAACTTTTATTTACATTTCCACATAAGATTCAAAGAGCCCTTTCATATTTTGTTAGTAAAGTATCATGTGAAAAAAGTATACTCATTCATTGTTGAAAAAAAAAAACAATTTTCTCCCACTATATAGTCAATGAATAGTTGCCTTTGCATTAAATTACCTAATACCAGTAACATTTCTATACAACAGAAATGGAAGTTTGATAGCTAATTTCATTCTCTAAAGAAAAAGGAAAAGAATGAAAGGCAGATGATAAAGAAGCAATATTAGAATTGTTTTTCAAATGCACACAGAGAAACTGTCATCAAAACAGCAATTTTATTGGAAAAAGGCTGAGATAAGAGTAAATTTTACAATGATGTTCAAATAATAAACACCTACCACTAAAGCAAAAACTTCAAAATCACAGAGTTACAACTTTGTTCTAAGAAAAAAAATGTAGGCAGCGATTTACATCAAGCTTTACTGCTATGGACAAAAACATAGCAATTTTACAATTTAGTAAGCAATTTTACGATAAATGGGTCTATAATAGTCACTAAAAGTAATGACTCTGCACAGTTTAGGGATATTGAAGGTTTTAAATGCACTGAAGAATGGCTTTTGTGTTTCAAGTTTCTACTGGAACCATCTCCATAAAATTATATGCAGTGAAGAAGCTAATGCAAACAAAAATGTCTGATGTATGAATTCATTTTTGGTTATGCACAACGGATGTATTCAATGCATGGACTTCTCTAATAAGGCTCTTATTTTTAAAAAGTGAAATATGTTTAAGAGTACACGTAGCAGAAATGTAACTGTAATGGCTGTTGCCAACAAGTATAGTGACAATATAAAGTAAGAAGTTTAAATTGCTAATTATTAACATGATTAACATGATAATTATTAACATTGCTAATTATTAACATTATTAACTGAAACCATGAAGATTTTAAAGCTTAAAAAACACCTAACATTCACAGTGTCTCAATTGACAAGCAGCTGATTACTGTCAAGCAGCTGATAATTGTCTCAATTGAATAGCAGCTGATTACTGAAGAAAGGTACTTACATGTTATAGCAACCACATGAAAGGAATCACAGAGCACACAATAAGCAGTTTGAAAAAAAAAATGTTATGGAAAAGTAAAATTTAATAAAATCACATTAATTTCTTGCATACACCTTTAATCTTATTTCTTGCATATAGTTTCTAGTAGCAACTTACTTCTTTCACATATTTTCTGATTGCTTTAACCTGCAACTTTTAACACTGCATTTCCATGAACATACATACAGGCATATTCTGTGATGGTTTATGCATATTTTACTGCAAAATGCTTTTTTCTTAAATAAAAACTATTGTATTTTCCTTAATATTTTTTGATAAATCAAAAGTTGATAGCATATTTCCCATCTGACAGAATGATCAATATATGCTTTCATTTATTTATTAGTCCAAAGGGCATTATGCTTTCATTTATTTATTAGTCCAAAGGGCATTAGCCCTGACTGAAAATTTGGTTGCTTATATCCGATATGATAAGAAAAATAGGATCATCGCATGAAATAATGTAAAAGTTGATGAATCACAGAGAAAGAGTGATTAGGATCGTCATATCTCCCAAAAGATATTAATAGTAATCTTAATTTTAAAAAAAATATTAAAAGTTAATTACATACAATTAATTTTTGTTATGGATGGTTATGGTTATCTAATTTTTTTCATTGTTTCTTCAAAATTTTACACAAAAAATTACTTAGCATAAAAGTTGTGGTTTAAATTTGCCTATTAAGTACACATTATCATCTAAATTATGCATAAGCATCAGCCTTGATCACAATGCTGTCTGACAACTCAATCAACCCAGAATTTGAAATTTTGACTTAATCAGTCAATCAATCTTTGGCTCAATGCATGACAGAGTAACACTTCCTAAGACAGTGGTCTCAAACTGCATGGAGGGCTGCATAAATAATCTAAAAGCAGATGATAAACCAGAACTTTTTTTACCAAAATGAAAATTTTGCATAAAAAAAGTATTTTTATTAAATTTGAAATTTGGCTTACTAAATATCTATCAAAATACACAGAAACAAAAATAATAACACAAAAGCAAAAAATTCAAATTTATATTTGATATCTTAAAATCTAAAGTTTGGTACCTGCAAGATATCTTTCTTGGTTACACTTTGTAATTGAAACACATTTAACAACTAAATACTATATTTTCAAATTTACATTTATTTCAAATAATTTTAATACAATTAATTAATGATTTAAACAACTTGCATTTCATTAAAAATAAATGAATTACAAAAACTTTCTAAGTTGTCAGAGAAAATTTTCCAAACGCAACAAAACTTGAGAATAAATAATGACAGCTTAGTCTGTATATCTTATTTATTGTTTCTCTTTGATATATAAATTTTAAAAAACATACATATGTTTGTATATAAATAATTAATACACCTTGACATTTTATGACATTTTGATTCCTATAAAATGCAGAATATAAAATGCCTTACAGAAAATTACCAAAAATTATCTTCACCATTAATTATAAACACTCATCAGGCAACTCGGTTCTTCTCTTATGAATTTTCAACTGTGAAAGAAAGCTGTGTGCATACAAAGATATTCCCAAAGAACTTATTCTTGGCAAAAAATTCATAAATGACCATATTTATTTTTTGACAGGTACAAATAAAAGTTAATCAAATATGTATGTATCTTCAAATCTTTAAATAAATCACACTGATAATTAGCCCCATATACAGATTTTTGGTGCATTATTCATGTTTGTTTTAATGGTAATGAAAATAATATAAACTCTTCAATTAACTAAAATCTTGAAATCTTTGCAACACTAGCTGCAACAAATGCATAATTGAAATAAATTTGTGGGCTGCATAAAATTGCTTCAGGGGTGTTTGTGAGTATCAGTTTCTGAGTACTGTCCTAAAATATGTTTGTTGTGTGTCCCAGTTTTCCAAGAACTGAGTGCTATACCTGCACTGCATAGACTTTTGTTTAGAATGCACAGAACAATGGAGGTAAAAGACCAGTAACCTAAACATGCTTTTTATATTCTAACACCATAAAACACAATTAATTTAAGTGTTAGAAATTTTTCTGTTGAAAAATGAAGAAAAACTAAAAAAAAGTTAGAAAAATACAAAACATTTTTAGTCCAAAATACTTTAAATTTCTTTATATATAATTTTTATACATCTGGAAGTTCAACATAGCCATATAAAAGAACATTGTCTATAGGAAATTGGATGGAACCAAAAAGTTCATTTGGTGTATCTGGGGATTCATAATAAACCAGTTTGTTCTAGCCTGGCTTGAAGGTATATAATTTATTATCTGTATTTCCATTTTTATTTTTCTTGTGTTAAAATAATAAATATCTTGACATTTATATAAAAAGTCATTTCTTTTTATAGAAGCCTGCTTGAAGTTGGCCCACTTGCAGGACAGATAATATATACTTGTAATTTGGCAACTGAAAGTTTGAGGCAAAAACAAGTGTCTGAGTTCTCTAGAACAGCGATCTCCAAACTTTTTTGATCGCATACCCGTAATACAAAAATAATTATAAGTTTTACCCCATATTATATTACATTTATATGTATGCATGTGCTTTAATGCTAATGCGTTTATGACGTTAGGCTCCGCAGAACGCTAGTAGAACCAAACACATCTGCCAATGAGAGCTCACAATTATGTGATAAACAATTATACACTCACAGGTGCTTGTAAGCTATTTCTTTGACAAACCCTCAAGTACCACTCTGCTTATTAAATTAGTTATGGAAATAGGATTATAAACTAAGATTCTCTTTAATGTAATTATTATAAGTAAATATTTACTCACATTTTTAGCTCTTAAAATTTATCCTCAAATGTAAGAAGGACTCAGTTTTATATAAATATGTCTCGTGAAATGTAAGAAGACTCATTTTTACATAAATGTGTCTTTCTGCTCTTTTTAACTAGAATAATGCATTGTATACAATACTTACATTATTATAAATTAATCACAGTTCATATTTATTTAGTGCATAAGGTAAGTAAAATATGCTCACCAGGTGTTCCAGAGTAAGCTATCTGAATCGCCTTTTGTAAAATAGGAACAAGATGCCTTACACAAGTAACAGTTTTAGTATATTTGCATATAGATTTCAATAGAGACAACTGATCAATATCTTGCAAAGCTCCTCTTCCCTTAAAAGAGAGGAATTTCTTAAGCTTCTATAATTTGTGAATTTCCTAACAGTAACATGAAATTTTACTGAATACTACAAGATGCTTTCACAAAAAAAAATTTCAAGTACTTTCAAACAAAAAACAAAAATTATATACTGATAAATGAAATATTTACTTTAAGCAAAGTTGCAGCAGCACCTCCCAGCAAAAGTAAGGGAGTTTCAGCCATCTGTGCATTTTTAACAGCAGTAATAGTATTAGTCACACCTAGAATCAGAAGGAAAAAAAATGTGCATGAGAAAGCCAATTTTTGTCAAAAAACAGTGCAAAAGAAACATGATATAGTTAATAAAAAAATTTAATTTTCTAATTTTAAGTAATAAAATTATGATTATATTCAAAATAAAACTAACAGCAATTATTAACTTTACACAGAATTCTATCAATTTCAAGGTTGACTGACATACATCACTCAGCAGCAAAAAACTCTCCTGAAGATCTTTTTCAACCATAAAGAAGGCAGATTAAATTAGTCACCCCTGAAATTGATTCACATAAAAGTTTTGAGTTTCATATAAAATCTATAACAATTTAAGGTTCCTTTTTATTCCAAAGGGGCTTTGTCCCTGAAAGACTATTGTTTTCATTTTGCGATTTTGCATTGGAAACATTAAAAGTCTGAATCACTTTTCAAATTGTTGCCACCAAATATTGCAGCGCTGTATTATTAATTAATGAAGAATCTGCATAAATGTCTGTATATTTCTCCAAATGTGATAAAGCAATGGTACCTAGAGCCATCCAATTTTGAATA
Source organism: Stegodyphus mimosarum (assembly GCA_000611955.2). Lineage (NCBI taxonomy): Eukaryota > Metazoa > Arthropoda > Arachnida > Araneae > Eresidae > Stegodyphus > Stegodyphus mimosarum. Next base: position 327,989 of record KK117538.1, read on the forward strand.
ACGTACTTTTCCACCCAAATATGCGCATCTGGAAGTCCGAATTTGGAGTTTGTTTTATTATCTATTTCATATTTTGTAAAACTTTAATAATTTTTGATAAAAAAAACTTAAACGATTTAAAAGCGAGCAATGGCAACACTCTATGAAAAAAAAAACCTTTTTATCTCCAGCGCGGAACTGTGTATCGGAAATTCTAATGACAGACTCATTTTAAAATTATTTTGCGATATTGCTGTTGAACTGAATTTTACGGTTTAAGTGCGAAGAACATGATAATTAATAAATAAAGGTAACACACAAAACGTTAAAAAACACCCCTTGGGACGTAATCAAAAATCTGAATCCTTCTAGACTTTTTTTTTCTGTATAATTCCACATTTTATACTCATATATGCATCTTATTCAATGGCAGTAAAACATTACACGTACTTAATACCTGTTTTTATTAATGGTGCATTGAAATTTACAATAAAATCTAACTTCTACAAGTGCTAAAAGAAGTTTGAACATTTAAAAATCATTTAAAAAATCTCATTCCTTTATTATTTAAAAAACTTTTCATCAGATTTTAAAATGACATATGAAAATAATTATCACAATCAAGAAAAACTTATGCAACTCTCAGAAGATTCAGCTATTTCTGTATTAAAATAAAAAATTATTATTATGTAACATGATTCCTCATATGTCTTTTCAGTATATACAGTTCTTAACATTTCTCAAACTGCTTTGAAGATTTATTGCATTTTCAAACTACAATTTTTAAAAATTTCATATTAACTTTATCAAACATAACTCATATGATTAGTTTTACTTTTCACATACAGTACAAAGTCCGAGATCTGGATTCATTAGGATTTCAGCGATTCTGAATTTTTCTGAATATGAGATCATCAGTTTATACTGACGAGCCAAAACATTATGATCATCTCCACATTCTTCAATGTACTCGTCTGGGTGATGTCAAGGGCACATGATTAAGTGGGAATGGTACTTAACTGCTAAAGGTAAGGAATCATTCTTGCGCTTACTTTTACAAGTGATGGGAAAAGCTGCTGATCTAAGCAAATTTGATAGAGGGTAGACTGTAATGGCACAAAAACTCAAAATGAGTACCTCCGAAATTGAACGACTCGTAGGTTGTTCACGATCTGCCATTGTTAATTTATGCAAAGCAGATAAATGACAGTGAAACCAAAGCAGCAAATGCCAAGGTGCTGGATGTCCATGCATCATCAAAGAAAAAGGACATCGGAGACTGTCTCGCCTAACACAGCAAAATCAGCAGACATTGGCTCAGCTGACAGCCCAATATAATACAGGTCCAAGTGCAATGGAATCTTGTGACCTCTAAGTATCATTTACAAAACCTATTTTTTTGCAAATGGAAAGAAATTTTTGTTAAAATTTCTCCTTGTCAATACTTGCTACTCGCTGAGCTGACCACCCAGCTTCCATATCCCGATGATTCTTCCCCTCTCAAAACTTTGACAGAAGCTGATATTGGCTTTGATGGCAGTGTAACGGCATGTTTACCTCAGCATTTCATTAGCAAAAGATTTAAGTACACTCAAGCAAGCTCTGCTTACCTGTTTTATACTCAAAGAAGAACAAAGTTTAATTACCTCTAGCGGTATTACGCAATGTACAATCATGCTGCATTTCTAATCATTTGCATATCTACCCGACATGTACCTTCATGCCAAGTGTCGTTACGATCCCACAATTGTTTCTTGGTGTGCAAATTTTTATGGCAACAAGTGTATATTTTAATCAGCTTACAAGAAGAGACAGATAACAGAAAAATTCTGAAATTTGCTTTCACTGTTTACAATAAGTAAGATTGTGATTTTGTTGAATTTTATTATTAATCCTTTGAGCTAATTAATAACAATTATAATTAATAACAATTATAATGTTATAAAATAATTAATTAATTAATAATCCTTTGAGCTAATTAATAACAAAATCCATGATCATTGCAACTTTTTTAACACCTCTGAGAAAAATAATGTTAAATAAAAATACTATGCGAAAAACGAACACCAAAAATTGTTATTTCACATTTTAACACAGTTTCATTCAGTGATTCTCCTTTTTTAACCCTAGAACACTAGTGTATGTAAATTTTACGTGCTGCCATCCTTTATTGGTTCCTTTCTGCCCTTTCCCTTTCACCTATACACTTGTTTGACCTTGAGTGCTTCGAGGTGTCATGTAGGTGGCTGCATGCCACATGATTTGATTTTTTCGTCTGCGGTTCATTTGTCTCGGTTACATGAGCTAGAGCTCAGACGTGAATTTTACGTGTCGCTAGTAATACGCAAAATTTTGAACACGTAAATTTTTCGTGTCACTAGTAATACATGACTTTTTAAATACGTAATTTTAACGTAGTCCTAGTGATAGCGTCGGTTATTTTTAAATTTGTCAGCGGCATATATAAATGTGTTTCGATTCTTTTCATACTGTGTTGAAAAAATGGCGAAACGCCGCAAATATTTGACGAATGAAGAAATTCAAGCAATGCTTTTGGAATCTGATGAAAGTGAAAGTGGTGATAATGTTGAATTTGATGAAGATAATGATGACAGTGATACTGATCCGGATTATATTCCTGATGATAGAATAGAGATTGATCCTGATTTAGTGATCGATTCCCCGATACAAGAAATTGAGTGCAGTAGTGATATGGACAAAAGTAAGAAAAAGAAAGTTGAATTAAATGTCCAAAAGGAAAATAGAAAGACTACAAATATTGAAGATACAAATGAACAAGGACATATTATATTTCTGGATGCTGACTTAGTAAAAGGAATAAATGGTTATGAGTGGTGTACGAAAATTAATGACACCACTAAACAGAAAACCAGCGCAAAAAAATATAGTTCATATTAGACCAGGTTCAGTTGCTGAGGCTCAATTTGCTAAGGAACCAATTGATTGTTTTAATTTGTTTATTTCTGATGTAGTCAAAGAAGAAAAACTTACACAAACGCAGAGATAAACAGAAAGAAGATAGATTATGCAAATATTATGGATGGTTCCCTACATAATTTAAATTACGATGAACTGAATGACTTGTTTGAAATATTAATACTTTCTGCAGCTTTAAAAGATAACCATTTGTCAACAAAAGTTATGTTTGATGTAACTTTTTCTAGTGAAAGGTATAAAGTAACATTTACTGAGAGACGCTTTTCATTTCTTTTGGATTGCTTAAGATTTGATGAAAAAGACACAAGGTAAGAGCGTAAAAAAACATAAATTAGCTGCTATTCGCCAAACACGGGAAATTCTTATTGAAAATTGTAAAAAATGTTACAAACCCAGTTCATACACGACTATAGACTAATATTGGGTAAAACAGCAAATAAAAACATATTTAGAAACACCTTAATGTAATATAAGTAAATAAAATGAATTTTAAACGAGCATGTAAATTTTATGTATCGCTAGTGATAGCGGCATATATAAACACGCTAGTGTTCTAGGGTTAAGCATACACCTTTATACTGATCAAACTTAAACTGGGCCCTTTACTTAAAAATTGCCTGCGGCAGTTACATGAAAATAAACACCCTTCTAAATTTAGGAAAATGAACTTTTTCCACTTTCAGGAATGGCAGTTTTAAAACAAAACACCAGTTACTTTACTGTTAAAATCGTCACATATTTATCTTGAATTGCGAAGTTTGCTGACATCCAAACTTCACAATTCAAGATAAATCCATGACATCCAAAATAATAAAGATAAGGAGTTTATTTATAATACCCCCCACACACACATACACACATCTTATACAGAAATACACTTTATTTTAAAAATTAGATATGGCTGTTCCTGAAGAAATAAAGGAAAAAAAAATATCACATTTAATGCAAAGTATCGGGAACAATGCTATACAACAATCTTGAGCATGAAGAAATTTTAAGTTGTAAAACAAAATTGCTTTTAGTGTGTTGTTGCATTCTGTGGCTTTGTGGATTTGAGGTGATTGGTGACAATGCTTGACGAAGAAGCAAAATACAATTTATTCGTCGGTGTTTCACAGGACAGTTTCAAAGATGTATTACAGTCATTGAAAAATTACGACAAGCATTCTGAAACAATCAGAAACACAGCTTTCAGGCTATAACGGTGAAAACAGCTTCACGGTACAGTGTACTGATTGTCATTTACTCTCGGAGCCCAACATACTCCAGATACTCTTCACGATAAACTCAAGATACACTACTACTCCACGTACGGGCAGGGTTTGTATAGCTTTCAACTTGCCTTCGAGAGCATTCTGGGGTAACCCAGTAAGAATTTGTTCCAGAACGTTCTTGCTCCATCTATGGCATATAGGCAATTTTGTGCCAAATCTGGCAAACCTAAACCCGCTTTGCTGGGAGGCTATCTTACCGTTGGTTCGGTATTTCGTAACACTCCCCTTCCCAAAGACTGCACATCCAGAGCAGTACAATCCTTGGTCAGAAGCCAAATTCAAAAGGTAACAAAACAAACAAATAAGATAAATAAAGAAACGAATATTTACACTGTTTACAAGTTATACACACATATTAACCCCATAATTTTAAATTTCATAAATTAAAGTTCAGAATGAATTTCAGTCTCAGGCTTTTGATTAAGTTATACCTGGGTTAAATAAGTTTTCACTGCAATTCTCAGATGTATTTCTGTTTTGCATAACATAGTGTGAAGATTCAGCCCTTTCAGGTTTTTCATCCACAGGAAGATGTGAAACAGTTTGCTCCCCATTCTGTAGTTTATTCGCATCATCTGTACAGTTCAACATGGTATTTTTAGCAGGCTGTATATGTTTATTTTCCTCTATTTCCTGGCATCCAATTCTAAATTTGTTATGAATGGTATCTGATTCTTTATAAACAGAAGAATCCTGGTCAATCAAGTTTGTGTCTTTACAACTTGTATTACGAGACACACACTTAGTTTGTAAAGTCGGTGTATTTTCTTGCAATATTGGAACACTCTGCTTAAGCTGTACCATCTCCCATCTCTGCATCACATGAATTTTCAGATGATAGAGTACTTGCTAACTGCGACTCTGTAACTTCAATATCAGTTTCTCCCAAATTAACAGTTGCATTACTTCAAGTACCTGAGACTCAGGAACTTTATTTCCATGAATTATTTCTTCACATTTTTGGGGTACTTTACTAGTCACTTCTTTTCTCTCTTCATCTTTACAAACAGTATTATCACTTTCTTCAATTACAAATTCAAGCATCTTGAGAATCAAAAGCTTCCCTCCTGTCTTACATTTTTTTATCTTTTTGTTCCCTTTCTTCAATCTTGTTAGATGTTTCATCCTTAATTTCTTTATCTTTCTCAGGCAGTTCATTAGCTACTTCCTTCATTTCTTCATCCTTTGATTCAGCAGATGCCACAGTTGTCATTTTCATATCTTCTATTTTGGCTCCAAATTTCTTCTGTAAGCTCCACTTTCATCTGTTAAGAGTTTCTCTAGCAGCTTTTCTTGGCCTGCTTTTATATCTTCTGAATACGATTTTATTTCGTTTTCAAGCTTTTCTTGTCTTGCTTTTATCTCTTCCACTCAGTCTGGCTTTTACAGCTGCTAAAAAGTCCATCAAAGTCTTCATTTCCTTCGCCATGGCTTTCTCCTGTAGGCGGGTCACTGGCATGCACTCGCATATCCCATTTCTGCAACCAGTTGTTTCATTCTATGGGTTCATGGATTTGGAAATGAGTGACAACACTTTAAAAAGTAACAAAATACAATTTATTCGCCAGTATTTCACAAGACAGTTCCAAATATGCTTTACAGTCATCAAAAAACTACGACAAACATGCTGAAACAATCAGCAACAGCCTTCAGGCTATCAGGCTGTAATGGTGAAGAGAGTTTCATGGCAAAGCACTAAAGTACAGCTCCCAGCTCGTTCGATCGCTCTCAAAGCTCAACACACTCAAGCTACTCTTCATGATAAACTATATACACTTGATAATACACTGCTAATTTGCATACAGGCAGGGTTTATATAGCTTTTTGACCTGCCTTCGAGAACATTCTGGGGTAAACAGTTAAGAATTCGTTCCAGAATGTTCTCGCTCCGTCTGTGGCATATTGCCAATTTTGTCGCCAAAACAGTGATTTCATACCAAATCTGGCAATCCTGCCTTACCTTGCATTTTCTGGCAGCCCTAAACCTGCTTTGCTGGGAAGCTATCTTACCGCGGCTTGGCATTTCGTAGCAGTATTAACTTTGGCAGAATTTAGAGATCTTTTACAGAAGAAAACAAATGACATAGTTGCAAAAAATATTTATTATATATATTATTACACGTGCATTTTTAAATAAGAAAATTAATCAATAAACCTAATTTATTACATGCACATTTTGTTTTGCATCTGCAGTCAGAAATATGGCAGTAAATCTATTTACAAGCGTTGTCTTTTCCCTTGTTATGGTGAAAATTTCATAAAAATATCTAAGAATACACTCAAAGCACCTGTTTCTTTAGCAATTCTGCAGCCTATTTCTACATTTCAGCAGAAATTCTACTGATTCTACTGCACTTTTTCCATTGCTTATAAATCGCACAAATGAATATCGCAAAACTGAGTTTAAGACAAAAAAAACCAAGATTTGTTTACAAAAACTGTTTAGAACTTAAAACACAACGAAAATATCAACATGGCTTGTTAAAAAATAAGAGTAGTTATGCACATGGTTGCCAGAGTTTGGATCATTCTTGAAATTTGATAACTTATACTAAGAATATAGATACTAAAAATTTACAGCAACCCAGCTTTCCCAACAATGAAAAGATTCTTTAGTCTAAATTACCGACTGAATGTCTTTCTGAAAAGATACTGTATAGCCTGCTTCTAAATCTAGTATAAAACTATTTTGTTGGAATAATAATTATAATGTAATAATTTAACATATTAAATATAATAAACGTACCTGGCCCAGCAGTCACAGCAGCAACACCAATGGTTCCAGAGATGCGAGCAAAAGCATCTGCAGCAAACACTGCAGTAACCTATCACCAATAATACAAAGAGAAATTCAAAATAAATAGTTCAGCAAACAGTTAAATATATGTGCAGTTTTTTACAATGCAGGTTTTATTACAGTAAATTTGAATTCAGCAGATAATTCACAATTTTAGTAACATAGCTACCTCTTGCCTAGTATCAATCACACAGATGCCCAATTTTTCAGAAGCTACAATAAGTGGTGAAATGTGCCCTCCAATCAAGGTAAATAAATGGGTAACATTATGAGACTGCAAAATAAAAAAAAAAGCATCACAGAAATTTAAAAAAAATTAATAGCCTAAAATGCAAAACAATAACATCACTTTTTAATGAACATAAAAATTATATTTAAATTTTCTACATAAGTTAATGAAACTTATTTCCATGTGTAAAGCAATTCGTATATGCAAAGGCATTTGCATCTTGACCAAAGGGTGCATTTTATACAGTAGTGTAGCTATAGACGGGTAAGATTAGGTAATTTATAAAGCCTACGTATTTAAGAACCCATTACTTTCTGATTTTTTATTATTCAAAATGGTTTTGTTTGGCTTATATGATTACGGCAAAGCTGCAAGGGCTATCTGCGTAAGAAGAGGGATGCCTTCGTGGAGAGTGGGAGACTTTCTAAGGGAAACTGGCTCGTATACATGTTACACATGGAAAAAACTATGAAAACGTTCATGCAGCCAGTCCGTTTGTGGGATCCAAACCTCGGATCAAACTACCAGTATTCAACAACTTTACCGCTCGCCCACTGGTGGGCTCAATTATTCAAAATGCAATAATAAATTACTAAATTTGTTGCCAAATCCATTTTTGATATTTTATTTGTATAGATTAAATTCAAAATTTTGTGAGTATATTTTTAATAATTATAAAAGAGTTTGACACATTCTTTTTGAATCCTTTCTTTGAATTCTTTTTTAATCTTCTTGTTTCCAGTCATAGGAATCTTTATTTAAAAGGTTAACTGAAAGATGCTGCATAAAGTAACATAAGGGCAAATATCGTGGTACCGATATGAATGTTCTCGTTCATTACAAACCAAACAGCATTCAAAATTTGTCACTTTATTTTGGAAAATTTACATATCTTTCCTGTTAGCCAGTGCAGCTGTGCCCCATACAAGGCTAACGTAGGCAAGCACAAGCCTTATCATACATTTGTAAAGCAAACAGGCTGCCAAGTTAATCTTGAATCAAAGATCTTCTGAGATACCTGTGATTTGGAAACCAGGAAAATGGTTCATCGAAGAGTAAAAGATTTGGTACTGTTCTGTTATCAGGACCGTATTCAGATATGAGTATATGTATGCATATATGTATGAATATATGTGTTTATGTATGCATGAATATATGTTAGTGCATACGCATGTGTATGTATATGCACGTACATATATACAGACATGCATACATAAATACATTTCCAAATCCAGTCCCGATAACAGAACAGGACCAAAGATTTTTTTAAAGTTGTAACACTTCTTTGGATGAACAAAATTTGGCAGCACATTTTGCAATACTAATATTAATTTTCCACATTCCAAGCTAGAGTTCAAGGTAACTCTGTAATCAGAAATTAATTACAGTGGAAGATAATTTCTCATTAAGTCGCATGTGCAACATTCATCCAGTCAAATCCGAGCTAATTAAATGAGCAGAAAGACAAAACCGCATGAACTAGTAAATAAGCCCATCATGCCAGATTTTGCCATGTACTTACCGTACTGTACAGTTTCCTTAAATGTATATGGTATATGAACCAAAGCCCAGATATATCGTCAACAGGCTTTGCTACCTACTCTACAGTCCAGCACAGCATAACTTAAGGAGAACTAAGTAACTTTAGAATGTAAGTATTGGAATATATGAAACAATACTAAAGTTTGCTATACGACCATTATTTCATCCAGGGTGGCTATGAAAATTAATTAATTCTTCTATTAATTAATTCAATTCTTTGGATTAATTTGAAATCTTTGTATTAATTTGATTCAGTTCTTTGCACAAAAAATAAAGAGGATGTTTAGAAGAGTTCACGGTTACTTTTACTTAACTGTTATTTAACAAAATTATAAAGAATTTCAAAGAATAAGTGAAAAACTTAAACATTTTTAAATAATTAGCATATTTAAACATACAAAGATGACAATAAAAAAAAATCTAGTTACCTTAAGTACTTGAGCGACCAAATTTCCTCCATGATCTTTGGAATCAGGATCAATCTATAAATATATAATTTAGCACTAAAATAAACTTTAAAAAAGTACTGAGTTGCAAGATTACTTTCACTCACAGTTGTAATAAACGGTAGAACTCCCCCCCCCCGTTTTTTTTTACTGTTGTTGTGGCATTTTCTAATTCAGATTTTTTGAAATTTCAACAGCCAACTCATGCATCTGTGTACTATAACACTTGGTTGACTATAAGTGAGGATTTACACATTTTACACACAGCTGTCATTTCACTGAACAGTAGTCTCCAGCTGTATAAATGTAAACATTGACCACACAGATTTTTGTTCATTCTCATAAAATATTGTTTTTAATATTACTTATAAATGGAAAAGAGTTAATGAGGTGCAAACAGGCTAAACAAATTTTTGTCTCCAATTCACAGAGTCACTAGTAATTATTAGCAAATTTTTATCAGGGTGCACATAATCCGAAAGTACTTTCAATTTGGATACAGAAAGAACAAAACCTAAGATCAGAGTTTATTAAAGCTTTTCAATGCCATTATATAATGAGATTGGCAATTGTAATAATCTTACTTTTCATACACACTCTATCTGCTGCATATCACAATATAATATACACAAGAACACTTTTCATTTGCAATACACCAACAAACACGCCGTAAGGAAAAGACAACTTGAATTTTTTTATCAGATTAGAACTTCAGATTTGTAAGGTCAAATTACTTCTGATTTTAAATATTTTTAACATGGAATAAAAATGCATTACTTGAATATGAAATATACACTTACAAATGCTCAAGAGACATAAATTGCACAACTTGGCGATATTCCAAGGGGTATCCTAAAATACAAACTAACTCAAATTTAACTACTCCCATGCAGTGATGGAATTAAAAGATCCTTTAGCCTAAATAAAAAATAAAATTAGCTCTGAAGCACCAATATATTGCCTAAGTAAACTCAATTCTAATGACTAGTTCACAGAATGAAAAATATTTTAAGAAGCAGCTGCAGTTAATAATACAGAAATTAAAATGAAGTAAGCTCTTGAACTACTTACCATACAGGTATTTCTAGACCAAATGTAGGAAATGGAATAATATTTACTAGATGAGTTACATAGAATATTTGAAAAAATGTGACTGCAGAATATTTAAATACTGATCAGACTCTATTAAATGACTGATCATAGACACTACTAACTAGAACTTCGAGTTAAAAAGCTTCCAAAAATAAGACGTAGCATTTTATGAAAACTGTTTGCACAACATGGACATCTGGTTCTGCAAATATAAAATACATTTTATATGGGCCCAGGAGAAGATAAATTATGCTTTAATAAGCTAATATAACTCTGCAAAATACCCTCATACTTCAATTAACTCAAAAAAATATTCTTATGCTTCAGAAAGTCAAATACAAAATTATACATATTTTTAATGATTTAGATAATTTTTAATACCTATTACAGATCAAAAGTCAACATTTTCTGACAAATTTTCGAAGAAACAGCAAAACGATAATTGCTAATTTGCTCAGTATATGGTAATAATAGTATGTTAAATTCATGGAAAATTTAACTACTCTGTGGAATTTTTCTACATCAATGAAGCTGGGAATCTTTTTTCTTATTTTATTGGTATTCAAATTTTAGGCTCATATTTCTGAGTATTTACATATATATACAAAATACTGAGGAAACTGTGTTATTTTTAATGTGATAATTTCATAAAATTCCTAAAGATATATATAGAAAATACTGAGGCAACTGTGTTGTTTTTAATGTGATAATTTCAGAAAATTTATAATACTTTCAACTGCTATGAAACAATAATAGTACTCAAGAAAGTAAGCAAATCAGTAACATGTTCTTTTTACATTTCAGAAATTCCAAAAGTATCTATTTCTTATTTTCATATAGTTTTCAAAAAAAAAAAAGTAATGCAAAAATAGAAATGTAACAAGCAGGAAATAATAATTAAAAAAAAAAAAAACAGGCTATGTTTCCTTCTTGAGAAACCAGCCCCAAGATGAAAATGACACGCGATACATAAAACCCCTTACGTTTTTTTCTCCTGATTATATGATCTTTTCATGATCATTTACGTATGTTTAATTCTTTCAGTTTTTGGCAGTGGTTATATTTTGACAACAGTGTTGGGTTTCATTAGCTGTTTCACTAGAATACGACTTTCAAATTTCTTTATTATTATAATTTTATATTACAGGTAAATTACAGTAGCTTTCAAAGCGTCGTTTAGTTACCAGTTTTCCCGCACTTACTGCATACAAATTTATAATTTAATAAAATATTTACAAGTTTGGTGCGTTACTGAGAAATTAAAATCTAAGGATTGAAATGGTTTATGAAGCTCAACTTATCACCGCCTAAATTTCATTATTACAAGAAATATAAAATTTTGAAATACACGCAAAATGAAATACACAAAAACGTGGTGCAAAATTACCTTCGGAAATGATGTAAAGAACTGCGAGTGCCGCAAAATACGAAAATTGTTCCATTTCCATATAAACCGAACAGGGGTATTTACAAACATCCTAACAATGACGGAAACTCTGATAGGTAGTTTTAAACAAATGGATTTTAGACGTCAGCTTATTACTTTACCAACTTTCTTGTTCCAGTAATATACACAAGTTTAATAATTTAAAATATAATATATAAATAATGTACAACTTCAGCCAACACCAAATATCAACAAACACGATACCTTAGAACAGATCAACACTGATATCAAGTCATATTTGATTAGACTATAAATTAGGGCCGCACAAAATAAAGTGCCTATGCCTATACATAGGTTAAACAAGTCGCAAGAAATTACAACCATTTTCAATTTTACAATAATCTAATATCAAAATTTATTTTTCGCTCCTTTTGAAGAAAACAAGAGGCTTGTTTACTCCATTGCCGTAAAAAGAGGAAATAACCTTTCACTCAGTTGAAGTACAGTTTACAGTCTAAGGGGGTGTAAACTTTTGTTTAATCATCGACAACTACGTTCCCAACCAACACAGACCTCATTCTTCGCAGAGACCTTCAGTTTCAGCTGTACAAAGGGAAAACGCAAAATTTTTCTGCTTGATTAGGAATGGGTTATTCAATCAATGGTTACCATTATATTAATATTTCTAATGTGAAAATGTATTAAATTATGTTTTCATTTAAACCTCTGTGGTTATATATTTCCATAAATAAATTCATAGATGTAACATTTACTATCTTGGTAAAAAAATGTCGTGGAGAGTAACGAGAAACAAAGTACTTAGTAAGCCTTCGCACTGATCACCAATTTTCTCACACATTGGTGTATTATTTTTCACTAGCCAGTTATTTTATGTTTCGGATCTTTACTATCGTTTTTTGCTCTCATTCCCTGACCAGAATGTAAGTGAGGTAGAAAGAAATAGTCTTTAAATGACGGTTTCAGCAGATTAATTCAAAGTGTGTACTGCCTCTATAGATCACGTTGCTTGGTTGCTGCTAGCAAGATTTGTTAGTCTTCGGCCTTGCATTATAATTGCCGATATTTGAATATTCACACCGATTAGTTTTGTGAGCTAACTTTACTTAAATTGATTTGTGTAGAATTTGGCTACTGGTTTATTTTTAAATTTGAACTTACTGTTACTTTTAACACTTTCACATCGAAGTGACCCAAAACGCCCCGGCACTCAGACATCATCAAGTCGCCCGAATGCCTGCGTCTCTTTCTACTTCGTGCTTTCCCCCAATCACGTTAGTGCTTGGCTCATTGGTTTTGGAAATGGTTAAATGGCATGCCAATCATTCTTTAAAGCGACTAAAAGTAGCTCTCTTATTTGACTGCATCTTCCCTCTTTCTTTTTTTAGCGTCAACGTTTAACTATTCATGCCAGCAGTTGAAATCCTGGAGATGCAACAGACAGACAGACAAAGAAGACAGATGTCTTGTTTTGCACCCGCTAAGTCTTTCTGCACCGATGGGTGAAAAATCAAGCTAGGGTGCGAAAGAAAGGTATATAGAAAAAGGGCAATTTCGTATTTCAGAGGAGAGTAAAAAGGAACTTCGTATATTTTATACGAGTTCTAAAAGCCAGGAAAAAAATATGGGACAAAATAAAATCAAAAATAAATGGCCCAAAAGTAATGGAGAGGAAAAAAAAATAAAAGGGCCTATAGAAAGAAAAGGAAAAGAAGTAAGAAAATGTCCTAAATACGATTGTGTCCAAACAAAAGTATATATTAAGTAAGGTAACATATAGTATTGCGGTAACCAAATATATTCAAACTTTTTTTTTTCAAACAACACCAGACAAGATCATAAAACCATACACAGTGCGAGAGCATATAAGCAAAATTAAATAAATAAATAAATAAATATCAGAATTTTTTTTTAGTTAATTTTTTTTTAAATATTATATTTATTTAATAATTTAACCATCATAGTTTACTTTTTTTGTACTAGTCTAAGAAGTTGAGGCACACTTTATTAGTATATGCTCATAACTCTAAGAGCTGTATTCAAGGAAATATAAATTAATCTTATTGTATTCTTTATTTGCGAACTGAAAGAAAAAAAAAGCAATTGAAAACAGTAAAACTGCAACCTTTTACATTTATCGATGCCCAAGATCCCCTTGCCCCGTCTCGAGAAATTCCTCAAAGGGACCCAGATGGGGAGTGCTGACAGACGGCATCTACTGATAAGGATAGCGTCACTACAGGTTACAGTAAAAACAAGCATATAATATAAAGCAATTTCTAACTATTATTTAATGTCAGAGGCCTACAACCATAATAAATAAATGAATTTGAAGGCACTCTAATAATATATATTTGATTTAGTTTAGAGAAAATAAGGCTACTTATCTGAAAGCTCCTGTTTTCCTTCGGATTGTAGAAGAATGAACAAGATTGCAGAAGAATGAACAGCGAGGAAAATGAGACCCCTTTTGCACAGAAAAACTGTCACATTTGAGGGCGAGACACTTCGGAGAAAATTTTTTAAAATTTATTTGATTAATTAAGGCTTTTTCCCGGAAAACACACATAAAAATGTGGGAGCTGGCCAAGCTGCTGTCTCTATCGTTCCGCATAATGTTTCTAAATTTTCTGGAGATGCAACATCATGTTGTCTTTAAAACAAGGGAAAAAAGTTAAGGATAAGATAAAAACGTAATAAGAAAACATTCTGAAGGAAAGGAAAAAATTAAAATTTTCTTTTGGAAGTAAAATACATAAAGGGAAAAATTTTCTTAAAAAACTGCATTTGTGAAAACAAAAAACTGAAAAAAATTAAACTTATGAAAATAAATATTACTTTTGTAAAATAAATAAAGTGAAAAACTTAGTAACAACTTTTTTAAAATAAAAAACGAAAAGGGAAAATTAAACTTGTAAAAATAAATCTTACTTTTGAAACATAAAAAAAATTTAAATGTAAAAAAAAATTAAAGTAAAAATATGAAATGGAATAAATTTGGAAAAAAACTTTTGCAAAATAATAAAAAAAGTGAAAAGAAAATGAAAATTCATTTTTGTAGAAATAAACGTCGATTTGCGAAAATTAAAAATGGAATTTATGTTTGGGAAAAAAATTGGAATGAAAAATTAGTAAATTAACTTTAGTAAGAATGAGAAGAGAAAAAGAAAACAATAAAAAATAACCTAATAAAATGAAAAAAGAGAAATTTAAAATGTGGGAAAACCTTGCATTTAAACAGCGAAGAATAAAGTAATTATTTTAGAAAACCAAAAGACATCTATGTCCATTTGAAGAAACCAACATGCTCATTCATTGTAACAAGAAGGATATTATTAATACAACCGCATTTTGTTTCCTGCTTTGAATTCGCTGTCCGTCACTTCGACATCCTACCCAACTACATCTCAATCACTGGCGAACCCACGAACGTCTATAAAGATAAGGCCGATGCACGTTTGAAAAGTACAATTCACCATCTGGGATAGTGTAAATCCGAGCTGTCTTCAGCAAACACGTAAAAAAGCAGTTTCTGTTTCCAGTTCTCTTGATTCTTTAATTCAAATATTTAGAGATGATTCAGGGTTGGCTTTTTGAACTTTCTGCTCTGTTATCTGAAATGATTAATTTTTGTGCTGAAAATTTCACAAAGTCTTTTAAATGCGGCAGAGGTGAAACTTGACATTTTAACCAACAGAATAAAAAGCATAAGTAAACAGGAAATACAATAAGAGCTTTTGCAACACTTTCTTTGTTAGAAATAGGTTTCCAACGACTTACCGAAACATCCTTGATAACCAATATGCATCCATAAAATACCCTATGCGATCCTCAAATGATCTAATACTGAAATGGTTTTAGTATTTGCATATGAGAGCATTTTCATACTTCACAGGATTTGTGCAATTTCTCTACATTTGCTTTGATTTCATCTGGAAAGAAACATTCACCAGCTTTATGACATGTGTTCCTACCAGGTAACGGTACAAAGCAGTGAGCTGCTGTAGAGCTCTAAGAACTCAGATGGCATCTGAAAATCTTCCCAAGGAAACCCCACAGAGTCTGGTAATTTTTCCTTATCAGATTAAATAATGCCATTTCTAACACCTGAATGTTTAAATTGCAGCCTTTTATGGCTGCAGTTCAAGGTCATCGATCTGATCCTTTTCGCTGTAGTGTTATATCATTTCCAGATCCATGGATGCTATGGAGTCTGTCTTAACTTGGCTTACTACCATATTTTTCCTCAGCTTTCAAACTTTTACGCATATGCTGTTCTCGAAACGCATCCGAATTTCCCTCGAAGATTTCTTCCGATGCTGAATTACCATATTAGATATCATATTCCTGTTGCCCCTATATCCATCTGGCTACTGGAGCCCATAGATTTTTTAAATTAAGTTATGCCTTCAAGCAGACATGTTCGGTGTGTAGTAGGAATGTGGGACCTTTGGTAATAATAATGAAAATATTCAGCTGTCTTGACAATTCTTTCCTGACGAAGAAAGGAGCTCCGATCAAGGTTTGAAGGAAACAGAAATAGGCAGTAACATGTCCCTGCGAAAGATTGTTGAACTTTACATCAAAGAGTAACCATTCAAGATAAACGAATATGAGCACAAATGCAGGATGTCCTTCAGTGTTTAAATAAAAGATAGAAAAATGGCAGCCTGCATATTGCTTTTATTTTATTCAATTGATTACATGGGCCAAATTGTCACAGAAGTTTTGATTATGTTTGCAAAATATCGATTAAATCACAGACATCCAAGCGTTCTGCATCAGTAGCAAGAAAATCAGACGAAAATAGCAATTATTATTTAGTTTGATTTACTCGATTATGGTAGAGCATTACATAGCTAACTGCCTGGGGGGTTGACTTCGTAGAAGACTTTTTAAAGAAAACTGGGTCATATACACGTTACATATGGAGAAAACTACGAAAACACCCGTGCAGCCAGCCCGTTGGTCTGGATTCGAACCCCGGACCGAGCTACCAGTGTTCAGCGACTTTACCGCTCGGCCGCTGGTGGACCTGCCAGTATTCCGAAAATATTTCTGAAGAATTTATTGTGTTATTGTGAATTAGAAAAAGGTTTAATAATTAGCATTTTAATAAAAATATAATCTATTGGTAATATATTTGTTTTCCTACTGAATGAAAGCTAATTCTTAGCATTCTAAAGGAATCCTTTCCTTCTGATTCCATGAGGATTCTTGTTTTGTTTCTGTTATCGATGTGAGAGGTCTTGTAATTTCATTAGAGCCTTTAAAAATATTTCCAATAAAAAGTGTATAAAGCAACAAATTTGCTTCATAAAATCACCAATCACGAGCTGTCTTGATTTTTTTTCGTTTTCAGAATATGTACGCACATCTTCTGAGAAAGCGATGTGTCCAAGTTAAACGTTTTCCGAATTAAGTGCATTTCAAGTTAACTTGAAATTAGCTTCTTTAAGGTTTTCAACCCTATCCCGATATTATTTAAAGATATTTTTCCAGAATCCATCTATTATTATAATGTTATCATTTATCCAAAGCGAGATTCCCATACTTATCCTCCCAAAACTATCTTCTTCGATAATTAGAATGGAGGATCATATGAATTTATTTCAACTCCTTATCTCGAAGCATATACCTGTCATTTACTCTGGCAATTTTTATGGCTAATTTTTTCAAGCGGCGATTACTACGAGAGGGCAGGAGCTACTGCATTTTTTTTAAATGCGTATTAATTGAAGGAAAATAAGTAACACCAAACCGCAAATGGTAATCTACTTCAGATGACCCATACTTGCTGCGTGTTAACACTTCGTAGAAACCTGAATAAAGAGACTTAATGAAGAGGAACATTTAAATATTATTGCAGTTCCAAGCGATAACAGTTATGTAATACGTTTTGTGGGTTTTATTAAAAATTAGAGTCACACACTTAAAAAATAAATCATAAGTGATAACATTTAAATTAACTAAACAAAATGTTGTTATAGTTAACGTCAAAACTAAGGACGCTGAAGTGGATACGATATACAACGCAAAGTTATATTATGATTCATTACAAACTTTACAGGAGTGGCAATCGATTTCTTTATTAACGAGTGTAGTAACAAAATTCAAGAAAATACACTTATATATATAGAGAGAGAGAATTTAGAAAAGTTTCTGAAACTCCTACATGAAGAAGAATGAACAAGTAAAAAATTAGCGCCTAGTGCTGTTAAATTTTATAATTCAATTTGGGAAATTAAAAATTAAAATAGCATTTTCTTAGGATCTATAAGAACTATAATCCCTAACCTATTCCTTATTTTCATGGAATAAGGAATAGGTCAACTCTATTTATTTAAAATATTTCTTGCAAAGTTCATGAAAATAAGGAATAGGTTAGGGATTAT
>KK117538.1:346178-379614 GCA_000611955.2 Stegodyphus mimosarum
ATATTAATCCTTTAACTGTTTATTTCAAAATATGATAGATTCAGAAAGATTTTTTTAAGTAATGCAATACAGATAACAGTTTCCCACTTAAAAACGTTTTGCGTGTCATTTGCAATGGAAAGGAAAAAAAAAACTGGCATAAAGCAAACTTCTATTGTCCTATTCCTGTGTAAAATTTCCTCACTCAAGTTTTTCCTTCCTTCAAACTGTAATCGAGGGCAGTGGAAAACTTGGTGGTTATTCCTGTTGAATAGTTATTTTCAAACTCTTGATTGTTCATTAGGCGAAAATTTGGATATACTACTAAAGCAAAAAAAGTCTCATGAAAGGCTAGGGTTAGATCCAAACAGATTTCTGCTATCATAGTACTTCTCTGTGTAATTTCTATGCAATACAGTAAACAGTTACATAAAGAGGATATACCAGTATATTACTTTATTTTATTCCATGACAAAGTCTCTATAGCTTGAAGGTTGTCTACTCAACCGTCCACTTCTTGTTATTGTATTATTTTGCAAATTATTTTGTTGATTTCCTATATTAAGAGGCATAGAAAGATTAACAGGGCTTCCATTTGAATTTTTTTCTGTATCTACTAATATATCATCATAATTATTATTAAATTTGTCAGGCAATTTTGAAAATTTTATATGGCGTCTGTTTCTTCATAATATTTCGCCATTTGAATTTCTTACAATACAGGATCTTGGAGCTTTATGTTCTGAAATTATTTCACCTTTATCCCATTGCCCAGTTCTAAAGTTGAACAAGCTCATACTATCTCCAGGTTTTAACTCGGGCAGTTTCTGTGCGGTTCTATCATAATAATATTTTTGCCTAGCTTGAAGTGCACGAAATTTAGAATAAGATTTGTTTACTTTAGTATTTAACAAATTATTACTGATAGGTAATTTTGTCCCTTAATCTTCTATTAAATAAAAGTTGTGCAGGAGACAAATTTATTAAACTTATTGGGGTATTTCGATATTCCATTAAACCTACACTTACATCTTGCACTTTTCTTAAGATATTTTTCACTATTCCCACAGCTTTCTCAACCAACCCATTACTTTGAGGATATCTGGGGTACTAAATTTGAGTTCGAAATTTCAATCCTCAGGAAATTTCTTAAATAAGTAGCTATTACAGGGATTATTGTCCCAAATGACTTCATTTGAAATGCCATACCTGGCAAAGATGCATTTTAACTTTATCATAATTTCATTTGCTGACTTATCTTTTATGTTAGAAACCTCAATCCATCTAGAGTAATAATCGATAATTACTAAGTAATTTTGATTAACAAACTGCAAGATGTCAAGGGCAATTTTTTCGAATGGTGTATTTGGAATTTCATGTTGCATTAGAGGTTCTTTTCGATTTCGATTTCTGAATTTTTCACATACTTCGCATTTGGAAACAAGCTGCTCAATGTCATTTGCCATACCTGGCCAGTAAAAAATTTCACGGGCTCTATTTTTACATTTCTCAATTCCAAAATGCGCTTCATGAATTAACTGTAATATATCTTTTCTCAAACTATAAGGTACAACTATTTTTTCATTAATAAATAACAAGTCGTCATTAATATAAAGATCATTTTTAACTTTAAAGTATGTTTTTACACTACAATCTACTTTTTTCTAACATTTAGGCCAACGCTCTTTAATATATTTCATAACTATTAGCAAATCTGAATCTGATTCAGTTTCTTTCCTAAATTGCACCACTCTTCTTTCACTCATAGGCAAATATTTTGAAATGATGTGAACAACATTTAACATTTCAGGATCATCACTAATAGTTTCATTTACAGGATATGCACGTGACAAAGTGTGAGCTAAAAACATTTGATTTCCTGGAACATAATTTAGCTCAAAATCATACTTTAGTAATTTTAAGATCATGCTTTGCATTCTAGAAGAGATTTTATGCAATGGTTTCTGAACAATTGCCATTAAAGGCTTATGATCACTTTGTACTGTGACTTTTCGTCCATAAACAAAATTGTGATACTTTTCAAAAGAAAATACTATGGCCCATAGCTCTTTTTCGATCTGTGCATAGTTTTTTTCACTGTTAGTCAGGTCGGGAGACACAAATGATACAGGCTTACCCTTTTGAATTTGACACAATCCTAGGCCATCCTTCGAACTATCACACTATATAATTATATCCTCTTTACCACTGAAAACTTTTAAAATTGGAGCTTTAGTTAGCAGTTGTTTAATGTTGTTAAATGACTCTTCCTGAGTCACTCCCCAATTAAATTCTACCTTTTCTTGAATGATTTCTCTTAAAGGAGCAGTAACTTTAGATACATTACGTATGAATTTAGACAGAAAATTTAACATTCCTAACATTCTCCTTACTTCAGTTTTTGATTTTGGTGTTGGCATATCAGTAATTCCTTTAATATGACTAGGATCAGCTTTTACACCCGACTCAGAAATAATTTGGCCTACATATTTGACTTCCGGTACTCTATATTGTAATTTATCAGGATTCAATTTTATATTTAGAGATGTAGCTCTTTCAAGAACTTTAGAGATAATTATATCATGGATAACCTCATCAGATCCTGCAATTATGATATCATCAAAATAAACTTCTACACCCTTAATATCACCAAATACTTTTTGGTTTCTTTTCTGAAATATTTCTGGGGCGGAGGATATTCCAAATGGCATTTTATTAAATTTGTATCTTTCATAAGGAGTATTAAATGTACATAGTTCAGATCTAATTTCATCTAGCGGTAAATACTAATATCCGTCTTTCAAATCTACAACTGAAAACACCTTTTTACCTTCTAACCTACTAATTATATCATCTGGAGAAGGAATTTGATAGTGTTCCCTTTTAATCACTTTATTTAGATCTCTAGGATCCAAGAATAATCTAATACTTCCATTAGGTTTTTCAACTATAACCAAACTTTGAACCAAATCAGTTGGTTTTTTTACTACTTTCTATACTATCCCTTCTCTTTCAAGTTTACCTAAAGTATCTTTTAATTTAGGCTTTAAAGCCTGAGAAACAGTCTTGGGGGTTTATTACTGGAATTGCATCATTTTTAAGGGTTATGTGCTATGGTTCATCAGGAAATTGCCCTGTACCTGTAAATACATCTTCATACTGAGCAATTAAATTATTTTTACTAACGATATTACACTTTAAGAACTCAAGCCTTTCAATTAGCTTTAATTCAGAACAAGCTGTTAACCCTAATATTTTCTTAGATCTTACATCAACAACATAAAACTGTAAATATACATTCTTAAGCCTTTCAGTTGAACAATTAATTACAAGAGTACCTTCTGGTTTTAACTTAAAGTTACCATATGCAGTTAAGAACAAATCAGTTTAATATTATTTAAAACATACAAAGGTAAAATATTTACTTCTGCATCAGTATCTAACTTAAAATTAATATTGAAAAACTTATTATTTACATGCATTGTAATACTTTTCACCCATGTTTCACTTTCCTTGTGAATATCCTTATTTACTTCAACAATGGAATTTGTTAGTTCATTGAATGATTTCTCACTCATTTTAAATTCACTATGCACATTTATTGCTGGATCTATCATTACAGAGTCAACAAATACACTATGTTCATTATATACCATAAGTTCATTATTTGGTATTCCAACTTCATAAATGTTCTTGGGACACTTCGCAGCAAAGTGGTTCTTTACTTTGTATTTCGGACACGTCTTTCCGAAAGCTGGATAGACCCGATTTGTGCTTTCTTCCGCACTTTTCTTGCAGTCATATTCTAGTGTTAATTGCTTCTGCTGCGACGACAACTTCAGTGGCACTGACCATTTTGATTGATGCTGCTGTTTTCTATATTTCTTCACGCTGTTCATTAGTCGCTGGATCATCTTTCATGTTCCGGAGTTGCTCTTTGCTTGTTTCAGCGGCACGGACTATTTCTATAGCTTTTTCTAATCCCAGATTAGATTTTCAAAGCAAACGTTCGGTCAAATTCCTATCACGAATTAATGAATTTTCTTGTTCAGCAAATTCACAAGTTGAATCTAAAGTCTTTAACTGGGTGACATAACATTCAATTGCTTGTCCTTGCTGGCTACACACACAAAAAAAATTGTAACGTTCATATACGACATTCTGCCGTGGCGAACAACAATCTTCAAAAGACTCCAAAACCTCTTCGTACTTCTCTTTATTCTCAGTTGGCTTAAATCGAAATATGTTATAAATTTCGAGTCCTTCAGTAGCGAGTAAATTCAAAAGAATTCCAATTTTAGTCTTATCTGGCTTCGAATCTTTCTCCGTTGCGAGTAAATAATTTCCTAGCTCTTGCTTCCACTTTTTCCATTGTTCTTTAACATTTCCGACGGAGAATGTCAGAGGAGCAGGTGGTCTGAATTCCATTTTATTTCTGACACCATGTAACTTCTTGCTTAATATACCCTACTTTAGTACTTCAGTACTTTCATAGTAATCTCAACTAATGAGTATGGTTCAAATAAAATTTTAAAAAAAATCTGAAAGGTTTCACATTTTAAATTACGTCCAAAGGGGCGTTTTTTAAACATTTTGTATGTTAATTTTATTTATTGAATATCATGTTCTTCTCATTTAAACCTTAAAATTCAGTTAAAGAACAATATCGCAAAATAATTTTAAACTGAGCATGAGTCGAAAATGACTCTAAACGGTTAAATGCATTGATGTTATTTGATTCGGACTCACAGAAATCATTTATTAGAAAAGATTTAGTAAAAGCTTTAAAAGTGCAGTTCCTAAAGAAATTAAGGCTTTAGTTTATACTTTCGCGAAAAGTAACCCTTATAAGAAGGATTTCGAAATCGTCGTTAATATCATTCTTAAAAGCAAATATCCCCCTTATTCTAGCACAAATTATTCAAGCTTTAGTAACTGATGAAATCAGCGGAGTTCAGATATATTTGAATATCAAACATGAATTATTACAAGATTTAATTTCAAATGGCTATGGAATCTTTGAATTACTACCAGGAAACAGATTCGTCCAGATACTCTTAGGCGCCGATTTTATGTATTCGACGCCAATCAGGAAAGTTTACAAAATAAATAAAAACTTATATATTCAACAGACACTGTTCGGTGATACACTCACGGAGCAGATTCCAGAAAATCATTTGTATGATTCTACTTACCGTTTGAAGATTGCATGTTCTTCGGTAGAAAATTATTTGAAATGTTTATGGACTTCCGAATCACATTTGCTTGAGCATGGAAAAGAGAAAATCTGCGATAATATTACAAAATTCGAAACGCAGTTACGATTTATGAATGGAAGGTATGAGTCACAACTTTTATGGAAGTCTGAGACTTTACAAAAATTTGTCTAGTAATTTAGAAATTACGAAAAAAAGATTTGCTGCATTCGAAAAGAGATTTCAGGGTGATAAGTTATTATTCGAGAGATATAATGCAGTTATGAAGGAAAAATTAAATGAAGGAATTACTAAAATGTGCAACAATAGTTGTTTCACTGGATACGTAATGCCTCATAGAGAAGTTTTCAGGGAAGATTCTTCTAGTACTAAAGCTAGGGTAGTTTATGGTGCCAGTAGTAAACAAGAAAGTTCTAATAGTCTTAATGAATGCTTTCTTCCCGTAAATAATTTAAATGCTAATCTTTTAGATATTATTTGAAATTTAGAGAATATAGAATTAGATTGTGTGAAGATATTGCACGGGCATTTCCTCAAATTCAGGTCACGAAAAATGACTGAAATTATTTATGTTTTCTGTACTATAAAAACTGTGAGAAAACTGAGCCCATAACCATGTATCATTTTAATAGACATCGTTTTGGCGTCACTCGTTCTCCTTATATTTTGGCTACAACGATTCAAACTCATATTAATGCTTACAAGAATACACACACTCTAACATATGAAATGTTGAAAAGTTCTATTTATGCGGATGATCTCTTTCATGGAAGTTTCACTGTTCAGCAAGCTTATGAGTTATCTTCTGATGCTGTTTTGATTTTAAAGGACGCAAATCTAAATATGAGAAAATTTGACACTAGTTCAAAAGAACTGAAAGACTTAAGGAAAAATTCTAATTCATTAATCGAAATAAATGAAAATTCCGATTCCCATTTAAAAGTATTAGGACTCAGTTGGAATAATATTGAAAGCACATTAAGTCATTGTTATTCCAGTTGGATGTTAATTATTATACTAAATGAAACATACTGCACACAGTCGTAAAAATCTTTGATCCATCTGGACCTATCTTTCCGATTCTAGTTCGAGTGAAGTGTTTTTTTATAAGAAATGTGACATTTTGATGTAGAATGGGATGAAGTGTTTTCCGGAGAAATTGAAGAAAAATGGTATGCATGGTGTATTGAAATCAAAAAACTTCAAAATTTGAAGATTCCTCAACATTATTTTTCTGGCACAAATCTGAAAAGACAAGAAGATTTACAGATTCATATATTCTCCGATGCCTCAATAAAAGCTTTGGGAGCGATGGCATTCTTTAGATACAAAATATAACATGACACTTTTAAAACTAGCTTCGTATTTTCCAAATCATGAGTTGCGCCATTTAAAAAGGTGATATTGCCCCGACTATAATTTAATGGGTGCAGTAACTGCAGCATGACTAGCCAAATATTGTAAAAATATGTTTAAAAGTCTAGAAAAGAGTATCCTGTGGAGTGATTCAACAATTCTACTACGCAGGATAAAAGGCATGGCATCTAAGTTGAAGCAATTTTTTTTCAAATGGAGTATTAGAAATTCAAGAAACTACAGATTCCAGTGCACGGAGACACTGTATAGGTAAGATATTCTTACGGACTTGTTAACAAGAGGATTAACTAATAAAAATTTGCTCAAATAGCGTATTAGAAATTCAAGAAACTACAGATCCTAGTGCACGGAGACACTGTATAGGTAAGATAATCTTACGGACTTGTTAACAAGAGGATTAACTAGTAAAAATTTGCTAAGTTCAGAATAAAAAAAAAGATCGCATGGCTCAAAATGCTTATTGTACCTGGAGAACACTTAGTCCCAGCCAAACAGATTTTAATATGACTCAACAGATCAGGAGATTGAAGCTAAATATAAAGCTCGTGCTATAACTAGCTCCGCAAATCTTACCAAATAGCTAATTGATGTTAATAAGTTTAGTTGCTTACGCAAACTACTGAAGATAACTTCTTGGGTATTGGAGTTTATTAATACTCTTAAGAGGAAAACTATTATAATGTGTCCACTTACTACTAACGAATATAATCGTGCTGAACAGTTTTGGGTAAAAGCTTGTCAGGACTGAGTGTTCTGTGCATACTTTTAGCAAACATTGTGAAGTAACTCCTTAACCTAAAGTCCTGCTCTGGAACAGGGAGCTGAAAATGAGCTTTGTTCTGATGTAGATACTTTGCTGGAGAATAACTGCACTTGAAAGGGATTTAAAATCCTCTTTTATTAAATCACTATTATTTACACACTTCCCAAATCGGGAGGGATACAGACAGCAAAAGACCACACTTGGGCCTAACTTAACAAATCAAATAAATTTATACTAAACCTAAATAGAAATTTAATTAAACTTTGCTCGCAGAGCAAATCGCGGAGTTGGCCTCTAACTAAATGATGCGTAGCAAAAAATACTAATACTAGCGCACTTCAATTTATTTCAATATGCAATCACGTAGTAAGCACTATGGCTTATAATTTTAGCTGCTAGCTGGTCAGGCGAACGTCGAACAGAATGACCGTGATCTGAGACTAAAAGCTCTCTCACCCTACGAGGTTTCTACCTCTGGTTTAAATAGTACTTGGCTGTACTTCAAATTAGCATAAGCTGAGAACGCGCGCTTCTTCTGACGGGAAGTTGAAACAGAGAAGAGATAGAAAGATTTAAATTAAAATAAAACTTTGTTAGTTTAACTAAAACCTTACATACTTCCCGCCAGAATTGCGGTAGTTAAACTACTGTGGTCCAAACGGACCATGTTGAAACTCGCAATTCTAAACAAATAGTCAAAATTTAACTCTTCTAAACTTAGGCCAACTCTTACAAGGAAATATCTGTTTGTGAAAAATACAGACGAAACTTGCTTGAACAACAGTCTTCAACATTTTTCTTTGATCTAAGTCTTACTCCTTCCAGCAAGATCTGGAAGGAAAGGAATTTTAGTACAATATAATAACAGTAAATTTCTAGGTACAATTTTTTATTCTTATCCGTGTAAATTCCCACACACGCATTATCATTGAAGCACAATTAAATTCTTCCCCCAATGCCCTCTCACCGGTGTTGGATGCAAAGCAAACCGCCATTGCGGGTTTTCTGTGTTCGGGGGTGTTCAAATCTTCCACCTACGATCGACTAACATTAGTTAGAACTTGACATACGAGACCTCAAAAGACGCCCTATAACCAGCTAAACCTGAGGTTCTCACTAGCTTTATGTCTAACGCTTTAAGTGTATTTGGTGGAGAGCCTATTTAACACTTGCATTCTAAAATTTCTCAAACTTTAACTTTTCATGCATACAATTCGCAGTTTTCACATATAATTCACATTGATATTGCACTTAACGTGCATTGCTAGCATAATATTATTTGTTACATTTTATAACACTTTAACAATTTCATAGCAGTCATGAAATACAAATGTAGGTTAAATTTCTAACCTTACAGCAAGTGCTTCCTATTCCTTTCTCAAGGTACTTTCCTGAAATATCACATTACACTGAAATAATAGTCCATAGACTAAATCGTGTTCTTCAATTTTCCGATTTTTCATTCTAGACATTTTACAAGTCTTTCGACAAAGCGTCATACAAAATCATTTAGTTAACATTTTTCTTTTCAGCAATTCATTGCTTTTACAAAATAATCTATTTACAATGCTTAAGAATCTACTTTACAAACATTAAGTAATTTTAAGTCTTTGCAGAATTACAATTTTTTTTTTTTAACAAAAACATTTTTCTTTCAAGATGAGTACTTATCGCCCGTTTGGCGTAAACTCAACCTCGCTTGAGGTAAAATCGACCCTGCAACTTGCAGTACACTCGAAAATTAACTAAACTTTTGAATAAGAAACGCTACTTATCTTGTTGTGGTCATCCATCCTTTTCTTGGCCCAATCCTTGAAAGAATAAGTTGCAGCTTGGGCCAGTCTCCTTGACTTTGGTTGTTGGTCCTTGGCAGCTTGTTCATCTCTTTTCCTTTTACAATTCCTTCGTTGTATCCTCGGATACTTGCGCTGAGGAGGAGGTTGCTGTACTGGGCGTTTCGTGGACTGGGCCCTTCGCTCTTGGGCCCTTGTTCGTTGCTGCTCCTGGTTCCTGCTGTATTCGGAACGTTGATTCTCAGGCTGCAATCGAGGCTGCTTGCTTCTCAGGCACCTGTCCGATGATTCCGCAGTTCTTTTGGATACATTGGGCTTTACTTGCCCATTCTGCTTTCGTCTCATGGTCTGCTCACCTACATCGTCAGTGTTTCTTTTGAATCCACATTTTTGGTTCTTACTTCTACTTTGTTGAGGGGGAGCTTTCTTTTTCTGACTTTTCGATGCTGTTGTAGCTGGTTACTGCTGTTTTCGTTGAAGTACATCTTCCGAGCTATTCGATTGCCTCGGATCCTGAAAAAAATCTTTAAATACTCGCATTTTATGGCGATTATAGTACGGCTTGATTTGATCCACATTCGCCGTGATTGTTTGTCCATCATTTCTTTTTAATATAACCACTGTCTGGGTGACTTTCTAAATTATGAAAGGGCCTTCAAAACGCGGAAAAAATTTCCCCACCTTTTCTTCTGGGGCATTTGACAAGTTATGTTTTATTTTCAGAACTTCATCTCCCGCACTGTACTTGACCCCTCTTCCTTTTTCGTCATAATATAATTTTTGTTTTCTCTGGGTCATTTCTATATTTCCCGTCGCTTCCCGTATCAACTTTTGTATATCACTTATTTTAAATTTTTCTGCTCTTTCCTGGACAAAGAAAAGTTTATCTAAGGGTGTTAAAATTTTTCTTCCAAGAAACAGTTCAGCGGGTGTTTTTTGTGTAGTATCGTGTTTGGCGGTCTTAAGGGCAAATACAAATTCATTTATATGGCTATCCCAGGTAGAGTGATAGTTTTTCACATAACTACGAATTATTTTCACTACATTTCTATTCACCCGTTCCGCTATGTTTGACTGCGGACGATACGGGACCATCTTTAGATGACGTATGCCCAGTTTTGCACACATTTCCTCAAACATTTTACTAACAAACTGAGGACCATTGTCTGAAATAACTTTTAGGGGCGCCCCGTATTTTAAAATATACTTATTTAGAATTGAATCTACTACAATTTTTGCAGACGCGCGTTTTAACGGAATTAACTCTAACCATTTGCTAAAATGATCCACTATAACTAAAAGATATCGGCTTTTATTAACTTTACTTCGAGGGTAAGGTCCAAGTAAATCGATGCCTATTATTTGATTTGGGAATTCTGATTTAATACTATTTAGGAACCCGGCCGGGCGGAAATTAACATAATTATTTAATTGACATGTTGGGCACGACTGGACATACGCCCTAGTAAACTTTTGCAGTTCTGGAAAGAAAACTGCCTCGCGAACTCTCTGAACAGTTTTTCTTATACCTAAATGAGCCGAAATGGCACAATCATGCAACTCTTCTAATACATTCAACCTCATGCTAGCTGGGATAACCGGTCTATATTCATGATTCTCATTAGTAGCTTTCGTATAGAATAACAGTCCGTCAATTAATTCGTAATTTTCGGCCCTATTTCTTATCGGCACAATATCCGGATGATTGAAATTCTCAGGGTCGGCCAAATAATTGTATATATTTTTGAACTCCGGATCTTTTTTGAGTTCGGCTATTACTGTTTCACGAGAATCTAATACTTTGGATGTTAACATGGCTATCTTAATTACACTTCCATTTTCATCTAAGTTAATTCTGCTTAAAGCATCTGCCACAACATTTTCTTTTCCCGGCGTATGTTTAATTATTAGGTTATATTCCTGTAATTTGAGAGCCCACCTTATTAATCTGGGTGATAAATTTTTTCCAGAATAGAGTCTAGTGACCGCCGCGTGGTCGGTATATACAGTTACTGGAGAACTTCCAAAGAACACACGAAATTTCTGTACTGATGCTAACACTGCGAGAGTTTCTCTCTCTGTTGCGGAATAGTTTCTTTGGGTTTCATTTAATGTTCGGCTGAAAAAAGCCACGGGCTGACCATTTTGGGAAAGCACTGCACCAATCGCGAAATCTGAAGCGTCCGCTGAAATCTCTAATCCCTTATCCCCTTCTGGAAATTTTAAGACGGGAGCTTGAGTCAATGCGTCTTTCAATTTTTGAAACGCCAAGTTGGCTTCTGCTGACCACGAAAACCTAGCTTTTTTTCTTTTCAACTTTAGCAGTGGCTCAGCTATTTTTGCAAAGTCTTTAATGAAAGCCCGGTAATATGAACACATCCCGAGAAACGACGATAATTTCTTCGCTGTTTTAGGAACAGGATAATTTCTAATGGCTACTATTTTTGACTGATCCGTTTCGATTCCCTTTTGGGAAATTTTAAATCCTAAATAACGTAACTCTTTTGCGGCAAATTTACATTTAGACGCATTTATCTTTAAACCAGCTTCGTTTAACAATGAAAATACTTTTCTTAAATCTTGTAAGTGTTGTTCTAGAGTACTACTCGTAATTATAATATCGTCTAAATATATGAAAGTGCTTTTACCAAGGACTGGTCTTAAGACGATGTCCATACATCTTTGGAACGTTGCCGGCGCGCCGGATAATCCGAACGGCATTCTAAGAAATGCGTACGTACCAGATTTCGTTATGAACGCGGTTTTGTGTACGTCCTCGGGTTTTACCCCAATCTGAAAATAGCCACTCGTAAGATCTAATGTAGTCATGTATTTTGTAGACGAAATATTTCGAATAATTTCTTCAATTATCGGCAACGGATATACAGGATATTTTGTAACTGAATTTAACTTGCGATAATCTATAGCAAAACGCCACCGCTTCGGGTGCGTAATCGGGTAATCATTATTTTTCTTACACAGGACAACGGGGCTAGCATAACTGCTAGAAATTGGCGTGATGATTTTATTCTTTAACATCTTTTTAATATGATATTCAATTATTTCTTCCTTGACCCTGTCATAGCGGTAAGGCTTTTGCCTAACTGGCTGAGCATCCCCCGTGTCAATGTCGTGGTTCACAACCTGTGTGAAACCCGGTACATCACTAAATAAATTCGAAAATTCACTTACCAGTCCCTGGATTTTTTCCTTTTCTTCTGCTGGTAAATGTTGCAAGTCCAGCTGCGGGGGCTTATCATTCTTGGCTTCTATTGGCTTCATATTTAACGTCAACTCTCCCCCTTTGAAATCAATTTTTGCTTCTGCCAAACTAAAAAAGTCCACACCTAGAATAATACATGTTTGCAGGTTTCGCACAATATAAAATAAGATTTTTACCTGTTCGTTGTTGATACGCACGAACAACGGTACTTTTCCTAAACAGCTACACTTCTCCCCTTGGGCCGCTATGACATCCGTGTCTCTTGCACTAAAAATTCTGTAACGGCGAAAGTGCTTTTTGAAGAATCTTTCCGATACAAAGCTGCTTTGGGCTCCTGTATCCAAGAGGGCCGTCGCCGGTATGTTGTTAATTAGAACTTCAATCTTCGGTAAACTCAAATTCTTCACGACCACGGTGTTTAAATTGATTTTGGAAGGGTTTTGCGCTGCTTCGGACTTCTTCACCTTCCTTGAAGAAATCCATCTTAGTTTAAATTCTTCTTATTCTGGTTGCCCTCGGAATCTTTGCTTGTTCTTCTATTGAATTCCCTTCGTTCGCCGCTCGATTTAGGAGACACATCTTTCTTCGGCCATTGCTTCGCCTTATTCCCGTAACTTTGATTTTGCTTCTGCTGGGGTCTTGGCGAACTCCACTGACTTCTTCGCTCAAATTGGCGTCGTCGCTCGTTGTCGGCTGTTCTTCGGCTTTCAAATTGTACTGCGAGCTCAAATAATCTGTCTAACGTCGTTGGGTTTCTTAGCTCGATGAAATCTTGAACTTGGGGCAGTAGCCTAGGAAGTATAATTTGAATAATTTCAGGATCCGGGCGACTTCCATACAAAAGCTTGAAAACTTGAATTTTTCTCAAAATAAAATTAGACAAATCTTCTATTTTTTCTTGATATCGACTAAAAAGTTCCGCTTCCAGTCTGGCTCGATCTCGTACTACAGGAAATGCTTTCACCAAGGAATTTTTGAAATTTTCATACGTATATGTGGGGCTTCCTGGTTCCCCCAAGAGATTCTTTCCAATGCACTTGAACCAACTTAGCGCTTGGCCCTTCAAAGCGCTGGTAGCGAGAGCGACTTTCTGAAATTCGTGAACTGGATATAGCATGAAGTGGGAGTCTAGCTTTTCCAGGAAATTAATTACGGCTGTCTTGCCGTCAAAACTTGCCGCTGGCTTCATGGCTGCTCGCATGGTTTGTACGATGTAGCCAAATCCTTCTAAGCCAGGAGGTGCTATCTCAGGATTCTGGACAGGTACAGCAGGTATCTCAGGTTCTTCTTCTTGTCTTTGAGGCCATCCTCTTATTTTTGTTCGGGCGCCACTGTCAGGACTGAGTGTTCTGTGCATACTTTTAGTAAACATTGTGATGTAACTCCTTAACCTAAAGTCCTGCTCTGGAACAGGGAGCTGAAAATGAGCTTTGTTCTGATGTAGATACTGTGCTGGAAAATAACTGCACTTGAAAGGGATTTAAAATCCTCTTTTATTAAATCACTATTATTTACACACTTCCCAACTCGGGAGGGATACAGAAAGTAAAAGACCACACTTGGGCCTAACTTAACAAATCAAATAAATTTATACTAAACCTAAATAGAAATTTAATTAAACTTTGCTCGCAGAGCAAATCGCGGAGTTGGCCTCTAACTAAATGGTGCATAGCAAGAAATACTAACACTAGCGCACTTCAATTTATTTCAATATGCAATCACGTAGTAAGCACTATGGCTTATAATTTTAGCTGCTAGCTGGTCAGGCGAACGTCGAACAGAATGACCGTGATCTGAGACTAAAAGCTCTCTCACCCTACGAGGTTTCTACCTCTGGTTTAAATAGTACTTGGCTGTACTTCAAATTAGCATAAGCTGAGAACGCGCGCGTCTTCTGACGGGAAGTTGAAACAGAGAAGAGATAAAAAGATTTAAATTAAAATAAAACTTTGTTAGTTTAACTAAAACCTTACAAGCTGTTCAAAGGGACGTTTTCTCAGGGAAAATGATTTATTTGAAGAATGGCAAACCTTTACCAAAAGACTCTAAGTTGCTATACTTAAACCAATTTTCAGATTATGAAGATGTATTGCGAGTGACAAGAAGGCTTGAAAAAACTCCTTTTCTACGGATGAAAAACACCTTATTATACTACCGTCAAAATCTAAACTCACTGAATTACTGATTTGGGAATCCCATGATAAAGTACTTCATTGCAGTATATCTCACACGCTGGTGCAGATGAGAGAAAAATACTGGATATTAAAGGCCAGACAAGTTATAAAATCCCTTCTAAACAAATGTCTTATTTGCAAAAAATTCAGCATTTCTCCAAGATACCAGATGGTTGCTCTATTACCAGCTCTCCGAGTGGAAAAATTAGCCCCATTTACAGTTATTGAGGTCGACTATGCTGGTCAGTTATTTGTGAAAGATTGTAAAAATAAACAATATGTTCTATTGATAACTTGTGCTGTTGCAAGAAGTATTCATCTCGAACTAGTTAGTAATATAACGGCAGATGCGTTTCTGCTTGCCTTGTTTTCTATCTTGAAGAGGCTTGTGTTCTGCGATCTTTTCTGGCAATGCATGTACTTTCAAACGTGCAAAACTTGAGCTGAAACAAATGTGATAAGTAATAGATCATCTAGAATAAGAAAAAATTATGTTTATATTTTCTACCTGCTTTCTGCATGCCTTTGCGGTGTAGCGATTAGGACACTCGGCGCGCATTCCAGAGGTCCAGGTTCGAGTCTTGGCGAGGGCATTGCACATTTTTCTCATCTCCTGTTTAAAATAACCTAATGTCTCTACAGTGGCGCTCGAACTAAAAAAAGGTGATGGATGATGATTCTTCACCGCCAGGATTTGCCGACCGGGTCTCCTAATCCCTAGTCGCTCTTTAAAAGAGAGAGTATATAAGTTATTATCTCCCTCATTCCAGCATGCCTTCGTGGTGGAACGGTAGCACACTCGGCCCTATCCGAGTCCCTGCTAGGGCATTGCTCATTGATCACGTCTTCCGCCTTTAAAAACTTAAAATACTCTACAGTGGCACCCGAACTAAAAAAGGTGGTGAATGATCATTCTTCACTACCAGGATTTGGCGACTGAGCCCTCTAGTTGTCCTTTAAAAAGGGGAGTATATAAGGTTTGGGACCCGAAAGATTGGGAATATTTTCTCCCTCCTTTCTGCATGCCTTTGCGATGTAACGGTTAGCATCCTCGGCACGTATTCGAGTGCCGGCGAGGGCAGTGCTCATTTTTTATATCTCCTACTTCAAAATTCTAATGACTCTCTATGCTACTAATGGAATTAAGTGGAAGTATATCGTGGAAAGAGCAGTTGGGGGGATAGGATTTTATGAACGTATGGTGCGTTCTTTAAAAGTTGCTCTACAGAAGACCATTGGAAAATTATCTCTGACCACTGAGCAGTTGGAAACTGTTCTTATCGAAATTGGAGGGATGATTAATTCTCGGACAATTTTCTATGTTGGAAGTGACTTAGATGAACCATATGCCTTAACCCAGCACATTTCCTTTTAGAAAAAAGGATATCATCGTTGCCTTCTGTGAGACTTCACTTTGATTCAAATTTTTTTTCCAGAAAGTCTTTGATAAAGGCCTATAATTACCGCAAAAAATCAATGAATTCCTTTCGGTCTATGTGGGAAAAAAAGTATTTTTTGAATTTAAGATCTACCCATTCGATCTTGGTTAAGAATAATATTCTTGAATTTAAAGTTAATGATATAGTTTTAGTTAAGGAGGATCATTTAACCCGAAATTTTTGGAGATTGGGGAGAATCCTTGAGTTATTACCTGGAAGAGATGGCAAGGTAAAGGCTTGAAAGGTAAAAACTGAGCTATCGGTTATTAGACGTCATGCACAACTTTTGTACAATTTAGAACTTCAGAGCTAAAATTTTATCTTCAGTGTCAATTTAAAAGTATGTCTGTGAATATATCTTTTTATGCTTGTTTATCACTTTTTGAATTATTCTGTTAAAACTTTGCAATTCTAGTAGCTTCCACGCAGAAATTTAATAATTTAAAGTGTGCTTAGAGCCATGGTATGCTCTTGGGGACCGTTGAACCAATCCCCTAAAAAGATGTGAATATTCTTCTTTTTCTTTTTAAAATTTAGATAATGCTATATTTAAATTACTTGATGTTCCATTTAAATTCGCAGTTATTTATAGATGAGATATATTCTTTTTCTTTTGTCTGGAATTCGAGCTTTGTAGTATGAATCTATACTGCTTATATAGAAGTTTGATGAATCTCCTGTGGCTCATGGGGGGGGGGCAAGTTGTTGAAAATAAAATAATCGTGTGGGATCTTTGGCGATCGCGCGTTTGCAACCGTCTGATAGCTTTTTCCCAGGAGGCCTGGAGATAAAAGTTTATGTTAAAATCTTTAGAATTCTGAATGTAACGTATATTTTTTGCTTATAGTTTGTTTTTTCCCTCGGATTACCTGATTAATTATACTTGGTTTATAATTCAGTCTAATATATGTTTATGCATGAGATGTGTTTATGAATTAAAATTAGAAAAACTTGAACAACACGGTCTTCATGCGAGAATCTCGTTTATTTTAGTGTAATATAATATTATTTATTTATTCAACCTGGATTGATTCTTCGCATGATTGTCCCATTTCTTAGACCAATTTCATAAATGATGGTTTATTAATTGATTTTTATATGCACACAAAGGCTTAAGAGGGATACCTTTAAGCAGATATATCTAAGAAGAACTGGCCATAATTACATCGGCTAGTTGCATCGGAATAACAAACTTTCTGCAGATAGCCTATTGGCCAGGACAGCCTCTCTGTGGCTACACAGTAATCGAATCCATGATTATCTGTCAGTGTCGTATCAATTCATCCGTTATCTATCGAATTTCTTCAGGCGTTTCAGTGGGCATTTCTGTAAATACGAAGCGACAAAATGTTGTGCAAAAAAGAATGCCTCACCATTTTTAACTAAACTATCCTGCCTGAAGTATTGAATAATATACCAGCTTTACCCCCTAAAATTCTACAGGTCATCCCAAAATTCAATGCAGAAAACACCTCTATGGACTTCTTCAATAGATATGTTTCTATGTTTGACACAGGCTCTCAGATGGATCATCCAGTCCCAGTACACATGCTTCAACATCACCAGCGTATGATGTTCAGAATCTAAGGCCAGCCGCTCAATGTATAAGGAAGGTACGGGACGGCGAAGTTTAGAAGCCCCACAGATTGCATTGGGTGGGAAAAAAGCCTAGCACATGCCCTCTCCGAACCTTTTCGTCATCTATTAAACACTTCTTTGACTCTCTTGCTGTTAAGCAATAGCTAAAATTTCTATGCATGTATGATATGCTTATAAATGGATCAGGTCTAATTTACATATGAACGCGTTTTCAATTCTTATTTGCATAACTTCGGAATTTACGGGCAAATGAAGCCGAAATGCTTTATTCTTTTACTGTCTTTTTAAAATCTTAGTAAATATTTTTAAAAAAAAATTCAGCTACGTTCCTTTGAGGTTCTTAATTATTACATTCCTTTGTGTTTCTTAATTATTATTTTAAAACAAATGAGATGTAAATTATAAATAAGGATGTCCATTGTTTATGAAGTTTTAATGTAAATCATAAATTAAATAACTTATATCACATTGAATTATAATACTTCTGAAAACTGGCAATTTACTAGACGGAAGGGATGATATATACCCTTGTAACTCAATGAAATGTAACGCAATGAATGTTTAAGAAAAGGAAAAATTAAGAGATGCTCATGCTTTGCTTTGTTTTTCATTCCTTACTATGTAGAGTCTTATTCTTTTAGGTAGCATAAAGTGTAGACCCTACTGAAGACGAGATAGCAAATTCTCGCTATGTCTTAAAAACAGAAAACTGTCGTCGAACGTTATAACAACCTTTTTATTTTGACTAAACTGAACAGAACATGTACACGCTCGGAGCTCACAAACTATTGTGGCGAAGTAACTTAAACACAAAATAGTATGTACAATCAAAATGAATGAAATTTTAACTATATGACTGGCTCATACTTCAATTTAAATCAGATTTATCGGTTGCACACAACAAAGCCGAGTATCAAATATCAAAAAAGCTGAAAGTATGTGGCTAGCACAAATATTCGACTAGGGAACTACTTGCAAACATGCGGCATAAATCTCGCTCGCGGCATACACACGTTCTCGGCATAATCCGCTCTACTCGTAAGTAACTCTTCTACTTCGCACTCCAGTTCCCGTTGCCGCTGTCAACATAATTTTCTGCACACAGCAAAGCCGAGTCTGAAATATCAAATAAGCTAAATGTAATTGGCTAGTACAAATACTCAACCACAGAGTTACTTGCAAACACGCAGCATAAATCTCGCTAGAGGCATAAACTCCTCGGCATAATCCATTCTACTGGTAACTAACCCTTTTACTTTTTGCTTCTAACTCTTCAATTGTGCTACTTAAATACTATTTCCGAATTGACATTTTGTATATATGTCATTTAAATTTGTATTCTGGCAGGGAATTGAAATCAGAAGGGAAAGGAAAGTTTCATAAAATAAAAATAATTGATTAGTACAAAATAAGGTCCTTAAAACTAAGCTAACAGAATTTTAGAACTTCCACTTAGGAGTGGTTTCTCTTTGTCATAAATCAATTACGCGAGCTGTCAGGACTACTGTTCCTTCTTGTTGATTTTGCAAACATAACTGGAGTCCTGAATAAGAACAGGGAGCTTACTCAAAGCTATGTTCGTGTGTGCGTGGAACAGACAACACAAATAAGAAGGGGTTAACTTTACTCTTTATTTCTCACAGCGTACAAGCGCTCCCGCACTTCGGGATACAAAGACTAATACTGTTGGTCTAAAACGTAGAAAATAAGAAATAAACTAACGTAACTAAATAAGAACTGAGATACTTTACAGATAATAGTAACGCGAAGATTGGCCCTTTAGTACTACACTTACGTAGTGAGCAGAATGCAAAGACTACAATACGTCTTCAAATATCAGCGAGAACTAAGTTCTGGCCTTAAAGGCAGACAATGAAAAGCAGAAACGTGGTAAAGGCAGAGAGAAATCTCTCTCTTTTTTTCTTTTCTCTTGACGAAAAGCCAAGTCTTAAATACTTCTACAGTTTGCAACCTCATTTGCATAGACAAAATCTATTCGCGCTTATTCTGGATGAAAATGGAAAATAAGAGAAGATAATAAAGGTTTAAAATAAAATAAACGTTAGCAAAACTTAAAATCCTTACAAAACTTTGCTCATCTCTGAACACCAGAGTCGGATTAAAACCTTTGAAGGCATAAGCACTTACAAGATTTTGTGCTCTGCGTACATTTATGTCTGTTCTTTCTTATTCCTTCTCTCTCGATCTTGGTTTCTGCAACATCCATTCCATAGCAAACCCGGCAATGCTAAATTTTTTTCGGTTCCCCGTTTCCTTAAATTTCTAAAGAGCGTTTTTGTGGAGCTTCTTTCTTTGATGTCTTAATCACTTTGCTTATTTTGCTTAATGGTTAATTTAGCCCTGCTAAAAACAATTGTCTTAAAGACATAATATGTCAGTGTAAAAAAACTTTAATATATTCCACATAATATAAAATTTTGCATATACGTTGGAATTATGAACCAACTGTGGATAGAATAAAGTGCACTGGAACAATTGAATGTATGGCATTAAGCTTACATTCAGGTTTACAATTAATAATGTTACAAAAATTTATATCGGCATGTACAGTCATTATGTTTGTCGAAATATGAAACATGGAAAATATGCGATGTCCTCGATGAGAATCGGACTCTAGGCTTGCTTCCCATTGCACCAGGAAGGCACGAAGTAAGGAGAGAGTAAAATCTTACAAGCAAATCAAGATTTTGCAAATAAATAAATAAAATAATATAAAACTCATGTGTATTGGGTATTACAAACAATCTATCGTCGCCGCATTATAATATATTGCTACGTGCCTCCGTGTTTGTAGTGGATTGGATGCCCACTGAACCGATGACAGCTTGATAACATTTATTTTCCCAGAAGGAAGACTTTACAATTCTGCAGCTTTTCATAATTCGACTCTATTCTTGTATTCGACTTCTCAGTACGATAGAGTACAATCAGTAATTACCACTTCAAGCTACTCAGAATGTTAAACCCAATGCAATGCAAATCTTTAGATCTAAAGGGCGAAGATCGCACTAATATCCCTCAATACTCCGAAGTCAACTTTGAACTAAAAACTGAGAACTGATACTCTCTCCGGTCTTAAATAGTTTTCCCCCGTCAGCCGAAAAACTTCTAGTACCACAGTCTGCCGAGAAACTTCTAGCACCATCGATTTCTCAAAATTGCCAGAAGCCACATACAGTTACATTTAGGGCAGGATATAGGTATATATAGACATCAGGCTAAACACAGCTGTAGAGGGGTCAGACCAAAATGTCACCAAGTTTCGCATCATTGTCGATTTCTCGTCAAATCTGACAACAAAAATTAGATGCGGAAACTATCGCCAACTTGGCGATATCTCGCTAGTTTAACGAGATAGTCGTTTACCTCAGTGTTAAATATATTTGTTAATGTAACCATATATTTTCTGCAGAATTTCGCTTTTTCAAGCATTTCATTTCATTTTCTACAAAAGATACCGCAATTTCACATGTAATAACGACAGTCTGTATATGACCGTGGAATGGAAATTCTAGCGTAACAGAGGAGGTAGAGCCTTTTCAATCGCTACTTGTAGTGGGGAAATTATTTCCAGATTATTCACATTCTTAATTACGTCAATACACTGTATCAGTACATTAAGAATAAACTGTATGTTTTATAATGAGGCAGCAATATTTCTATATAAGTGCAGATCAGCATCCATGAGAGGAGATTCTCTGGGAGTACAGATCATCAAAAACACCAGTATGACATGATACGCAATGAAAAACTGATCTTTATTTTAAGACTTCCAAAGCTTACTTCTCGGCAGACCATGGAGGTAAGAATAAAAGGAGACGCCATGCCCTCACTACGCTGCCGAGCTTTGGTAGACAAAGCTCAGTACCGGTCCTAGATCATCAGCCGCCCTTTTTCACAGAAATATAACATGTTTGATTATCATTTGGCAGCCCACGTGTTGTGCACCTGCCTGCCACTTCGCTAGAGTCGGCCTTGGGAAAGGGGGTGTATTTTGTTTAAATCTAGAGCATGTTACCTTTACAGCGGTTTGGTAGTACAGACAGTTCAACAGAAATTGAAAAGCGGGGCCACTTCCGCATGAAAGAAATATTCGTTGTTGGAAGGGTAATAGCAGTTTGTATAGTTCAGTGGCCTTTATGCAAAAATCACATGCTAGTTATTTTTCGATTACTTGCAACAGCGATTTTGATTACGAATTTGTTTTATAAAATTCTAAGCGACTGGACTACAAAAATACATATTTTAGTAAGATGTTTATGTTATGTGTAGATAAAATTTTAAGGTACCTGTAAAATGTCAAAATATAACACACTTTAAAGCTAAATTTCCTTAAAAGTAACTGGCCTAAGTGTGGAAATTTGCATACTTCCTTCAATGCCCCTGACAGTATATTTGCTAATTTTATTTTATGTTTCAAATATCAAAATGTTTTAAATAAAATACATTTTTTTCATGCACATAATATTTTAATATACACTTTTTAAAAATTTTTAGGGGAGAGGCATAATAGTTCCTCATTTTAAATTCATCATTTTATTTTTGTATAATTTAAAAATATAAATTTTGAGACTGAGTAGTGGTCTGCTAATTTTAAAACACTTTCAAGACATGAAAAAATTATCACTAGTGTTATGAATTGGTATATCAATACATTTTGGATTTCTTTGCAGTATGCAAATTTCGGGTACTTGTGAATGCAGATCAATTATTTGTTTTAACTGTTTAAAAAAATGAAGCAATGTTGGTATGCAGAGCAAGGAAGTCAAGATTGTGATCTGATGAAAATGGGGTTAATGTTTAATTCAGAGACTGACGAAATCGCTCCTTTAAGGGATCAGATCGGAACCGTTCCCTTGCTGAAGCGAATCAGTTCTTTTTAATGATTCACCGCTCACTAACACCTTGATGAATGCGTTCGGATTAGGCATGGATCAAGAGCGGTGTGTAAAAGATGGGGTAAAAGTAGAAAGAATTGAAAAAGGAGTGGGATGGCTGGAATCAACTCATACAAACCGCTCACTCCCTGGGATGCTTTCTTTCAACTTTACTGTTGAGTTTCCATAAAAAAGACTTTCTACACAAAAAATAAAATAAAATTCTGGAATAAAAACTGCAAACAGTTAAAAAATAATGAAAACTAAACTCACTTTTTCACTCTGTTAAAGATTACATTATTTTATTAGTATAATTGATATTTTGTTGCTACTACAAAGCGCAATATAAAAATAAATTTTTAGATTGGAGGCAGCTAATAAAGAATAGGAAATTGTTTGCTGACAATATGGCATTTTCTTTTTCTTTTTTATCTATTTGGACAAAATACCAAATATCGCTCGACGTTCTTCTATTCATTAGGATCCAAGGAAAGACTGCTAGTGTTTACATTAATAGTACTCAAATTTTCGGCAGGCTTTGCAAAAGCTCTCGGTGAACTGTTAAAGAAGTGCCGTTCAATTTTCGCCGGGCGCTGATCATTCGTTCATTCTAGTGAATCTGTTCCAGAGCGGATCATCCACCTCTGGTTTCAATGTGAAATGGTTGTTATTCAATGGTTTCTAGTTCAATGTGAAATAGTTGTTATTTATTATATTACCAGAGAACTATTGAATTGGGTAAAATTGCT
This sequence comes from Stegodyphus mimosarum, assembly GCA_000611955.2. Taxonomy (NCBI): domain Eukaryota; kingdom Metazoa; phylum Arthropoda; class Arachnida; order Araneae; family Eresidae; genus Stegodyphus; species Stegodyphus mimosarum. The sequence continues at coordinate 369,389 of KK117538.1, forward strand.
AAGAGAGCTATTGAATGCTCTGCCAAAATATATTTAGCAGAAAATTTGAATTTGATAATTAATGCATCCAAAAACGTGTTTTAAGTCAAAAGTTTGTAATCTGATGGCTGAATGCAAAATATAAAATTTTCTATGTTAAAATATTTGCAATTCGGCGCATAAGTTAGGTTAAGTTTTTTAAAGAATGTAAAACATGCAAGGGCAGTCTGCTTAATAGGATAGCCTTTTGAAGAAAAACTGAATTTTTCAGTGAATATTAAAAATAATGCAGGCAGTTTCCATTCAATTTCTATTAATATACACTCTTAGACAAAAAAAAACGACGCACCAAGAAGGAGTTATACGAATGGGACGAAAATCGGTAGAAGTGATGTACATGTACAGAAAAACAAATGATTACAGTTTGAGAAAAACTGGATGATTTATTGAAGTGATAGAACTCCATAAAGTGAAAAAGTCAGTAACGCGTTTGTCCACCTCTGGCCCTAATGCAAGCAGTGATTCGGCTTGGCATCGATTGATAGAGCTTGCGGATGTCTTCCTGAGGGATATCGTGCCAAGTTCTGTCCAACTGGCGCGTTAGATCGTCAACATCCCGAGATGGTTGGAGGGCCCTGCCCATAATGCTCCAAACGTGCTCAATAGGAGAGAGATCCGGCGACCTTGCTGGCCAAGGTAATGTTCGGCAAGCACTAAGGCAAGCAGTAGAAACATGTGCAGTGTGGGGGCGGGCATTATCTTGCTGAAATGTAAGCCCATGGTGGCGTGACATGAAGGCGAACACAACGGGCCTTAGAACTTCGTCGACGTACCGCTGTGCTGTAAGGTTGAGAAGGATGACAACCAAAGGGGTCCTACTGTGAAATGAAACGGCACCCCAGACAATCACTCTTGGTTGTCGGCTTGTCTGCCGGAAGACAGTGAGGAGACCATACCTCCTGGTTGTCAGTCAGTCTGCCAGAAGAGTCAGGTTGGTATCACACCGCTGTCCAGGGCACCTCCAGACTCGCCTTCGCTGGTCATCGGAGCTCAGTTCAAAGTGGGACTCATCACTGAAGACTATTCTACTCCAGTCAGTGACATTCCAGGACGAATGAGCCCGACACCACTGCAAAAGGGTTTGACGTTGGAGAGAGGTCAATGGCGATCGGCGCAAGGGGGGCCGTGACCACAGCCCCCTTTCTGTGAGCCGTCTATGGACGGTCCTTGCGGTTACTGAAGCACTAGTGTCACGTACAATCGATGATAATGATGCATCTGGGGCTGTGAGTGCCGCTCTGGCTATTGTTCTGTCTTCACGTTCTGTCGTTTCTCTAGGCCTACCGCTTCCTTCTTCACGCTGTGTGCGGCCATTCCTGCCAACATCATTAAATAGTGGCATCGCTCCTGCTCAAATGTCGAGCTATTCGCCGATAAGACCAACTGGCTTCTTTGAAATCTTCGCCGATGAGGCCAACCGGCTTCTTACACGACCTCTCTCAAATTCTGACACCTGCGCATATCGATCGCGCACCTGTATGCGAGGCATCGTTACTGTCTACCAGAGTACACGGAATGAAATTCGTGAAGAACTTATGACCTGGAATCGAAATTTCTCCTCCAGTTGCGCAGATCAGATGCGCTGTAGCGACAACCGTTCATTCATTGGCAGCCAAAATGTAAAATTTTGCATTTTCCGTCGAAACCTGTATGCATATTAATTTGTGTCCAATTTGCTTTATATCTTCTCGGTGCGTCGTTTTTTTTTTTTTTTGTCTAGGAGTGCATATGTAAAAATTCTGGTATATGCTAAATTACTGTAACTTACTTTACTCGCAAAATATAGTGAATGCACAGAAAATAAAGATTTGCACACGTTGAAAATGAAAAATATGAGTATTCATGCATATCCATGTAAGAAGAATGAATTAAATACGAAAGAATTTATTAAACTACTTGTAGATGCATTTGGAAATGAAAGATTTATTCTTCTTAATCTCCTGTAAATGTTACTGTGAAGAAATTGAGTTATTAAATTGTATCTAAGATTATAAATATTATCTAAATATATAATGAACTTAACATTTAATTGTAAACCCAAATTGAAATTCTCTTGACAAACATATTTATAAAATCATTTGAGCAAGAATTTTTCGTACCGGAAAACAATCTATTAAAACGTGTTATAAAGTACAGTCTATCAGATACATACCTGAGGAAGTAGTAAAGTGTAATTTTTAAAATGAGTAATGTTACATGGATCAAAAAATTTTTGATTCAAAGAAGTCCTCGTCCTTAGGCACTACACAGAAAGGAAGGGATGCCCCGTGGAGGTCTTTTTAAGAGAAACTGGCTCGTATCCAAGTTACATATGGACAACACCATGAAAATGCTCATGCAGCTAGCCCGTTCGAAGGGGCTCGAACCCCGGACCGATTCAGCAGATTTTACCGTTTGGCCACTGTAGAGCCAAGTATTTTTGTAGCAAATTATATGCAAAGTTAACTGCTTCGACATGCCACAAAAATATGTCTATCTTGAGCTAGTTTCTTCAACCAGCAGTGTCATCTAGCTGGCTGCTATACATTTTGATTCATATTTTCACCACAGAACCTCCTTCTTTATCCTCTGCGTTCCCACCCTCATGATGAGATGTTGCAATAGTTACCCCAAGCATAAAAATTATTTTCTCTCTGGAAATTAATTTCAACTTAGCTTCGTGCAATACAGTACAAAGCATGAGATTCGGACTCGTCGGGACTTCGGCGATTCCTGTTTTGGGATTTTTCCGGATATTAGATCATCAGTTTAATTCTAGTAAGATGGCATGTAGAAATTATAAAATTAAAAATATGAAATCGTGATTTATGAAATAATGAAGCATTTATGATATAAAGGGTATCAAAACTTACAAAAAAAGTTGAATATTTATTTGTTTACTTTATTAAACATTTCTTTCAATGTAAGTTGTTTAAGTTGCTTCGTTTTTTGTGCTAATACTTTCTCTTTTTCCTCTGTAGACAGATATAATTTCTTGTTCAATTACACAGTTCCATTACTGTTCTAGTCCTGTAATTCCTGCATCGAGAATTCCGACGAACTTGTAAATCGAAATTTTTTCGTTTGTATTAACATCTGTGTCACTTTCTTCAATACCGATAGCGGTATTTTCGGGATCTAGAACCATACTACACATTGCTCCGTCCGTTGATTGATGATTGGGGTATTGTAAACAATAAAAAACTTCTATTATATAATTTCCATTTATTACCACTTCTCCACATTTCTTTACAAAATCCATTAATCAGAAAATTTTATCTTTGTTCTGAGATAGCCTAAAACGTTCACATTCGCGGCTATCACTTTCATCATCCTCACCATGAAATGTTGAAGCTGGCCATAAATTATGGCAAGCAATTTTTAAACTATCTGGAGACACATCGTCCCATGATCTTGCGGTGCTCCACACAGCAGATGTTATGCTAAAATATTTTAAAACATTATTCAAGAAATTTAATGTAGACTTAAAAAATGCTACTTTATATTTACATCTCAGCGCCCGCACTATTCCGATATCGATAGGCTGAATGACGGACGTACAATTTAGAAGAAAGAATTATACGAATACATTACCTTTCACTAAAACTTCAAGTGAGGTATGAGTCGTACAGTTGACTACAATCGGGTCAAATTTCGCGTTATTAGGTAAACCAACCGAATTCAAATGTTGCCGAGCCTCGGGTATGAAATGATTTTCAAACCAATCGTTCATTAACGCTTTCATGCCCTTTTACTTGCGCAATATAAAAATCTTCATTCCTTTAAATTCTCGACGTCGTGTATTCTTTACGATTACGAAAAGTTTACACTTGTGCGTTCCTGCAGCATTTGCGCATGCTAAAATTGTTGGTCTCGCTTTGGAATATTTGACACCAGTACAGACTTTTCTGTGGAGGTCGCCAAGGTATTGTGTGCCACATATTGCCAGAAAGACCAGTTTAATCAGTGTTGTAAACTTATTCTGGAGATAACCTTTCGCTATTATTGAGTTCAATAAATTTTCTGCAAATAGTTCGGCAGTTTCAGTATCAGCTATCATGAGATTGGCGATGAAAGACACGTTGTTCCGCTTTATTTTATCTTGCTCCTATCGCGCACTGAGCGATTAAGTCTGAATTGTATTACTTTAGTTTTTTATTATACTTACGTCTATTTCTTGTACATGCTTAAGCGTCTCTAAGTTCTAAAATTTTGCTGCCCCTAAATTCTGGGTCCCAGTGCTATCTTAAATTCTAAAAATTTTGTCATCCCTTAATTTTGTTGCTCGGTGCTTCTCTAAATTCAAAAAATTTTGCCGTTCGGTGTGGTCATATGAGTTCTGGCGCCGGTTCCGTGTTTATCTGAATAACAAATCAATTATTCTTCATTGAATTAGCACTAATCGTAATCTTTTAGCCTATGAGTATCATTAACAAAATCTATTTTTATCGCATGGAATAAAATTTTCGTTAAAATTTTTCCTCGTCAACATTTCTTAGCGCATTTAACTGAAATCTGTAATCATCGCCAAGCGTAGTGTCAACATAAACGGTTATCATACTCTTTGTTATGCTAATATATACACTTTATATATATATAAAGTGTTTAGGCATCGCTGCATGAGTCATTACTCAAATTGTCATGCACTGATAAAAATGCGGTCATGAAAACAAAATATAACAAATAATGATTCGCCAGGTTGGCGTCAGGGATATAAAATATTAGTGTAAAATCAACAATGTTTCTATGTAGAATGTTTCAGTTTGAGATGCATGACAAGCAGACATGTAGCTACGGAGTCAAATTATTGATCACACAAATTTATGCTAAAAATGATTGTCTCTTCAGTAACGAGGCATTTTATTTAGTGCCGAAGTGAAATTAAATAAGAATCGGGATTCTCCGCATGCTTTATTGTGGAGGGAAAAAATTAAATGCGCATGCGTAAAGCATACAAAAGAAAATTAAAAAAAAAAATGTTGGTGGCTTTGAGGTACGGATTTTAGATCATTCCGGATATTGGACATCCGGATTTCGGACTTTGAAATCTAAGTTGGTAACGGAAAACATAGTAATCCATACGAAATAACTCCAAAACTGTTCATGTTACTTTATTACTAATGATATATTAATGTAAATAATACGAAGACTTACTGTTAAGATGATCCTCTACTACTGCATAAACACACAACATATGTAAGCTCATAAAATGCACCCATTCCAAGGTATTTACCGCATACAGTTTACATTTTCCCATTATTTTAAACATATTTTCAAATTTAGCAAAAAATCTATTTGTTGCGATAATATAGCCAAATCTAGCAAAAATGGAATCCTGATATTAGAAATCTAGCGCCATTTGTTTATAAAAGGTAAATTATTCTCAAATCTTGCTTTTAAATAAATGGTATTTTTTGCATAAGATATCTAAAATCTTGTTGTTCAGTAGAGTGCCAGGTAACTTATTTTTATTTTCCTTCTCAAATCCCGAATTCAACTCGTTCCATAAATTTCTTAATTTGAACATACGAAATGCCATATTATCATTCTCAATCCTTTTGAAATGGAAAAACTGCATGCATATATTACACAGCTGATTTCCTGGCAACTCAGAACATCTGGGCACTTGCGCCGCAGCATTATCTTCCAGACATCAATTTTCAAACAGGACGAAGTACATAACAATGATCTTTAGGAACAGAGAGCTCTCAAGTTTATGTATTCAAAAGAAAAAAAAAACCCTCTTTTGCCATAACTGTAACATTTATATGCTTCAGAAGCCATAGTTTAAAATGAGTCTGCTGACACTTACCAATGCACAACTATTGGCTAACCATAGTCATATTACGTCAAGTGGTGCAATATAAAGGCAGGCAATTGGTTAGAAGTCATAGGGTAATAGGAGAAGTTTTTACCAGAACCATATGGATTTTAGAAAGGTGGCCTAATGGTTGGAGGTAGGTGATTTAGAAAATAAGTTAAACGGAAAAAACTTTTACAGTAGGCTGAGACACCTACATCCCACCCATGCACTACATTAAATAAAGCTAAAAGAAATTCAGTTTAGTTAATGCGAAGCAGAAAACATAAGACCGTGTTGATTTGTTTTTCTGTTCCTTGCTACCTGAATAGTTGACTAAATGGTTTCAAAACATAAAAAAATTAGCCTCCATCACCCACGTGAAAAGGTTAAAACAGATTAAAAAAATTAGATGCTCTTAGGGGGACTTCTGAGATCACTATCATTCAATAATTATATGCTACAACAGCAGTGGTTTGATCATTTACACTTCGAATATTGCTATAAACATTTTTGGCCAACTTGGCCATATAAACTCTGACAGCTTTTATAATCATTGCGAATTACTTTATTAATCACCCACAATTAATAGCTTGCCATAAGGTTGTAGTCTGGGCAGTTTGCAGTGCTTTCATATAAGCTTTGCAGGCATAGCTTAATATTAGCCATGACATTATCGTTATACTTGAGTAGGAACATAAGTAATGTAGAGAGAAAGCTGTTTGAGCAATTAAGGGGGACAGTGTAGCTTTATGTACTTGAAATGTATTTCTCGTAAGTGCAATGTGCTCTCATTAAAGGCCCCTTCACACCGACACGTATCGAAGCTAACGGACACATCCGATGAGTTAGGAAAAAAAAAGTTTCTTGTCAAAACGGATGCAATTGAAAAATCTGAACGTCACGCAAAACGTAGCTAGTCGGCACATGGAACCCACCAACCATGAAAAGAGAATATTTGAAATCATCACCACCATCAGTGGCACGCGAAGTTAAAATAAACAAACATGGCTGATGATTTGGGTGAAGACTGCAAGCTGATTGCCAAAATCCAATGGCATCCCATTATATGGGGCAGCGGACTGAAAGATTATAAAAACAGTCAAGAAAAAATACGCCTGGATGATGATTGCAGATCGTCTTTATCAAGATAGTAATTTTCTCTTCTATTTAGTACCATTTTTGTGTTTAGATTTTGAATCTGGAGAATTAATTGAATTACTGATATCAGAGATCTCAAATAATATATTTAGTTGTATTATAAAATTTGCTGTGGAATTTAAAGCAAGGCAATCTTTTCTCTCTCTTACAGTTTTCTCCTCATAAAAAGAATGATACTGTTTATTAACTCCTATAATAAAAAATCACATCTATTTATAAACTGCAGAGCATTCGCTAACTTTTTGGAATAAAAATACTGTAGTATAACATAATAAAACATGTTCTTATTTTACTATGATTTTTCTAAATAATTTTTTGAATTATTGATATCTAAGATTTCAGATAATATATTTAATTGTATAGTAAAATTTCCTAAGGAATTCAACGTAATGAAAGAAAAGCATTGATACACTAATGTAATATTTTTTCTTCTAAACTTTTCTCATCTTAAAAAAATTATACAGCTTATTAACTTGCATAATAAACTGAATCACATCAATTTTATAAATTTGAGAGCACTCACTTATCTTTTGGAATAAAAATACTGATAATAAAACATGTATTTATTTTTGCTATGATTTTTCTAAATAATTTTTGGTGATAGGAAACATATATTAAATTACCAAATTTTGAAAGGAAAAAAATTGATAATCCTTATGGACCTTTGCCATAACATACTACTCAGCCCAGAAAATTAATGATGGTTATTATGTAATATAGATATTTTTATTAACATTTTATCCAGTAATGATAATTATCTTAATATTTTTAATTTATTGAACTAAGCTGCATTTAATTGTGTTCTAGTTAACGAAATATGTCACTTGAAGCATTTCCTCATTCTGCCTTGTAAACAGTTTGGGACGATACTTCTAAACTTTTAATATTCATTTATTAAAGTTGACAAAATTATGTATAGGTGGCATAATTTAAGAAAATTATATGCTAGGAAGAAAAGAAAAGCCAAGAATGGTGATGGAAATAACTCGGTTAAAAAACCTTGGCCTTTTGCTGCCCAGATGTCATTTTTGTAGTGATTTCTAGAAAGTATATTTCTGCATCTTCTAAAACATTGCATACCTTTTTTTAAGTAATTCCTTTATAGAGCATTTAATTTTTTTTTTTTTTTTTTATTATAGAGCATTTAATTTTTTTTTTTTTTTATTTTCTGCAAATGAATTTATTCGCCATAAATTATATATCAGAGTGCCAGAAATACATTTTTTAGCACAAAGGGCTATTAATTTCGTTTTGGCATTTTGCATCGATTCATTTTTAAAATTATTGTCACCAAATACTAGAGCCCTGTATTGTATTTAAAGAAATTAAATAATGTATGTATGTGTCTCACATTATGATAAAACAATGGTACCTAGGGCCATCAAATTTTGAATAATGTACGTTTACAACTGAATACGGGCATGTGGAAGCCCACAATTGGGATTTGTTTTAACATCTATTTCATATTTTGTAAAACTTTAACAAATTTTTGATTAACAAATTCAACGATTTCAAAGCGAGCAATGGCAATACTGTACGGAAAAATTTTATCTCCAGCGCGTGAGAGTATCGCCAATTCTAAAGATATACTCATTTTAAAATTATTTTGCGATACTGCTGTTTAACTGAATTTTATCGTTTAAGTGTGAAAAACACGATATTTAATAAATAAAGGTACCACACAGTGTTTAAAAATGCCCTTTGGGCGCAATGTTAAGTCCGAAAAATTTCAGACTTTTTTCTAGCCCAAAGGGCCAATTTAGCCAGAAGGGCTATTAATTTAGTTTTGCTGTTTTGCATTGGTTCACTATAAAAGTCTGAATCACTTTTGAAATTGTTGCCACCGAATAATCAATCCTCATAGAATAGAAGAATGATTGCTGATAATTCTCTCGAAGGTGAGGCAGAAATGCAGAATGATAGCCATGCATAGCTTTCTGCAAATAAAGGGTTTTGACCCATTCCTTTTGTTGCTTTTCTATTAATGTCTCATACAATATATATGCTGCAAGAAAAAAACTACACAACAAAATAAGTTTTCGTTGCTTTTTACTCACGAAACGTTTAGGTTGAACCATATTAAGAATAATATCACTGAAAATTCGCAGTACTACTAAAAAATCCCAGGCGACATATCGTCAACTACGAAACCAAAACAAATGAAAGGGTGTGCGATTTCCTGTTCGCTAGTGGACGCTTCCAGTAAGTGTTAATGAGCTAGGTTAGATACATCTATGTTCCATGCACAGGTTAGCTCCACTATAGTCACGGAGTATCAAGTGTGAATGACGCTTGTGATGCAAATCTAGAAAACCCAGATTGATGATTTTGTGTACAAGAACCAACAATCATGCGTTGGCAATGCCTAACGAAACAGCACATGTGACGAGTTGATTTAGGAAGCCACTGGAAACAATTGCTGTGACTAATACAATGGTACAACTGATGCACCACAGTGTTTCTTATGAAATCCATTCTGCTCAGGCATAAATACTCCCTTTACATCTGCATGAAGCAGAATGCATTGAGATTTTACACACCACCTCGCAGTCTTGCTGAGGGCTGAGAATAATTTGATCAGACTGTCTGATATAGAGTCACTCAAAGATTCTTCAGGTTTTAACACTACTGATGTAATAGTCATCTTCCAGGTAGGTTCGTAGTATTAAGTTCTAGGCTGGTCTTGATGATTTTGACCAATTTATAAAGCATTATGAAGTTTAGGTTCTTTAGAATTTTATCCAAAATTTCACTAATGTCTGGGGTTTTTCTAATTTTTATTTTGATGATGCAGACAAAGACATTTAGCAGCGTGACTGGAGGAAGGTTGGTTGTGTGTGGATATGAAAGAAACTTATTGTAACAGTGAAAACTTTTTTTTGTTTGCTGGCATGATATGCTGTTTATGGTGAAATAAGAAGTATAGTGATCAGTGAGAGACTCAGCTTTCTTAGATTCTATGCATCCTGTTGCATCAGGGCCATACAGTGGCTGAATAGTTCTGTAGCATCTTAATAATTTAGAAGTTGCCTCCCTTACAGTTATTTGGAGACAAGGATTCCAAATAATCTGCCCAGTTGAGTTTATGGTAATTTCATTGACAAAGTTGACAATCCATTTGCAAAGAGGGCTTTATAATAGATAAGAGATACTATCTTTAATAGTCACTTTATAAATTTCACACCAACAGGACATTTAGGAAATCATCTTTATCTTACCAACAGGGAAAAAAAAAAAAAAAAAAAAA
>KK117538.1:379644-421485 GCA_000611955.2 Stegodyphus mimosarum
AAAAAAAAAAAAAAAAAGATGCTAAGATATATTACAAGGCATGCACAAAATTTTTTTAAAAACGTATGTTTTAGCTTAAAGATATACATTCAGCACACTAAACACAAAATATTTGCTAAAATATTCGAAGCAATGTGGAAAATTTGGACATCCAGGCAGCTTTAGGTTTCTCATAGTCTGCAAGTACACATGAATGTCAGCTTTGCAGAATATCTGCTCAGTATCTGTCCACGAAAGACAATTTTTCAAGAGCATTTTGCATTTATGTAACATAGATTCTAAAATAAAATCACTATTTCAGCCTTAATATAATTGTACAGATTGAATGCAAGTATAGTGGAACATTGGTTCATGAATGCCTTCAATCAGGAACAAGTTTTTGAAACAAAAAAATGTCTTGGATGATAACCATGTTTGGAGATATGAACAAGCAATCCGAGAAAAAATTATACTCCAAAATGCAGAGGAAGATATGTTCCAGATGACAAATGCAGGGAAGATGTTCCTAGTTATTTGTTTTGCAAAATTTATGCAAAGTGCAAAGGTTTACAGAATATAATTAACTTTACAAAACAGTAATAAGCTGCAGCAATTACATGTTAATAATCTGTTTGCAATTACAATGTCATGTCTCGCTTTTACAACATTTTAAAACAAACAGAAACAAATCACAATAGACACATTTTTACTGGGACATGAGAAATTACCAGTGATTTTTAAATAAAAGCAAGCGATCAATGCTAATAGAATGGTTTAGGTTGGTTTATTTTATTACGGCAAAGCACACATGAGCTACTTGCCTTTGTGGAGAACTTCCAAGAGGAAATTGGCAAATATCCAAGTTACACATACGAAAAATTATGAAATCAGCCCTACAGCCAGCTTATAGGTAACAACCTACACAGGACACAAATTCAGGTCAGAGTAACAGTATCAGTCTGTCACTGGTGAGTCCATTAGTGAAAGAGAGAAAAAAAGAACCTGGTATTTTTACAGAGTAGGATTTCACTTTCAAGCAATAACATTTTGCACCTTTGGCATCTTACAATGTTTTCTACTTACACTGTCATTTTTAATTCATACAGTAAAATTTAGTTCAAGTTCTCTTATCTTCTACAGGTTCAGTATTGTGTTAAATATTGCGCCATGTGTTACATTTAATGAATTCCACCAGTTTTGCATTACAAACTGACATCCAAAGTAGCCTTTTCTAAGCAATCACTTGGGATCTGTGAAGGGATTAATTTATTTTACATTAATTCACATAAAACTGTTTTGCTTAATTAATATTTCAGATAATGAACTATTTTTAGGTAGGTCTTAAGTCATGAACCAAGGAGTCAATGTACAATTTTGAAACACTTCAAAAGGACTGAAGTACATCAACATAAAAAAAGACACTGTTCCTACTAAAACTGCATAAAATGGTAATTTTATTTTTACTAAAGAAATAACAATATTTAAATAACTAAATAGTAACAATTTTGAAAGAACTGTTAACTATACCATTTATTCAGAATTTCCTTACATGTCATGTTTCAGAAGTTTCTCCTAAAATGCAAATGTTCCCATACAAGTTAAGTGGTATGTCTGTGTGATATACTTGTTATATATAATACATATATATGATACCCAAAAGTAAATTATATATATTTTGCATATAAATAAGGGTACATATAAAAATTACATTCAAAGGTTTATAATTCTAATATTTTTTACAGATCAGTTTAATTTTAGATTAATGTAAAAAATTATAAATCATTTAATTTCTTAAAACTTCACAGATTTCAAAAGATTAAGTTACAGGAATAAAGGAACATTTTTTAAAGAGCAGAAAAATAAATACACGGTTATCAAAGAAAATTTGTTCCTCTTGACATGAAATTTTTTACATTAATACCAAAAAATCAAGCAAATTTTACAGTTCAAATATACATTACAAAATCGGTAAATATAACTCTTATGACACCAAGAAAATGTACAGAATTCACATAATGGAAAAATATTTCATTTATACAAAAGATACATTAGTAGAAAAACATAATTTATGTACTTAAAAATCAAATATGTAACATTATTGATTCTGCTAATTAATATGTAACAGTTTATAAATACTAAGGAATGTTACAATGTTGCCAAGTCCAGCACGTCATAAATGAATTACTGAAATTATAATACCACAAAACTAAGACTCACTTCAGACATGTCAAGAGTTTAAAATTAAAGTTCATTTTGCTATGCTATTGGAAAAATATTCATAAGAACAAATTTTTCCAAACTATTCAGCAGATGAAACATTGCACTATAACTATTGCCATAAATTATTTGAAAGACTTTGACTATTTGTAGAAGAAGGCCATATGACTCCAGTTCCTGCCTGAGTAGAATTAATAATCAAGCCACTTGTATTAATGGGACCTGGGCTGACACCCACATTCCATGCCTGTCCAGAGATTTGGAGGTTAGCCATTTGCTGAGATACCTAGAAAGAATAGAGGTTTACGCAAATAAACAATGAAATAATTGCTTAGGATATAAAGATTAAAAAGTAGCAATAGACACGAGTTTGGTTTGGTTTATTTAATTATGGCAAAAAACTCTAGAGCTATCTGCTTAAGGGGAGGAATGCCTCAACTAGGGACTTTCTAGGGGGAAACTAGTTTGCATAATGTTACACACGGGGAAAACCACAAAAATGCCATGCAACCAGCCCATTTGCCAGGATTTGAATCCCGGACCAAACTACCAGTGCTCAGTGACAGAGAACTGTTAAAAGCTTAATAACAAATTCTGAATTAAGTAAAACTACCTAATTCTATTTTACACATTTTCAAGCATTTTGAAATAATAGTTAGCAAAATTCAATATTTTAAATATATACAGGGTTGCCACTCAAACTGGACAATGAAATTCCCTGACTTTTCCACGTTTTCCAGGTGTGTTTTAAGAAAATTCCAGTCTATCAGCATAATGCACTTTGGCTGTGCTAAGAGGTAAATTAATTATGGTACCACTCGAAAACACAAAAATCTGCCAATTACATATATATATATATATATATATATATATAACACATAATCCCCAAAGCATTACCATTATAACTCTAATAGGAGTTTCCGCCACTGAGGATTGAGATTAGAATCTGCCAAATGTGGAATAAAAAATGTCTGTTTTTGCAGAAATTTTGCAGCTGAACAAAAGATAGAAATTTATTTAATGATATTTTTAAATAAATACAGGTATTTTATATTTATTTAGCAGCACACATAAGCAAAAAATATGTGCATTAAATTATGTGATGTTATGTCATCATACTGCAAGAATTAATTTCAGGGTTATGCCACAGAAAATTTCCTGAAATTTGAAAGTATAATTTACTAATAATAAATAAATTTAGAAGGAAGAAGCAACATTAAATGATATGACTAACATTAAAATAATTAAAACCTGAATTACAATAATCAACGATATTTTGGCGAATATAATTATATTAAATGATTAGCCTAGATGACTGATCACAATTTTTTTTATTTTACTGCAAAATGACAAGTAAGGCATTTATCAAAAAGAAGAAAAGAAGTTAAAAATATTTTGTGATAAAATCCTAACATGCACTACAGCCTTCGCACATTTTTGAAAATTACCACCAATGTCAAAACGACCCGTTTACTGCTCATCATAATGTCGCCAAATCCTGTGTGTACCACACATGGAGATTAGAATAGAATACATGGAGGCTATTCTAACCTCCATAGTACCGTATACTAGAATTAAACCGATTTTGTTTTACAAAATATTTTCTTTAGTTCAACATGCACTACACATGCACATGCAAGTCTCTCGATTCTCGAGGTTACTGGAAACTTTGTTTCCCTTTCTAAAAAACAATGTAATTAAAGCTGCGAAAATTAGCGCTATGCCAGCTGCCCAAGTGACGCTCAAATGCACCAAGAAAGTGATCGCTTCCAACTTCGGCGCAAAACTCTCCTTTTTGGGGGGAGGATCACAGTATGAAATTCCGATTTTTCGAGATTTTGACTAAAATATTTAAATTCCCTGACTTTTCCCTGAATTTTTTGGGCAATTTTCGAATTCCCTGACTTTTCCCGGTTTTCCTGGTAGTGTGGCAACCCTGAATCAGGGTTCGTACCCATTTCTGTACAGAGAAATTAAGTACTTTTAAGAACTTTTAAGGATCCCTAATGAAAAAAATTAAGGACTTATGAGCAAATGGGAACTGAATAAATTCAATTAAAAACCTTATCTATACCTGAAATTCACTTTTGTAATACCATCCTAAAAACAAATAGATCCATAAGTAGGATGGATTATTATTAAAAATAACTTGATTAAAATAATTATTAATAAGTTTGAGAACAAACTAGTAGCATTAAATATTTTGCTCTTATAATAGTTGGACATAGTTTGTCAGAACTAGTGTTCCTTCTAGTTGATTTTGCAAACATAACTGGAGTCCTTAATAAGAACAGGGAGCTTACTCAAAGCTATGTTCGTGCGTGTGTAAAAAATAAAACAAATATAAGGAGGGTTAAATTATAACTTTTATTCTCACAGAGTTCAGGCGCTCCCACGCTTTGGGATACAAAGACCAATACTTTTGATCTAAAACGTAGGAAATAAGAAAATAAACTAACTTAACTAAATAAGAACTAAGATGCTTTACAGAGAATAGTAACGTGAAGATTGGCCCTTTACTACTACGTATGTAGTGAGCAGAATGCAAAGACTACAGTACATCTTCAAATATCAAAAAGAACTAAGTTCTGCCTTTAAAGGCAAACAACGAAAATCACATGCGTGGTAAAGGCTGCGAGGAAGCTATCTTTCACTTCTCTCTTGGCTAAAAGCCATGTCTTAAATACTTCTACGTTTTGCAATCTCATTTGCATAGACTAAATCTATTCGTGCTTATTCTGGCCAGAAATGAAAACTAAGAGAAGATAGTAAAGGTTTAAAACAAAATAAAGGTTAGTAAACTGAAAATCCTTACAAGTTGAAAGAAGATAAGTGGCATTTTATTTATGTTTTACTAACAGTTAGCTTTATGTTGATTTTTTTTTAATGTCTCATTTTGTCCCATAGTTGCTCAGTCTAGAGGTTTAGTGCACAGCAGGTAGATTTCATGTCAAGTGGCATAGGCTAATATGAGAAATAAAATCATAATCAGCATGACTCGGAACAAAAGACTGGCTGTTGTCACTGCTGCTGTTTGCCTCGAGAGAGACCTGCTGATCAGAGTAAACCTTGAAAGGCCTGATGTAAGCACGGTTGGCAAGTTTTGAAAGTTAGTTGGGCTTTGTCTGACGCAGTTAGACAAAGCCCATAGCTTCGTGTAGAGTTCCAGGGTTTGTAACCCAGTTAATAAACTTTAAGGTTGCAATAAGCCACTAAAGCACTAGAGGGATAAGTTGTTTTGTATTAAGTCTCACTAGAAGCTGTAAGTTTTATCTGCATTTCTACATTTTTTGAGTTTTATCTTATGAAACGGTAAAAATTAATGAAAGGCAATAACTCGCTTTAATATGCAGAGATAATTTTTAAGGGTAAGCAGTTAGTTATAAATAATTAAATTAGATAGCTAGATCCTTAGTCTATGGATTTACATGGCCACTATTAAATTTTATTTATTTTTTAACAACATTTGTTAGAAAAGCTCTATTAAAATCACAATCTAAAAAAATTTTACAGTTTAAAATACATGCAATTTATGACATTGTGTCTTAAACGAGAATAGGATAATTACACATTAAAAGCTAAAAACATTCACGTTTTGTAGCAACAACATATAACACAATATGCGACTTTTTAATTTGAAGCTTTCCCAGATATTTTGGCTAATTTATATTGATTTCCTTCTCTTTAAGCATATTTTCTAACAATTAGAAATTTGTCTCAATACGCAAACCAATGTTCTCACTAGTTTCTGCATGCGTTATCTCCTAACTTGTCAACCTCTCCACAATGTACCTATGAGGGTTTACTTGATCTGGTTAAAGTTAAATAGTCCCCGACAGACGTGAAGCAAATTTATCGCTATGTCTAAAAGTAACTACAAAGGTCAGACAACGGTTTAAATAAGCCTCTTATTTAAAAAGGGCTTAGAACATAAAGATATGTTTTTATTCTAACAAAATCAATTACAGCTCGTGGTGATGTAATTAAACAAGAAGACTCAAACTCAAACTAAAAATGTGGACTAGTGGTCAAAGACTATACAATTTTATTTTAATTGAAGCTGACTCAGTAACTCTATCGTCATAACAAATTCAAATGTCGCAAGCGATAATGCAATGATGAATAACTACATATTATCAGAGCTGACAAGAACTAACGCAGCCAGGTGGTCAGAAACACACTGTGCCTTACATTCCAAAAATCTCAGTTTAAAAACTGTCTATGTGATTTGCATTCTGGTGAGAAAATAGAAATAGGAAATTATAAACAACTGGGTAATTTACATAATAATAACTGTACATATCTTTGAAGAATACTTTTCTTTCTCTATATCTATTCAATTTTTTTCTTCAACACGTTTCCTTTTCCTTTTAGAATTTTTGGAATTAATTAAAGAGTTCTGTTATTTTAAAAAAACTAAATGCATTTAGAATGTATAGAAATTGCTGCTAATTTTATGTCTTTAGCAATATGAACATTCAGAACAGTAAGAGACAGCTACAGAGCTGGTGTGGTAGAATTTTTTTAAGCAACAGAAATCTAAAAATTGCAAAACTTTACGAATTTAGAGCAGGTACTGGAAGTAGAATTTAGAAAGGCACTAGGCAGCAGAATTTAGAATCCACAGAGATTCATAGGTGGGAGAATGCCTAGCACCAGCCCTGTGTGTGATCATAAGACATATTAGATGAATCTTTTAAATTGTCAGTTTTCAATTTCTTTATTAATAAAAAATTCCTTTTTATAATAACTATCCATGTGATAAGATTAGAAGCATTTTTGGTGTTTTTCATGCTTGTGTCTAGTGAAAAGTAAAGAAAATAGTCTTTCCTTCAAATGTTTTTAAACTTTGCAAGCTGCAATGTCTAAAATCCTTACAGAAAAATTACCCCTGCCAATTCTGTAACAGCAAAAAGCCAGAAATATTTTGAAAAAAAAAACAGAGGGGGGGGAAGTGTGAATTTAATTTTATAGAGAAAACTGACGCATATTATGAGAATTCTGAATATTTCAGACACATGGGAAAACTGTTACCATGAAAAAATTTAAATGCAAATCACATAGACAATGATACATCACATAGATTTAGAATGCAAATCACATAGACAGTTTTTAAACTGAGATTTTTGGAATGTAAGGCATAGTGTGTTTCTGACCCCCTGGCTGCGTTAGTTCTTGTCAGCTCTGATAATATGTAGTTATTTATTCACCATTGCATTATCGCTTGCGACATTTGAATTTGTTATGACGATAGAGTTGGCCAGCTTCAATTAAAATAAAATTGTATAGTCTTTGACCACTAGTCCACATTTTTAGTTTGAGTTAATCCCAGATCTCGAAGTTAAAAATTTTCTATATAAACTGATCTTAAAATCACCAAAACGTTGATCAGTTGCCAAATTTAAAACTGTTTAATAAAAGAATTCTCATCCCCAAAAATGTAAACTTGTTTAAAAGTTCTTCATTAAAAAAATGAAATAATTTCGAAATGCTTATGTTGCACTTTTTTCAAAGACCTTTGTAGTTACTTTTAGACATAGCGATAAATTTGCTTCACATCTGTCGGGGACAATTTAACTTTAACCAGATCAAGTAAACCCTCATAGGTAAATTGTGAAGAGGTTGACAAGTTAGGAGATAACACATGCAGAAACTAGTGAGAACATTGGTTTGCATATTGAGACAAATTTCTAATTGTTAGAAAATCTGCTTAAAGAGAAGGAAATCAATATAAATTAGTCAAAATATCTGGGAAAGCTTCAAATTAAAAAGTCGCATATTGTGTTATGTGTTGTTGCTACAAAAAGTGAATGTTTTTAGCTTTTAATGTGTAACTATCCTAATCTCGTTTAAGACACAATGTCATAAATTGCATGTATTTTAAACTGTAAATTTTTTTTACTTAAGGACCGTACGAACCCTGTGAATATATTTATCTAAGAAAGATTTAAATGAGGAACTAAGATTCATCAGATAAGCTTTTAAATCATGTTACTCAACGCATAAACCTGAAATGTGAAAAATGCACGTATAAACTGTTGGTATTGACAAGTCTCATCACAATACACACTGATTATTAAAATCAAAGGATAATGAGAAAAATATGCTGAGTTAATGTTGCAACCACTGTAATTATTTGTTAGCCAAATAAAAATGAATACAAAACTGCACTTCCATGCATAAGTTACCTCTGGAAATATGCACATTCGGTGATTAACAATGCAGTGCACAATGGACGCATGATGGAATTCCGGCCCGTAGTGTTGTTTACAGTTAATGCGGTTTCTGAGAGCAATCAGTATTCAGTAATTATGACTTTAACAAGGGGGCATTCCCCACTCGTCATCACCGATTTCACTCAAATTTATAGGGCATGCAGGGCTTGGCTAGAAATGAAAGTACATTGTACCGGGGTTATAAGATAAAACACAAAAAATGTAGAAATGCAGGTAAAACTTATTCTTCGCATCTAGTGAGACTTAATACAAGACAACTTATCGCCTCTAGTGCTTTAGTGGCTTATTGCAACCTTAAAGTTTATTAACTGGGTTACAAACCTTGGAACTCTACACGAAGCTATGGGCTTTGTCTGACGCCAACTAACTTTCAAAACTTGCCAACCGTGCTTACATCAGGCCTTTCAAGGTTTGCTCTGATCAGCAGGTCTCTCTCGAACCAAGCATTTAGAATATAAAAATTTTGACACTGCTCTCACACTGTATAAGGCCTTTACGTTATGGCGTTTGCCAAGCAGCGGTTGGCACGGCAGTAAGAGCTTAGAGTAGTAGTGCAATGATCGTGGGTTCGACTCCCCGTGTGGAGACTTTTTGTCCCCCTTTGTATATTATTCTTTTTCCGAGTAAGCAAAGAGGTAAATATTTTATTTTATTTACTTCTTTATACTCAAAAGGCATAGAAAAGGTAAAAATTTCGGACTTTTCAACAAATGATGATTATCGCATTACTACTCCAAGCTATTACTGTTGCGCCAACCGTTGCTTGGCAAATGCCCTAACGTGGCTTATATGGTGCGAGCAGCGTCATAATTTTTATTTTCTAAATGTTTGGCCATCTGAAGTTCCTACTTCAGGTACTTTCATTTCTAGCCAAGCCCTGCATGCCCTATAAATTTCAGTGAAATCTGTGATGATGAGTAGAGAATGCCCCCTTGTAAGATATCATTTACGTGAAGTCAAAAGTGAAGAATAATTGGTAGAATCGAGGGAGGTTAAAACACGTGAAGGTCGTCCAAGATTTGAATATCCCTCAGTGTCAGATCAGCAGTTTGGAGCTGCTTTTTAAACACTGGATCAGTTGACAGACAACCTGGTCAATCGCAACAACTGTATGAGAAGACCGTTTCCTGTCACCAGCTGGAAGAAACCGTGAAGCGACTACAAAAGATTTCGTTTTAGACCTTCAATCTGTCAAAAAAAAGAACTCGAATTAGTTGTTCTACTCCTACACAAAGGCTTAACGAGAAAAACCAAAGGTCTGTGTCCCACTCGCTTCAGCTTCCAGAGGGCCCATTTAAACTGGTGCCATCGTCATGTTCAATGGAGCCAAGAGTATTGTTTATTGATGAATCCAGATACAGTCTGAACAGTGATTCTAGACATGTTCTGATATACAGAGAGGAAGAAACATGCACCTACCTTCCCTTGTCTGTGAAATATCCTGTTTTGGTGATCACAATTTAATGGCTTGGGGAGACAAATGGCTGCAGCGAGCTGCTAGCTTTCAAGTTGGTTCTATAACCACTCGGAGATATGTGTATGAGGCATTGGAATCCCATCCACATATCTCCTTAGACTGTTTAGGTGTGCTGTTCGCCCAGAGTTTTTGCTAATGGATGACAATGATTTACTGAGCCTATGTGGCATCACAATACTTGCAAACAGAAGATATCACTTGAATGGTTTAGCTACCTTATTCAACCTGTGGGATGCCTTAAGGTGAAGAATTTCAGAGCATCCAATTCCTCCCTGAACCCTCCAGGAGCTGAAAAGTGCACTTTTCTGAAAGTGCACTTTTCAGCTCACATTTCACTTTTCAGAGTGGCATGCAATTCTAGAAGACTTGATCAACACTTTGGTAAAGTGTATGAAATCAAGATGTGAGGTATACCTGGATCCTCTAATGCCAATAATGACAGTTAGGAGACACCTTCATAAACAGAACACTTACAGCAGAACTGCTAGTCCCAAGCCACTAATCACACATTATCAGTTTGTAATGACATATTACAAATGGAGCAGTTTGTAATTTTTAGTCTATGTCACTTCAAGTCAAAGCACAAATACTTCATTATTTGCAAGAATCTGTCCTTAAGCATTGTTTCACTAAAACATTTTGAGCCGCAGGTTTTGGACCATAAACTAAAACAGAAATTCCTTTGTCAGCCAAAGTACCACAAGCATATATCAGAGCATAGTTCATCAAGTGACAAGCTCCAATTAAGATTTCCTGATTTTTGACGTCCCTCCGTTTCTGTGCACTGCTGTACTTAATACTAATGTTATGTAATCTTCATTGATAAAAAGCCCCCATGCACCAATCAATTACTTTTCTCTTAGCACAATCAGCTGGCTCATCCGCTTTTTGCAAAACATTTTGAACTCAATTTGCTAAAATAATTTCTTTTTTCTACCATGATTTATTTCTCTGTCTTTTGATTAATTCTTTTCCTTTTGAAATACGTAATTAGTCTTCATTTTTTTTTAACGGACTATGGTGTGTTCCATGTTCTTGTCTTTTTTAACCACAACTACTTCCTCGAATTAAAAACAAAATGAAGAGGATTGTATGGCCCAGAAGGTAGCAAAGAACTTACTAAAATATTCAGGCAATAAACATGACATCTATTTGGGATATTAATCACTTTGGGATGAGGATACTCATTCTGTTCAAACTACCTGCCAAATAACATCTAGCATGAAAATAAATAGAAAACCCAAACAAATGGCAACAAATGACAATCCATGGCTAATGCTAAAACAAACAGAGTTAGCTGTCTACTAAACAGGAAAAGAGACCAGCCAAAATTACTGCTAACTGTAATTATAGGTATATACAGTTAGATAATGAAAAATAATTATTTTAAACAGGCTAAATGAATTACTCTGTCAATTTGGTAAATTCTAGTGTTAACATCTGTGCTCTCCTTGAGCTACTTCCGGCTATTGTACCACATGTTATGAATTTATTATAATAAATTGTCATTTCTTCCTGATCATCTGAAGCGATTATTTGAAAACATATAAACAAAACCTAACCCTCAACAACTGAAGTCAGATTTGCAGATGTCTTAATAGAATTAAACAGGAAGAAAGAAAAGCTTCTGAAAACTATCATGGAAATGATACTACATTCTGATGAAATGAACATCACAATTGCAGTGAATCTCACCCAAATGAAGTACTGAATAGAAGTGAATGCTACTGAATGATGATCTCCATTGACAAAAATGCTGTTGATTTGAGAACAAGATATGAAGAATATAACAGCAAATAGTACTGAAATGCATCAGAGCATCACCATGGTCAAAGGGAAAATTCCAAATGCTGTGAAAGTTGTTGTCACAGAAGAGAAACAGATAGGGACTGAAAGGAAAGAGATTTAAAATGTAAATCTTCTATAAGTGAAGGAATTTCTGCAGTAAATGACATACTTGAGGGAGAAATTCCTATGACTGGCTTCATTTGTAAACAATGTCTCATCTCAAAATTCTGTGCTCTGGCCTGTCCTACTATGAACATCCTAGTTTAATTATCTGGTCTTGTAACTAAGCTTTTGTCATATGACAGGTAGCCATTATGAAATGTGTAACAAAACAACATTTGAAATGATTTTGCAGCCAAATCAATGAGAACCCACCATCAAAGCAATAAATCTGGTTACTTGTTTAGAAGGAGAAGCAAATGACATATCACAGATCTAAACATTAACCCTCCCTGGGCAAGTGCCTCAGTCACGGAACCACTCTCTTGGGATGGCGTGCAGACAAGACACATTGTCTTGTACGGATAGGCAATTTGCACTGTTCAACACAACTTTGGAAAAAAAAAACTGCATGAATTAAATTTGTGGTCCACGAAATTCCAATTTTTGATGTGTTATGGAAGGAAAACTCAGGTAATTGTCAGAATTAATTTGAAAATATTATTACATTTTCCTCATCATTTGAAGTATAAAAAATGTTTTCCTAGGATACACAAAATATTCATCTCAATGCTAAACAAACTCTAAGAGCAATGAATAAAACCTGTCAAACACTAGGACATATACCCTCCTATCACTTGAAAGAGTATTCAGAAGCATCAAGAAATCCTTATGTGTTTATCACACAACACAGTTGATATAAACACATAGAGCTTTATTTATTTACATTACCCAAACCATGATTTCCCCTTTGGTTCCGTAAAAATATCAAAAATAAAAAATATTGCAGTGGAACGAAGATCAATATTCTCCTCTTAACAAATTCCACCATAACAGACATATGGCTATATCTAGCAGCAAAAATAATACTGATTAAATGTTTTATCTAAAATTTCCTATGTAGTACACTCCTTCTGACAATGCACTTAAACGGCAATTTATACATCACATCCCCGTCACAAAAAGGTTAACTAAGGTTTCAGTATCTATATGTTTCCCAACCAAAAACATTCAGATGCTGATGTCTTAGTTAATGTATTAGAATTGCAGTTTGGAGACACATTTCTCAAGGACTGTCACTGACAGCACCACAACAACAAAAAGCAGGAGAGTCTCTTGTTGCAGAACCAGCAATCAAAACTGAAAAATTAATTCCGCTGGCATTTTTGGATTGCAGTTGAAACACAGAATCTCCACAGTAAACCCTTGCTGAATGCCGATTTGCAGAACGCAGTTTTGCAGACAGACATTACCTTAATTGTTTCTATTAAATTTGACCAATGCTAAAATTTCATTCATATGCAGTATATGGGAAGGAGAAGTCAAATAATCAATCAAAAAATTAATGAATGAATGAAGAATTGAATAATCTTACTGACACCAGCTGACACTGAAAGCAACAAAACTGGTAAGATAAAGCATGTTTAACATTAAACAAATAGTTGAAAACGGCAGAGAAACTGTCCGAATGGTGGTCTCAAATGAAAAAGAAGTAAACATTTTATGAGAGTCACTGAGAAACTGCACTCCTTGTTGTGAAACTTAAAAAGTTGCATCAGTCATTGTCCCAAGCAAAAATCACCAAATTAGGAGGAAACAAATTGTATAATATATCTACTTAGTACTCAAGTTTCCTTAAATTATACACATGTTCTTAACTTGAAATATATCTAATACATTTTTTCATAAAAACTTAAACTTGTGGAATATGATTTTGTTGTATGCACAACCTATTAATGACTTAACTCTTTCATCAAGAGAAGGTAAAAGACATACAAAGTGGCAAAAATTAGTGAAAGCAGAAATTCGTAGTTTTTCATCCTGCATGATTGCACTGCAGTAAGCGTGATTATTTTGGAACCTGACATAGCCACCACATACGAACAGGCACCTTCCAGACAGTTCCATCCTTAAATATATACACAGTGAATAGGAAGGAAAATGTTAATGTATTAAAAAAATCATATGCCACACCAAATTCGTGTATATGAGAACACAGACTGGTAAGATCCTGAATTCATGAACTTTCTGAAGAAATATGGATTTTGTAAGTTTTTAATCAATCAATACACATAACTCAGTTCACAACATAAGATGTCTAAGAGGGTTATCAGTATCTTTCAAACCAAGAGCAGTATTTATGGCAGATATATAATAATGGGCATCTTATTTAACTT
This sequence comes from Stegodyphus mimosarum, assembly GCA_000611955.2. Taxonomy (NCBI): domain Eukaryota; kingdom Metazoa; phylum Arthropoda; class Arachnida; order Araneae; family Eresidae; genus Stegodyphus; species Stegodyphus mimosarum. The sequence goes on from KK117538.1 coordinate 393,678, forward strand.
TTTATGTTAGGTTATTTATCAACAGCTGTGTTAGGAGGAATACCTCTGTGAAAGATATTCATCAGAAAACTGGCTATTTTCCTGTTACAAATGGGAGAAAGCAATGACAAAGTCATACAGCCAACCTGTTCACCAAATGGAAACAAATCCGAAATAAACCAGTGCTTAACGGTTTTTTCCTCTAACCTGAGCACCAGTCGAAATGATTGCAAGTTTAAGGTTAATTGAATATATACACAAGTAAATTTATAAACTGAAAAATTAAAATATTTAAAGTGTCAACATTTAGTTGCTGACTGTTACCTCTGTTTACATATGAAAACGATCTCACGAAGAAATGTTTATATCAAATTATAAGGTAAGTACATATAAAAATAGAATTCTTGATTATCAAGTCATATTTTCATGAAAAAGAAAGCATATCAGAGCTAAGAGAGGTAGCTTTATGAAAGAATTCCTCAAGGAAATTGGCTTGTATTCACATTATACATGGGGAAAATGCCATTTATGAAGCCTAGTTGAACCTAACAGCAACCTGCAGTCTCAGCCATTCTGCCATTGATGAACCTTGATTTAACTCTACCTTTTTTATCAGCTTTTATCCCCAAGATGAAAGCTGCAAAACTCCGTTTAAAATACATACAATTATGGCTTTCAGTTTTCTAAATGTATAACAGATGGCAGCACTAGTATTCATTCAGGGAAATAATGTACAAAAAGTTCTTTCCAGGTCTAATTTTGAAGTAGTTTTTTTCCCTCCTTAATTTCTTCAATTTAAATGGTTTGAACAACTTTCGGTATTAGAATGAATATTTGTATCTGGAAGTTTCCTTTTCTGATAATTATTGTTATTTGAATTCATATATATTAATTTCCACCATTTTTAACAACTGCAGTGGGACAACTGTGCCACCACATATGTAGGAAATGCTGCTACTAGGCAACAGAAACCGTACAAAAAAAAATTTTTTTTTTGTTCAAGTATGTTCATTTCATATATACTTGTAGATAATGCAAATGAATATTTTTTAATAAATTGCAGTAATGTTAAAACTTGAAAAAGATTTAATATTTTTTCGAAAGAAATGAAAATATAACCTGTAACATGAAATGTCATTGAATACTGAATGGATATGTGGGTGTGAGTCACCGTAGAAAAATATCCTAAGCACAGGAAAGCAAGGTGAAATGTAAATAAACACGATGGCCTTTTAAACATACTGCTTTTCAAACCTGTAGCAAATAAAGTACTGGAGCGAAAATCTTCTCTGTCTGAGACAGTGAAGATTATCGAGATTTTTGAGACCTATCATGAAATCATTAAAAAATATCTAAAATGTCATACAGGAAGCGATTTTTTTTTTAAATTTTATTTTGAGAATATGGTCAATATTTTCTAGATAACTATCATAATGCTTCTTATATCCTGCATTTTTGTTTGGTTGCTAAAACTAGCACTTCATATAAGCTTGTTAGGAGAATTTACACTCAGACAAAGATGCCATTTTATTGCTCTAGATGCAAGGTGGGACAAGCAGTATCCCACCACATCATGAATTACCTTAAAGGTTTACCTGTTTTCTTTGCATGAAGTAACACTGTATTAGGGGCTAATTATCTATGTATAAAGTTATTTAAAAAAAAAAACAGTTTTTTTATATACACCAAACCTTAAAGGGTTAAATGAGAATCAATGAATAATGTTCCACAGCAAAATTTTAAGATAATGCTAGGCTAACTCACAATGTCTGATCTGTTAAATAATAGGGGTAATCAAAGGGTAGCTACAGAAACTACCCTTTGATTCTTACAGTATAAGCCCTTTCCCACAGCTTGCTGCTCATTCACCCCCATTTGGTAGACTTTTAGTTAACAGAGTCACAGATTATAAAGAAGCAGGCAGACATAAGAGCTTCATCTCCAAAAAATGAGATCTATATGACTGTGCTGAATTAAATACAGCAAAAGCACATGTTCAGGATAGATACCTTTATAAACTAAACTGAATGAATTTCATTATTTTGATGTAGTGATAAAGAATTTTAAAATCTATTTAGTAGTGACTAGGTGTTGCCGATAGGCGGCGCTGCTAGTGAGTTTTTACTCTAAACCTACTTAAACTTTGAGTATTCTTTTACTCTCTATAATTGCTGTAACAGATCTTACGGCATTGTAATTGAGAATTTAAAGTGTTTAGGGGCCAGATCACTCCTCTATAAAAACGAAATAGTTACTACAGGAATGATAAAATAAATATATTTGTGATAATAATCTTTGTTGTTAAAACCAAAGTCTTACAGGCTCCTCAATACAGTTCAAAATACTTTTCATAAATTACTATTCATGCAAAATTCATTCTACAAGTCTTATGAATGAAGATGTACCTCTAGATCTATAAAAAATATCACTTCAGTGGTGATCCAAGGTTCCTTATCTCTTGGAGTTTCGAGTTCCCAGAAACGTGCTCAACTTAACTATGCAAGAGTCAACCGATATCCTAGAACTACACTGCTTCTGTAATGCTAGTCAAAAAACTTATGGTGCTGCCATATTTGCAAGAGTTGTGAAGGATAATAACATCGAAGTAAATTTATTGGTTAGCAAGAGTCGAGTGATGCCACTAAGGAAAATCACTCTTCTGAGACTAGAACTACTCGATGCCTTGCTTGCTGCCCGATTAGCAAGCAAAGTGAAGAAAATAATGGATTTAAAAAAGCACTCCTTGGTATTCTTTTGGACAGATTCAAAAAAATCACTTTCTATTAAGGGATTAAGGGACCAACGAAATGGCAGAAATCATTTGTCGCCAACAGAGTTAACGAAATACAACTGATACCAGTGCTTGGGCGCACTGCCCTGGGAAGAACAATTCTGCAGATCTCCTCAGCAGGGAAGTCAGTGCTGACATTTTACTGCACAGTGACATTTGGTGGCATGGACCCCAATTTTTGAGAGAAAAAGACCATTCTCAATATAGTTCAAAATCCTTTTCATAAATTATTTGAAAATAAGCTGCAATTTCAGCATGTAAAGAAAATATTGCAAATGAATCTAATTCAAAGAATTTCTGACATTCAGAACTAAACGCTTCTGGAGTGTCTCAAAATATTTTGCAAAAGAAGCAATAATGACCTCTCTGTCAATAAAATAGTCAATATTATTTCTAAATTTAGGTCATATGACAAATTGTCTTTCATTAGAAGCAACAAAAAAGCCAGTACTCACATAAAAATATTTTCTCTTGATAATAGGTAAGATTCATCCCCAAGAAACTTCATCACTTGAGGCAATAAATTTAAAACTTCTCAAATACATTTCCTGTACTATGCATCACAGTTGCATGTCAACAAGAAAACTGTTAAACTCAGCACACTCTTCTAAAGCTAAATAATCAGCAATGCATTACCAAAATTTTCATGCAATTCATACAAGACTGAATGGCACCTCAGACAGAAAGCATTGCTGGCCCACTTTTCTAAAGTCATGGCACACGGAAAACAGCTTTTTGCCACTTTTGGTATCTGATAATATAAGTCTAGTTGCCAATTTCTCCAGGTGACCACTCATAGGGCCCATCCCTTTATGTGGAATAAAGTTTTTAATTTTTGTTGCCATTTGAAAGACAGAATATTTCAAAAATCTTTAGCATAAAAATGACAAGAACTTTCTTCACAATATTAGTTAAACAGTATGGCTGAAGTGTCAGTTGCCTCATGCAATTCAAAAGCTGTGAGAAAAGAAGGAATATGTCTGCCTTTTTACATTGATTTCTCACCAATAATCAAAATTTCAATTCTTTCTGTAACTGCTATTTTTTCCCTTCTTTTTCTTACAGTCATCCAAATATGGCCAACTAACATTCTGTTTGCCTTCTTTTACTAATTCATTCTCTGTTATGTCTGCTAAAAGCAGATGCTCATACAAAATGAGTTCTTTGGAGCCTAGAAAATAGTTTAGACGTTTTTAATTCAACACAATAACCATAACGTTGGTATTTTTTTTTCCTTGCTCACAATGAGTTTTGGCTTTCAAATCTTCATTTTCAGAATTGCAAGAAAATTTATACTGAAACTCTTATGATGGTGTTGGAAATCTCTCAAGTTATAGTTCCTTTCAGGAACCCTGATTACATGAGTTTATCTTAAAATGAATAAAATAAAATTTCTCCTCTATTTTAAAGTTATATGACCATAAACTAAAATTTTAGTTATTAACTCTCGACTGAAAAATAAAACAAAATTAAAAGCTACACAATAAACACAGGAAATATTTAACAAAACAGCTACAGCCACTATATAATTAAATTGCTATATGTAAAATAATATAGTGAGGGTACAGAAGAAATTCGACTGGCGTACGTATTAGATTGAGCAATGCAGTATACATAAAAAGTTGGCAATCATTTCATTTGCTTAAGAATGGTGGGAAGGGTAGAGAAGGCTCACTGTCAAACCAATAAAATCTGACATAGCTGACAGCATGCAGCTTGAAAGGAGCGAAAGATGCAACATGACCTATGTATGCAGTTACTCGTGGGCACTTTACAAATACTTGTGAACATTATACTGCCAACACTTACTCTAAGCCTGAAAAAAAGAAAATGTTTATCCTTCCCTGGCATGCATCATATTAGAAAGGAAATTAGCATAAAGCCATGCAGTGTTTAAGCACATGCAAAAAGAGATTATTGTGGAGTGAAAAATTTCCTAACCTGTCCTAAGCCATGGGCCACAATTAAAGATTCATCCCTACCACCAATCCAGACATTAGGATGAGTTCTGGAATCTTGTCTTACAGAAGAAGCACCAAAAGAAGCAAATGGATTGTATACAGCACTTACATTAGCTCCAGTCTATAACAAAGAATGTTATTAGATTGCTTGCAAAGCAGATTATTTTAATTTAGGAAAATTAAGAATCATATAAACATTTCATTCTATTAAGAAACAGCCAGAATACTAATGCTACATCTGAATGCTGTGTAATAACCTAAAAAGTACAATCTCCCATGAACCATCATTTATATAAATTAGATATCAATCTCTTAAGAAATATTATTTCCCACTATAGGAATGGCCTTTTTTGTTTCTTTTAAAGTGCACATATAATTTTGAGATAAAAGAAAAATATTAATTTAGTCTAAATTTTCAGAAAGCTTCAAATCAATTAATAATCTTAAATATTACTCATTTCTTTTCTTTGTACTTTACCATACAAAACACTTTTATTTCCTGTTCATAAATTTAACAAACTTTAGCAGTGCAGTTACTTGACGTTTATATATAAAGCCTGAATATTCTCAAAAATGGTAAGAAATATTTGTCAGAAAAAAGCTTATGATACTATTATTGAAAAACACAACAGAGCACAATGAATTTTACTAAGATTATTTCATGGTTCTCTAAGAGAACTGTCGTTATCTTTTGAAGCAAAAATAACTTTGTAAACAGAACAAGTTATCTACCATAAAAAAGTACAAGAAAACTGACTTTAGTTATTTTGGAGGTTGAAGCTTGATTAGTGGTGTGAAAACTATAGCAAAATTTTCAATAAAATTATATACAAAAGTTAACTCCTTGCTAAAAATACTATTGATTTGATGAAATTTCTTGTTAAGACAGAAACCTTGTGGCAATTAATAGTTAGTTTTAATAATTCAAAAAACTCAGCACAGTATCTTTTAGTGATACAATTAAGTCAAACATACATTTAAAAGCTCTTGTAAAGCAGAGAAATAATATTGTAATACAATAAATGCTAGTGAAAAATGACTGATTTTGTTTTCTTATGGAGAGAATTGTGTTAAAAGTAGAATCATGTTCCAAAGGAAATTTAAGCAATGATTGTTTAATTATCCTCATTGGAGCCACTGATATTTAGAGCAGTTTGTTCAGTATGGCATGTATTTCAAGTTAACTATGCTAGCTTTGAAGCCCAGAAAAAAGCAATACTGGTAGCACAGAAATTCAAATCTCTTGAGCTTTAGGATTGAGAGGGCGGGAGATTAGTGAAAATGACACAGTACATGATAGTCTTCACCATCTGGTGCAAAGACACACAATTGCTTGACAACACAAAAAAAGGGGAGTAGAAATCATTTACTACATTAAAAAGCACAGATTTTTATTCTGTACTCTTGTCTAACAGCAAAAGCTTTTTTTTTTCAACTCATGCGTGGATGTTTCTTTCACCATGTATTTTTTTAATGCTGTTAGATTTCATATTTTTAAGTGAGTGATATTAAGTAAGTGCCTTTTTTTTTTAATCTCTGAAACAATGGTAAACTTCAAACTGTACAGAGGTTCAATTTTTCAAGTGCTTAATGAATGCAAGAAGAATGGACAGATATCAATTATTTTAATTTAAATAACAATTAAAAATACTTATGGTTAAAAAGATCAGGCAAGTTCACTTTGCTTGCTTTTCCCAGCTCAAGACCTTGAAATGAGACTGGCATTAGTAGTTTATATTGTTTAGATGTTTTCAGTAGGCATGCATAAAAATCCCTTCATCAAATAAAAGTGTTCATTGCTTTTGAAATACATCCCCGAAATCAATTATTCTCTAAATATACAATAAAGAATTGCACAAAGCTAATGTTAAAATAAAATCGTTTCAAAAGTTTAATTGAAGTAGTTTTATTTGTTGAGAAACAAGAATCACAGATAGTCTAAACACTTGTAAAACAAACTCATGTATGGAAAAGAGTTAAAATTCTTAGCTACCTGTAATCTGATTTTATATAATAATTTTAAAATTTGCTGTTTCCAGAGACATTTTCTAATAAAATAATGATTTTATTGAATCTGAAGTTAATATAATTACCAATGAAAATCAAATTAGAAATATCTAAGACCTTTTTTTTATTGTTACACACAGCTTTCTTTAATAACTATCCCAAATAAGCAAGTAGTATGGACACTTTTTAGAAATAAATGAGACCTCAAGTACAAGACAGCTGAAGGACAAAACTCAGACAACACAAACTCTTGTTAAAGAGCGACAGAAACTGCAGATCATGAATAACTCACACAATAAATTCTAAAACAGCAGTTTCAAAATTCTGAAGTGATTTCCTCAACAAATTCTGTGAACTGAACAGAATCTCACAGACCAAAAGCATCCATTTTTATAAGGTTACTCAATGTTTTGGAAGCGTTGGAAAGAGCCATTGCTATGCCTTCAAAAATGAATTTTCAAAAACACTTTCAGTCATCTAGACCTGTCAGGAGAATTTCTGTCTGTATCTTAGCTTCTAATTGAGCTAATTTTGCAATCTAAAAAATGACTGGTTTAGAATTACAAAATATAAAACAAAATGCATAAAATATATGCTTACAAACATTTGGCCACAAATAACAAGTTATAAATACTGAATAAAATGGACAAAATTAAGAAATAAATGCACAACATTATGATAAAAACCAAGACAATCATTTTCATTGCCTACTTACAGGACTGCATGTTCCAAGCGCTGCAATTTATGTGAGGGGCACCTAACCTTCACTGCAAAAGTAAGATGCAAATCTACCATGCCAAACTATTTTAAGTTTAGAAGATGGAGTTCTTTGTGCCTACGTTATTACATTGTTCAGTATGATGATACAAAAGGGCTGTTTTCAGGAAGTCTGCACCATGGGTGAGATCTCTTGACAAAGACTGGAGTTTCACAATCAGGCATCTCCTTCCTTGAACTCGGTGCCTTTGTATCTCATTTTCATCGTTCCTGTTTTTATCCTTCTCACAAACCGAGGATTCTAAATGTGCCTGTTAATCTTTCAGATACTGCTCAGGTAAAGAAGTCATGCCTGTAGAGCAGGTGACAGAAGCAAAGATCATGGCCAAAAACCATTTGGAATGTAGAAAATCTAGGGCTCTTGTGAGCTGCACTTCTATATGCTAGCAGGGATGAAAACAGTTTTTTTTTGTCCCAGCACGGCTCCATGATATGCACAGAGAGGGTCCAATAAGTATTTGATTAAATATTTCCACCATGCTCTCCAATAATGGACATTAATGGAGTGGTTCGAGTCTTTTCCATACCAATAATTCTACATAGTGTCTTACATATGGCAGGCGTGAAGTTTGTTCATTGATCAGAGTGAATAACAAAAGACACTCCAAATCAGGAAATCGTTTTCTCCTTGAACAGTTGAAGCTTCCTAATCAGGGATGGCATAAGCTTTAGGCCACTTATGGAAGTAATTCATGACAATTTGTTACCTTTAGTTGTACAAAGGTAAAAGTAATCCATGACAACTTGTTACCCTTAGTTGTAAAAAGGTAAACATGACAGACAGGAGATATCAACAAGATTATTTAGATTATTTGCTCCCTGAAACTATTTTTCATTAGCTTCCTGTTTGTGGTGAAAAATATCTTGCAGGTGAAATGAATTTTACCAAGCCCATTACCTTTTTGTTGTCATATTAAAAAGCATAATTTTTTAGCAGCAGGACTTTTCACTCAGAATTTTTTAAAAAACTTTTACTGCTTTTCTTAAAACTTTAAAATGCTTTCTTACTCCTGCAACATTATTTGTACTAGGGATATGGTCTCTGATGTTATGTAATCTCTGTTGTCTTGTTTGACTACTGGGACTTTAAAGCCAACCTTTTCTTCAGTTTTCAAACATTGTTTGCCCCTTTCTGCACAAAGTCTTACTGAAAGTACATCAGCATTTCCACACTTCCTCTGTGACATTGAATTTCCATGTGATATTCCTATAGCTGGGATAACTATATAGCTACTTGGACCTCAAAATTTTTTTTAAGTAGTCAACTTAATGAGGCATGGTTAATGCACAGCAAAAATTTGTAGTGATAATATCCAAAATGTTCTGCTTTTAAGATTATGTAAAATGCCTTACAGAACTCATTAGAAGATTCAGTAAAAACTACTAACAAAAAGATTCATTTTGAAATTTCTTGATAAATCAATTGCTTTTTACCATTCTTTCCTTTAAAAAATGACAGTTAAAGATCTAAGCGTTGAAATATTAAAAATCAGCTACTCGTTTAGATAATGATGGGTAGTACATAATTTATAGACAACTGCAGAGGAATTATCCAGCTTTATGCAAGCATTTAAGTACTTAATGGTAAATATGAGGATTTTTTTAATAGACTCCTAGATTTGTAATTAAAAAAAAAAAAATCTGCTATTGATGACAGACATCCTACAGGAATTATATCTGATATTTTTTATTTAAAATTTTGTTAATCTTTGTTGTTTAAAATCATTAAAGATTAACAAAATTTTAAATTGTTTTCTTGTTCATGCACAATTATTTGAAGCAATTCATTTCCGTGAATAGCAACATACTGCATTAGAATTTAATTTTGTTTCATAAGATAAACTATGCACCTCTAGATAAAACTTTCATAGCTCACCGATGAATATACCCAAGATAGACAACTCCTTGGCGAAGAAATTTATAATTTAAAGGACTTGACTTTCGGTTAGCTTCTCTAGTTTCTATTACATTTTCAGATATTTCCCAAGCGTTCCGCAAAAATATGATTATTAAAATGTCATCAAGATACTAAATCACAGACTTCATATGACAGTCCCTTAAAGAACACATTAATACCCATTTAAATGTAACCAGAGTGATGCAAAGTTTGAAAGGTATTACTTTAAACTGTCAGAGTCCTTAAATGGTAGTACATGCAATATTCTCATGGTCATTGTCATGGATTTTTAAATACAAAAAGTTTGGTGAATGAACAGAAGGTCCTTACCCACATGAACAAAAATGCTTTAAATTCTTTGGAAAAATTGTTCATTGTTTGCTATAAACTTTTAACAATGACCGTGGCCATTGTACATCAGTCTTTTTTCGGTATCTCAAAGAAAACGCTCATCATATGGCTTCGAAATGTCCGAAATATCCAGAAATCTGTCTTTTAATGCTTGTTAAAATGTGCAGCAACAGAAAGAAATCTGCTGCAGCAAGATCAGGTGAGTACAGAGGATGATCTAGAGCTGCAATTCTGCAGACCACAACTGTTCCAAGTTCGAATGCAACCAGGTATTATCATGGAGAAGGAACAACCAAGAACCCATCTCAGCCTATTGGATGTACACAATGGATCCTTTTAATATTAACCTCGCCATGGTCATCAATGGGTTCACTTCACTGCAGTGGGCATAAACCTACCCCTTTTAGCATTGTAAACCTACCCCTTTTTGCAATGTTTTCAGACGAATCCCATTCATCCTGTACAATTTAAACAATTCATAAACACAATCTAAAGCTACAGATTCATCTCTGTACATGTTTCAGCTGCCTTGACTATCTTTTGCAGATTAACTAAGCCCAAAACAGAACTTTAAATTTTTTTTATGTTTATTTTACAGACACTGGTTACACATTTGCATGCTAATGTTACTAACAGACATCCACAATGCTTATTTAAACTGGTTATGAAATACCTTTCCATTTTCCATTGCTTGTTCACTACCATGTGTGTGCATCATAGGATGAGCATTCACTGAATTGGACTGGAATACCTTGTATTTATTTCTCCACATTAGCAGCCGTTTTCTAGATCAGAGATGAAAATCATTAATTTCCTGCAAGCATATCTAAGGTGTCATCGATTATAAGCAAAACGTAACTGATTTTCTTCATAACATCATTTAACCCTCTGCCTACAACAACCAAGTGAAGTCCTTCCCTGTCAAATGGTGACTATGGAACAGAAGAAGGTTCAATGATGTTAGTATCCTTCCTCTCCTTCAGTTTTCTAACATGATCTTGTTTTGCAAAAGGAAGATGCCAAAGATCTTACTTAATAGATGGATGATTTCCTCTGTCAATCTGGTGTTGTCATATTTGTGTGATTAACACCACCAGATGAAACTGAAAGCACATCTTTAAATTTCTTTATTAAACGACTTGCAATTTGAATCTGATTAGCATTTTATTCTGTACTTGGAATTAAATGTTTCAGTTCATCAAGAGTTTGCATTTAATTGCTGCAACTTCGGACAATACTTGTCAAAGAAGTATATAACATAATACCCTCTTCTTTCTTAAAAGTATATGACTTGTTGCCTGTCACTTATGTTGGCAACTTTGACTGGTACATTTTCTTTTAAGTCTCAAAACACAGCAGTAATTAAAAGGTCCTCTTAAATACTTATTTTCTTAGGGAAATCAGCAAGAGTTTACTCCAATGATACATTCCATTTAAGGAGAGATAGCGATATTGTCCTCAACAATTACCATATAGCAGCACTCGTCATTTTCATCCACTCCAAATATTGACAGGTTTTCATCAGACATGTACAGTTCATTTTTTTTACATCTAAACAGGATGCATGGATCTATTATACTTGTCACACTATGTGCTCATCGAATGCCCATCAAAACGGGGTGTGAACTTGATGTGCAGATACATTTTTCTATACACTGACATTCTCTACACTGAAAATTAATACAGCTAAGGATGCCAACACATACCGAAGGTGCTTGTTTAACCTTGGGTTATATCAGTTCACAAAACAGTTATGTTTGTTCCAGTGTCTACTATCAAGCAGAATGAAAAGCTATTGATTTCTCCTTCCATGCATAGCCCATAATCTCCACTGAGATGTGACGTTATATGAAGGATGTTTAATAGGTCTCTCCTTACACAAGGCAAACTGCCCCTCAAAATGGTCCTTCTTAAGTTTCACAGTTTTCTCTTCAAACTATGTTTTTGCAGCCAGAGATGCATGGCATTGTTTCCACAGATATCCTTCACATTATTGCTATTACTGCTCTATTGCACTTTGCATACCTCTACAACACCTAGTCTATTCATTAGCTCTATCACCATTTTCAGAACTGCTGATAATCTTTACAATCTGATGGCCTTTCTACTCGCATTTTGCACAGTGTCCAATTTTATTGTATGCTCTCAGGCACTCTTCGTGTCTGTCATGGTGACAAACGTATCTTCATAAAGTAGTGCCAGATGTATGGCTTTTGAGACACAGTCCCATTGATTTGCCTCATAAATCATTTCATGCTGCCTCTTGTGCACATTCCATGATTATTTTCCATCGTATTGTGAGAGCTTGACTATTGAATGAGAAAATTGAGGTGAGATGTCACTGATGTAAAAATGAACTAGAGCATCAGTGACCTTTATATAACCTGGTTCCAGAAAATTCTTCTCATTATCTTATAGTATTTATTTGTTGAGCCATTCATTAATTGAAGTGTCATTTTCTTATAGTATTTATTTGTTGAGTCTTTCATTAATTGCAGAGATTTCTTAAAATTATTCAACATTTCTCATACTCTTTCAAAATTTTTTTTTTCTATAGTGGTTAATTTCTCAATCATTACCTCAGCAGCATAGATTGAAGCAGACAGAACCAATGATAGATTGATGAAATTTGTTTTACCAAAAGAAATACTTCACAGTTCTTGAGCTTTCCACAAAAATACGCATACTGTTCTTCATAGTATCACAGATTACTATTAGCAGTTACACTTCAAACTACTAAAAACATTAAACACAATGCAATGCAAAGTGCATCTACACAGCAAAGCTCACACGGATATATCTTAATACTCCGAACTCATGCTGAACTAAACTACTACAAAACTGATGCTCTCCCCGTTCTTATATAGTTTCTCCCCGACCACTGGGAAATTTCACATACCTTCCACTTCTAGAAATTACTAGAAGGCACATGAATGTCGGATACGGTTACAGTTACATTATAGGATCAATTACAATAACCATTACAGTTATACGGGTACCGAACAAAGTATCGCCTAGCCATAAAATTTAGAAACTAAAACTCACCAGCTTACTAATATCTCGCTAATTTAGAGACATAGCCATTCACTCAAAGTTAAGTATAGATTTGCTCCTGTGTTCTTACTTTCCCAACAAGCTTCGCTTCTTTAGATTTTAATGTCATATTATACATAAAATTTCACATATAAATTCACTAAAATTATTGATATATATACAAAATTCATAAGGGGCCAGTGTTATGAATTTTGTATGTCTCTCGCAGTACATTCCCTGGACAAAAAGCCATATTAAAACTAAGGAAAATCAATGCATTATTAAAACAATAATTTCAATAAATGACATGAAACAAATCAAATACTAAACCAATAAATGCATAAATTTACAAATTTATACACAAATAAGACCATGAATTTAGTATACTATTTACATTATATACATTATGGGGAACACGTACTATGGCTATAATAAAGGGCTAGCTTGTTATAATGAATGACTTTAGGCTTAGAATCTGATGCCTTACAGATCCGAACTAGGAGGTCATTTAACTGTTTATTACTATGTAAGCACTGTTCCAAGGTGACTGTAGTTTAGGAGGAAGTCCTCTCCGTTCAATCAGATTCCAAAAGCCTGTTTAGACTGTGTAAGGACCATCCCGAGGTGACTGTAGTTTAGGAGAAATTCCATTCTGTCCAAATCAGATACCATAACAACCTTCTTCACTTCGTTGATCCGATGTCCTCGTGTAGCATAGGCCCTTCTCTGTTGCCAAGTTAACTTGCTCTTAAGCAAAACAGTGCATTACTTTAAACCACAGCTGGAGATCATGAATGTACTCCTCACGTAATGAAGACTCATCCGGAGGGTGAACAAACATGAGATCACAAGGCAGATGAATGTCCTGACCAAAGAGCATCTGGGTTTGTTTTGGTTTATGTAATTATGGCAAAGCCTTCAAGGGCTATCTGCCGAAAGGGAGGGATGCCTCCATGGAGGACTATCTAAGGGAAACTGGTTTGTATACATGTTACAGATGGGAAAAACCATGAAGACGCCCATGCAGCCATTCACAGGATTTGAACCTTGGACCGAACTACTAGCGCTGAGCTACTTTATCACTCGAATGCTGGTGGGCAAGAGTATCTGGGATGGCAAATAGCCAGCACTGCGATACGACAGTAAGAACAGAGGAACTTTTGGTCCTAATCCTGTTGGTTTGTGGAAACCATCAATGAGAGGTTATTAAGGATAGTTCGATGAAACCTCTCTCTACCATGTGGTCTGAAAGGGGATGTAAAGGCGTTGTTTGGGTTTTGTTGATGCAAAGAAGCTCCCAGAGTTCATTAATTACAGCCAAGATGAAATAATTTCCTTGATCAGAATTTAACTGAAGAGGCACTCGAAACCAGGAAAGCCAATGCTCTACCATTACTTCTGCTACTGTGACAGCCTCTTGATCAAGGATAGGATACGCTTTAGGCCATTTTGTGAAGTATTCAGTGACAACGAAGCTGTATTTGTTGACATCAGCAAATGTCCCATGATGCCAAAGGCAATAGATTCAGAAGGCGCTCCTTGCAGCTTCTATCAGCTGCGTTTCCTCAGTCCTTTATTTGCAAATCACTCCTTATACTGAGTTTAATGCCGCCGTCTTCCAACTGGTCTTTCCTGACGTCTTTGCACTCCATGGGTCTGGATCAGCTGATGTTGAAGTTTCAACTTGTGTCATCAGATTATGTGCCTTGCATTTTGCTTCGAACTTGGAACAATATCAGCAGCTTTCCGAGCAGTCTTCTAGAGAGGGCATTGGCATTCCCGTGTGACGATCCTTTCCTACACCAGATAATTATGTCACATGCCTGGAGATTCTGTATCCAGCAGGCTATTTGGCACTCAGGATTCTTGAAAGTTAATGGCTGGGCCAATGATCCATGATCTGTGTGGAGCAGGAATTTTCTGTTGTAGAGGTAATGGTGGAAATGTTTTATAGCTTTAACTACGGCAGGCAACTCTTTTTTGGTGACGTAGTAATTTCTCCCCAGTTTAGATTGACACTTGCTCCAGTATGCCACGACACAGTCTTGACCATTTATTTCTTTAGACAAAACAGGACCCAAACTCTCATTGCTCGCATCTGCATCGAGAATAAATGGATTGTCAAGCTACAGTAGGTTTGTCGCAGATGTTAAAGCCTCTTTATTTTGTTAAACACCTCCTCAGATTCTTTTATACACAAGATTAGTTGCTTTCTGCCTGTCAGTTTGTGAAGAAGTCATGCGATAGGAAAATGTCCTTCACAAATCTCCTACACTAGGTGCAAGCTGCAGGAAAGTTCTCAGCTGAGGCACATTTTTGGGACATCCGTAGTCCTTAGCCAACACGTTTTCCGGGTCCAAACACACATCTTCGGCAGCTCTGACATGTCCGAGGCCTCCTGTCTGAACAATTTATATTCATAGGCAGAAGCTAGAACAGCTCCTTTGCAGTGGCACAGGTGACTGAGATACAGCTGAACCTAGCGAACTGTTATACTTCCACTGCAATTTTAAGGGATACCATGCTGGAAAGTAGTCTGAGAGTTGCACCCCTCTTCCCAACCTCTTTACATAACTTTGAACTGATCATGTGTTTTGAGTGCCCCCTTACCACACAGACACTATAAGCTTATAAAAATCCATGCCTTCCCTGGTACTTGAACCTGGGCTCATTGGTACAGGAGTCAGCATCACTAACAACTTTGCCAGCTGGGCAGCAAAATTTAAGTACACTACATCTAAATAATCCCGTTACATTTTACTCCCAATGATTTAAATTAGTGCTGCAATTAATTACTCTTCTAGAGTCAGAAAATGAAATAATATTTTCACTTCTACATTATACCACTATAATAAACAAATTTATGAAAGGAAGAATGTGCTTAATGGAAAATTTCTAATTCAATCACCATAGGGATGTTTAATTCTTTACATATAGGTTATTTATAAATGCTCTAGTTTTGAATAAGAAAGAATAATGACATTCATTATCATTAACTATTTATAAAGTAATCACAAACAAACTTCCTGAAAGTTTTTGAAATTAAATTTAAAATAATCATAAAATAATTTTTTTAGATAAAAGAATATCTGGATGATTAACAAAAGTGCAATGTTTTGTATTACTCATGAATCAGTGGAAGACTTGTTTAAATCTATGAATTTTGTTTATACGTGTGTGAATATTTCAAGCAGTATATTAAACAATACCTTGACTCAAGAATAAGGGAGACTGTAGTTCTTCAATTACAATTAAAATACTCAATATGTTCACTTGATACATGCACTTAATATATTCTTTCAAAAGCATGTTTGACAGATACTTCTCTAACACATAAAATACATGCTTTGCAATATTTTTACAAAAGCCTTCTTTTTTAATATGACATTATATACAACAATGCTTTAAAGTTTATTCATTGCTTTATTTCCTAAGATATTCTCCCCTCTCTGATTTTTTCTTTATGTTGATTATATCCGCAGTATTTTTGGAGGTAAACCTTTGTAACAAATTTTCTCAGCTAAACTGGCATGTATTTATGCCACACATTTGGAAAACCACAGAATTCTCTTGTGGCCAACTTATCATTTTCCAGAAACAAAACTCGTGATAAATTACCAATTTTTCATGGCTTCAACCATTTCACTGCTGGTCGGTTGTTCAGCAGAATAATATTCAGTTGAGTTGCATATGTAATGTGTTCTTTAAATAAAATGTAATTTGAACATATTTGTCAGTCAAATCCGTAATCGAGTTAGAAGGATAATTTTGTAAGAAACCGCAATAAAGTTCAAAATCTGCTGTCTAGACCAGCAGATTTTTTCTTTTTCACAAAGTACAGAAATGGAGAATATAAATACTGAAGGAAAAGCAGGTGTGCGGTGAAAAAGATTTTTCTCCCAAGACACCTGCATGTTGGTTTCAAATATCTGCTGGCAAGGCAATCACTTTGTGGCCAGTGATAAAACATTCATTGATGTTTATTACAACCACACTCTGAGCATTTGTGTGATTGTGGGGTGGTTAGCATTTTTCTATCCAACATAAACAAGAAATGAAGCCCAGAGACATGTTTGACTGGAGCGAATGTTGCTCATACTGACTTTCTTTTGTTAGCATAGCAGCACGAAAGAGAAAAAGAACTAGATTAGAGAATTAGATGCCAAAGAACTTAAAAATTCAGTTAACCTAACAAATTGAATTCTTCCTTAGCTTTCTAATGTACCTCAACTTATTTTTTGCTTGCTATCTTATCAAAATTAAACATTGAATTTTTGATTATGCTGAAAAATAATTTCTAATTCTGGAGCTGCTGTACGATCTGCAAAGCAAAACATGTTAGTCAAGTAATTGTTGGAAAAAAAATGGATCAAGGCATATTTGTCTCTATTTTGTAAGGAGTATGGGATTGAAAAATTAAAAATACAAAAAATGAAAAAAAAAATAATAATAATAATAAATTTTTTTTGTTGATTCTGACACACAATCGCAGCAATAAATAGCAGAAAAATAATTCATTATGCTAAAAGTGACGATCATAACATAACAAAGTGATGACTGAATGTGGGGACAGCATCATAATGAGAGCATGCAATTTATGGGTGCATATACTAATGGCTCAAGCCAGAATACTTCATGAGGAAATAGACTTAAAAACTAAGTGAACATATTTGACAGATGGTTAGCTAAAATAAAAAAATATCACACTACACCGTACAGCAGCTTAAAATGTCATATGAAATATTGATACCGAAGCAGCTGAATAATTTGCAAAGGAATTCATCAAGCTCATTAAATAGCAAAAAGTTATCTTCAGAGTCAATTTATAATGCTCATGAAACTGGTTATTTATGGCAATATACGCCATGAAATATCTTGGCAACTTCTGCAGAAAAGGCCCAAACTGATTTCCACGATTCTGAAGCAAGACTACTGACTTTTGCATGTGTTAATGCTGCAGCATCACACAAACATAAATTATTCGTAATCAGGAAAAAATACAGTTACATGCATTTAAAGGAATGAAGATTTTGCTCATCATCTATCATTCAAATGAAAAAGCATTAATGAATGATTGTCATGAAAATAATTTCATACCCAAGGACAGGCAACACTTGAAATGGCTAATTACCAGATGATGCATAAACTGTCCCAATTATGGATAACTGTTCGACTCACACTTCATTTAAAGTTTTAGTAAAAGATAATGTCTTTATCTTACTCTCATGTCCAAATTGTTTATCCATCATTCAGCCAATGGATACTGGACTGCTGCGAAAGCTGAAATGAAGATATAAAACAGCCTTTTTTAAACTCATGATAAATGTTTTGAAGACTCATAACAAGATTCAAGAATTTTTTAACTATGTTCAGATAAAAATCTGCACTGTGGAGCACTGGAAGGACATCAGAGGATGTGTCTGCTTGATGATAGCCAGCTAGTATATTTCGCAGTGGTGGTGGTGGTGATAACAGCTACAAATATGAAGATTTTCAGACATCATAAACAAACCTTTTCAAAATAATGGAATTTGTTAAGAAATGTGGAGAAGTGATAATAAATGAAAATAATTTTCTATAACGATGGCAATGCCCCAATCATTAATGAACTAACTGATGACATAATCGTTGTATGGTTCTAAATCCAGAAAATATTGCTAGCAATAGTGAAGAAAATGAATAAGACACTTCTGAGAATGAGAATATTCAAACAGACAGTTTAGTGGAAATTTTCGATATGCAAATTACAAGACTTAACAATGGAACTTTGTAACTGAACAAGAAGCTATGTCTATCTATAAAATAAAGTACCTAGCACCAAAAAAGGAGAAAATATGTTTAACAATTACACTGCAAAAAAAAATTCACGAAACAATAATGAATTTTTTCTGCAAATTTTGATTTCGGTAATGTCATAAATGCCCCATCATTTTGTAAACAACTATTTCACATTTTTAAGTTCATAATTCCTGCATGCTATCTAACGAAATTTAAACAGAACATTTGAAAAAACTGAAATTTCCCAAAACCAGAATTACCAAAGTCGTAATGATTCCAGATTTCAGACATTTTAGCGTATATATTATTTTTATAAATACCCATACATATATAGTATAAAGTTCATTGTAGATCATTTGACATTAGATGAGTGCTTGATTTGAGAATTCACCAATTCACTTTTTAGTCACGGTAAAAAAAAAAATGCTGTGTAGTTTGCTAGACACTACAGAGCAGTGGATTTTGGAAGAAGCACAACCTGCTTGGTAGCTAAACATCATTTATTTCTGGATGACCAATTTCTTAGCACATTTTTTTACTTTGCAGAACATTAGGGGTGCTAAACATCCCCAATTTTAGATACGTGATTACATTTTAAATAATGTAGAACAGCTAGCAGAGGCTAAGTGATACATTGTCAGCAGCTTGAAGCGTTTTCTTAAAAGGAAAATTAGTTGGTTCCAGCACTTTTACAAGCTTGTAAAGTCTTAGTTCTGGAGAGCGATTGGGCAAAAGTTTACAGTAATGTGGATACTGCAGGGAAAACGCAGATGCTTTTCAGGGGTTATAATTAAAAATGAGTAATTTAAAGCTCTATTGTCAATTTGTTGCAATTAAGTTTTAGTTTAATAAATTTTATTCATATTTACCTTACATTAAGAACACCTTATGCATATAATTTATTAATATAGCATTATTTTATAAATGAAACATCGTACAGCAGTACTTACTTGGATATAAATTATGAAAACAATGAAATGACACTTTTATAAAAAAAACGGTTTCATAATAGCTAATATGGTTCTGCAGTTGGTGGACTTTCTTATGGAAGTTGGCCAGTGTTTGACAGAACGATGCCATGGCATAGGCGAGTGCGCACAAAGTTAAGATCAGTCTGTGGCTTGAAACTGATCATTGGCAATCTTGTACCAATCTAGCTTTTTTCATAAAGGTGTGTGAACCCTTACGCAAGCCTGATTTTCATTTCAGTTACTGATTAATTAATTAAGCAGGGTATGAAATAAATCTGACACTTTTATGAAAAATAAGGACTTTGCACAACAGTTCTCGCACTTTTATTAAATACACTGAATTGTTATAAAGCTGCCTGCAACTTTAAGAAAAACACTGGATTAACACACAAGTGACAGTTTTCATCAATTAGGAAAATTTTTCAGGTTGTGCTTCTCAGAACATGACTCGAGTATTTCAATAAATTAAACTTTATTTTCATGTCAATACAAGCAGTATTATGAAAGTCCCAGAGTCAGTACTGATGGTGAATGGTTACAAAAGAAACGCTGTTCGTTCTCTGTCAACTTCTATCACTATGTCAAAGGCTGAGGGTAGTTAGGGTCATCCATGTTATTTTGATGCTGTGAGTAACATCACATGTCTAGAGTAGATTGTGTGGTCATACTCTTCTGTTATCATGGACGACTTTGTAGCAAGACATATCAGCATGGATTCAGCCGCTAACATCCTTGAATTGCTTGGTGTTCAAGTCTATAGGTTCTAATTTTGCTAGCACCATGTTTATATGTTAGAAGTTCTAGCTAATTCATTTGTTGTAAATTTCTTAATGTCTAGAGCTGGTGTTGGATTGGCACAGTTGTTTCTTCAGAATGCTACAAGGCCTAGACATTTATAATGTTAATATGGACTTCTTGCCTCATCTGTGACTTTGACACTCTGCAGATCTGAACACTGTTTAAAAATTCATTCAAAATATCCAGCACTAACTCTGAATCCACTGTTTATGAAGCCAACCTTCTCTTGCTAATATTTATACAAAAACCTAGCCTTCTAGATATTTAGGAAAATTAACAGTATCATCTTCTGTGTCAGATACATTCCACAATATATGTTCAATTACATTAAAAACAATTTCTTCATATGTGAAGCTGTGATCAGCCTCTTCTTGGTAACGAGAGTCAAACATTCCCTCATCATTCATACGTTTGACAATGCTAAATTTATACTTCGCTAATGTACTCACTACTGAAACAGTTAAGTTTATATCTTCAGCTATAGTTGATATTAATTTTTTCTGTCTTCAAAGAAATCATTTCCAATTTTTTTTCCTCAAGTAGTTACAGAACTTTTATATTTTTTACCACTGCACTCGGTTTTGAAATTCGGATTTATTCCAAGGATAAATATACACCACAAATTCCTATGGTAACACATACATGATAAAACTGAACAAGCAAATATTGTTTGAATGTATGAAGTATGGGTCAGGAAAAGGAAAAATTGTTTATGGACTCTAATTCACAAGTTTCACTTTGAATGGTATAGCTTTTACACACTTAGGCAATTGTGAATTAAGAGCGGGGGATAGAGCATAAATATGTCAATATAATTATGTGAGTTCAGAATTTTGGCATCAGGGAATCACTATTACAAGAATTTTGAGCAATACTACCTTCAATCAATACTACCTTTCAATCAACACCTTCATTAACTTATTACAGATACAGTAAATTTAAACTAATGGACCCTGTCTTGACATGACAACACAGTGTGTCTTGTGGAAATGGCAAACTTTAATGAAAATGAATGGCAAGCAGTTGCTGTCACAAAAGCAATTAAACACTTTTAAGTGATGTGCCATAGTTACAATACTGATTCCGTACCTAGATTCCATTCCATTTTCACAAAGCTGACAACTTAAAGTAGGAAATTTTGCATGATTTTTAACTACATTAAATATGCATAATTTTAGAAACTAAGCCTATCATTTTATGAATGTAGAAGACTTAACTGATTATTTATAATTATTTTTAATTTTTTCACACCATAAAATATGCAACAACAAATTACAAGCTTAAGATCAAAAGGCTTACATTGCAAGTATTAATCCCAGGATTAGGAGCTTGAAATCCACTCATACCTACTTGGGAATATGCTGGTTGACCAAGATACATTCCACCTATTGTAAAAAAATTATTAAATAAGAGAAAAATTACCTCACGCTACAAAATACACACTAAAAACTTATATGAATATGCTTTCTACACTGGTTATCATAAATTAAGGAAAAATCACAAAACTAGCGTTAACTTCCTCAAAAATAATCCCGTGTAAAATTTGATTATGTTGCCAAGTAGCTGAGTAAAACTGCAATAATCATATTAGTGGCACTGCATTCGGAATATGTCATCTGTGAGGAGCATAAAAGTCCATGTTTGAGAGCAAGCCCACATATTTCACTGTGATAGTGGCATCAGAAATACGACATAGCCAATTCGTAACAATGACCTCCACCCATCATTTGCCTGCAGAACTACGATGGAGAGCCATTGGGAGACTAGAGTGATCAAACAGAAGTGGCCAGATGGCTAAATGTGAGTCCTCCTGTGGTTCACAGACTTTGTAGGCAATTTCAAACCACAGATTCGGCATCTAGGAGGTTCAGCCAAGGATGGCCATCTGCTACGACGAGCACCTATGACTGATATTTGATATTATGTGCACGCAGGAATAGAACCGCTACTCCGACTCTTCTTAAATCCTCCTTTGATGCAGCCACCGGAAGGTTGGTGTCAACGTCAACTGTGCATAGAAGACTTTACGAAGGTGGTCTGTATGTGAGGCAACCAGCCATTTGCGTGCCGCTTGCAGCGGGCACGACACCATGTCCACTGGACGCTTGATCAATGGAGAGCTGTTCCCTTTTCGGATCAGTCCAGGTTTAGTCTAGAAAGCGATAGTAGGCGTTATTTGATATGGACAGAACCTGGAACCCGTTATCATCTGTGAAAGATGCATACGGAAGAGACAGTGTCTTTGTTTGGAGTGGCATCTCTTTGGGTGGACACCATATTCACGTCTTTCCAAGGTGAACCATGAATGCTCAGGTTTATAGAGATGACATCCTTGATGCTTATGTGCCCCCCTATGCCAGGGCAATAGGTGATGCTTTCCTGTTACAGAACGACAACACAAGACCACACAGGGCTTGCATCGCAGATGATTATCTTCAACAGGAAACAATTATGTGCATGGACTGGCCAGCTTGATCCCCGGACTTGTATCCTATCGAGCATGTTTGGGATGCTTTAGGGAAACGTCCAGCTGTTCTCAATCCGCCCCTTCAGACCCTTGCCACGTTTGCAACTCCTTTGCAAGGGCAATGGCTCTTTGCTTCCTATGGAACTGATAGAACACATAACTGAAAGCATCACACATAACTGTAGGTGCTGTATTGCTTCTAGATGGGATCATATTCCATATTGAAGTTACTTTTCCTATACCAAACTGACACCTTCAATTTGTTTATTTTAGACATGTGGTAATTTCTATACTACCACAATTGTCTGACAATTTCTTTTCATGTTATTTGATACTTTACTATGTGTTGTATATTGTGGGTAAGTTTCAAAAAATTCTACATGTAACTTTTTTAGTAATCGTGATTTTTCCTTAATTTTGATAACTAGTGTATTTAGTATATTTTGTTATATAAATTGCAGACAGGTATAGAAATTCTAAGTTACATAATTTTTATGGCCTACATTTTTTTTTCTTGGTGTGTGTGTGTGTGTGTGTGATGTATAATAAGATAGTAAACCAGAAAAAATACTTCAAAATTTCTATACTTCATTTACCACAGGAAAGAGAATATGTTATTTGTTAAGTCTCAGGGGAAGAAGAATTACTGAGGCATTTTACATATTATATTGCTTATTTAAAGAATACTGAGGGAAATCAAATTTAGTTCTTTTATTGGTTGACAAAATTATTAAAACAAATATAGAGATATGTACAAAAGCATTCTACAGTACAAGTCCAAGATCCGGACGTCCAATATCTGGAATGATCTAAAATCCGGACTTCAAAGCCGCAAACAATTTTGTTGCTGTTGCATTGCTTTACGCTTGCTCATTTGATTTTTTCCTCCTATAATAAAACACATGGAGAGTTCAGATTCTTAATTTCACTTCGGCACTAAATAAAATACCCCATTCTTGAAGAAACAACCATTTTAGCATAAATTTCTGAGATCAATAATTTGGCTCTGTAGCTGCGTAACTGCTTGGCATACATCTCAAACCAAAACATTCCACACATATCATTGATTTTACACTTACTGGTAATTTATACCTTTGACGACAACCCGGCGAATCATTTTTTATTATATTTTGCATTCATCGCTGCATTTTTATCAACGCAAGACAATTTGAGTAATGACTCATGTAGCAATGTTTTTTTAACCTATTAGTAATTGAATAACAGAGTATGGCAACCTTTTATGCTGATATTCCGCTTGGCGATGATTACAGATTTAAGTTAAATGTGCTATAAAATGCCGACAAGGAAAATTTTAACAAAAATTTCTTTTCATAAGCTAAAAACTGATTTTGTTAATGAAGCTCATATGCCAAATGATTACATGTAGTTTTATTTGAATTAAGAATAACTTGATATGTTATTCACATAATTCCAGAACTGGCGCCAGAGCTCATTTGACCACAGAATATAGGGAAGGCATAATATTTGGAATTTAGAGAAGGACCAAGCGACAAAATTATGGGATGACAAAATTTTTATAATTTAAGGAAAGCACTGGGATCCAAAGTTTAGGGGCGGCAAAAATTTAGAACTTAGGGAAGTTTTTGTAGCAAAATTTAGGAACCGCAGAGGCATTAGGGGGTATCTAGTGTCTGCCCTCTATTAGCCTTAAGTTATATGTGGGAGTATGCTTATTCAGGACTTAGATTAGCCTTAAGCATGTGCAAGAAATAAAATGTGGATTATAATAAATAACTAAGCTAATACAATAAAGGCTTGATTCAGTACGTGTTGCAAGAAAGACAAAGTTTAGTGGAACAACTTGTCTTTCATCGCCAATCTCATGATATATAGCTAATAACGTATAGCGTACGCTATTAAGCTAGGCTAAAATTATACTCAACTGATTTTAAGGAATTTCTGTTAATATAGCAGATTGTGCTATTCCTTAATCTTCTAATTTGATCCAGCTTACTACTTCTCGCAAACTGTTAATATTACAGCAGTTTTATGAAATTAAAGCTTGAACTTTCAATTATGTCAAAAAAAGTTTCTAATTCTGGATCTACAACAAGATCTACAAAGAGAAAACATGTTTCGATGTCCAGTAAACAAAAAGTGCTATTTTAGCATAAAATTTGCTGTATGGAACATCATAAGATTAAGGGAGGATGTATCTCCAGGTATTTTAAAAAATTGGCTTGGCATAATTTATGGCCAGCTACCATATTTCATGGTGAGGATGAAGAAGACAATAGCCATGAATATGAAAGTTTTCGGACATCGCAAACCAAAGGTGAAATTTTCTAATATGGATTTTAGAAAGAAATCTGGAGAAACAGTAATAAATGAAGATGATATAACAGTTTTTCATTGCAATGACAATGCCCCAGTCGTCAATCAATCAACAGATGGCGTAATCTGTAGTTCTGGTTCTAAATCCAGAAAATAACTACCATAGTAAAGAAAGTGACACAGAGGTTATTGAAAACGAAAAAATTTCGTTTGACAATTTCGTCGGAATTCTTGACAGCAATTACAGGACTTGTATAGTGGAACTTAGTAACTGAAAAGGAAATTATTTCTGTTTATAGAATTAAAGAGAAAGTATTAACAGAAAAAATGGAGTAACTTAAACAACTTACATTAAAAGAAATGTTTAATAAAGGAAACAAATAAATATTAAGCTTTTTTTATAAATTTTGATACCCTTTAGATCAGAAATGTTCATTACTTTATAAATCAAGATTTCACATTTTTAATTTTCTAATTTCTGCATGCCATGTCACTAGATTTAAATTGATGATCTAATATGCAAGTCGCGACGAGTCCAGATCTCGAACTTTTTTATTACGTTTGGCAGTTGATTAAACTCCAAATATTGAATTTAACATAAAATTTAAAAATGATGAGAAAGAAATCTCGCTTTTTGCCACAGCTCTTTCTTTAACAGCTTCACCAATGACCTAGTGGTTACAACCGTTGAAAAATAGTAGTTTGATCCAAGCTCAAACCTACAGGAATGGACTAGCTGCATGGTTGGTCTTCATTGTTTCTCCCATGCATAACAAAAATATGGTCAGCTTCCCTTAGAAAGTCCTCAATGAAAGAATACCTCCCCTTAGGCAGATAACCCTCATGCGCTTTGCCATATTCAAATAGTCTAACCTTTCTTTAATGAAATTTTGACTGAAATCCTTACTACACTGTCATCCATTAGAAAAAAATTCAGCCAAAATGATACTTACACAGCTTTATGTGAGGATCCAAGATCTTGTCCATATATCTGTAATTGGTTACAAAACCTCCAAAGATAGGTAGCCCAGTGTAGCAAAGTATGATGATTCCAAACCAAATCATTAAACTGTTTCCATGGAAACAAGTTTTTTCATTAACAAGGAAAGAGAAGCTGCACATTCCCCATGTCCTGAAGATCAAACAGAAGACTGGCTTGAGGAATCAATATCTAGAACAATAGCTCAGGCTATACATGTACCTGCTAGTAAACAGTACATGGTCCCATTCCTCTTGGCTTTATTGAAAATGATGCCTTTACAACTTAAATGGGGATCCTTAACACTCAAGACAACAGACGCTGGCTAACATATCCATTTAACCAACAGTATGTTTAACTGACAACATATTTAGATGACCACACATTTAAATGACAAAGCATATATTTAGTTAAAAAAATATAGCAATAACTTACAAAAATTCATCAATATTTATCTGACAAAGGATCATTTCAAAGTTTTAATGCCAAAAGAATACGAGTAAGTACCACACATTTGTCTTCATTTGATGCTAGGTAAAGGATCAATTTAAAAAATGTAGGTTGGTGTTAATTCTGAAATCATCCCAGGGCTATACCCTATAATTAACTCTAGAGAGAATTCTAGAGATTTCCTGAAAATAAAAATCTTTGCAACAGTGAGAGAAGCGAAACAGTTTTACACAAAAAGCAATGTTGTGCAATCAATTTTAAAAATGTAGGTTGGTGTTAATTCTGAAATCATTCCAGGGCAATACCCTATAATTAACTCTAGAGAGAGAATTCTAAAGATTTCCAGAAAATAAAAATCTTTGCAACAGTCGGAAAAGCGAAACAGTTTTACACAAAAAGCAATGTTGAAATAAATATGCCATGATTTGTCAAGAAAAATAGTAATGGAATGTGAAAATTAGCATTTTGAAAGTGTTTAGAACTGGATTGAAATTAATGTTATTAACTAAAGATAAAAACATTTTTGTGAAAGTAAAAACTATGACCAAGCATTCAGAGGTCTCAGCTATTGAAGATTCCTTTTTTTCAAACCAAAGATTACAGTAATATTCTAATGCACTTTTCAATTCCCCGATTTATGGCAAACCACACCGACAAGAAATGCTATAAATTCAAGAAGAATAAATATCAGAGATGCTTAAGAACTGAATGGTAGATTTTACCGATGACTGAGAAAATAACCTAAATTGAACTTCTCGAAAACCAATTTCATAACTGATAGAAAGACGAAATATTACAGCAAGATTTTTAGGAGTGTTTTTAAAAGGTCTTTTATGATGGCTGAAAGGCTTTATCACTCCCTGTGGGTTAAAATTCTCTCTCAATGGAAACTAATTTCAAATAATTGATTTGCAGAGAAAGCATGTATTCTCAAGAAGAAATTTGGAGAGCATAATACAATTAAGAGATTTTTTAGTTGGAACGAAATTAAGTTAAACAATACAAGTTCTACACTGAAGAGCCAACACATTATGACCATCTGCTCAATAACGCGTTGCGCAACCTTTGGCCTGTGAAACAGTTGCAAATTGCTTTGGCATGGATGCCACAAGAGATATTCAAGTAATGGTGGTGTTTGAGCTGTCGCTCTATGACATCCCAAATATGCTCTATCGCGCTAAGATCCAGCAAGTTTAATGCCCAGGACATCAATTGGAATTCATCCTTATGCTCCTCGAACAATTCCAACACAATCCGAGCACTGTGATATGGGG
>KK117538.1:422215-452717 GCA_000611955.2 Stegodyphus mimosarum
TAGCGTTGCTACTGATTCTCTTGGGCACAAACACGAACCAAATAGTCACGAAGGAGTTCGGTTACCAAAATTAAATCTTCCAACTTTTAGTGGGTATATTCATGATTGGCTTTCTTTTAAAGATTTATTTGTTGCTAGCATACATAATAATAATAAATTATCAGAGTCCCAGAAACTTTCTTATTTAAAATTATCACTTCATGGGGAAGCATCTAGGATCGTCCAGTCAATTCCATTATGTGATTCAAATTATAAGTTGGCTTGGGATTTATTGGAGGAACGTTTTTCTAATAAAAAGGATCAAGTATTTGCTCAGTTAAAAAGATTTATGTCACTAACCCCTATTCAAGGTGAAAATCCCTCTACAATTTTAAAATTAGTAGATACGGTAAATGAATGTATAAGGTCATTAGAAACACTGGAACAAAAAATAGAAGGCTTTTCGGAAACTATATTAGCGTATCAGTTGCTTCAAAAGTTAGATTCTAATACTAAATTGTGGTGGGAAAGAGAAGCTAAAAACGATGAACTTCCTAAATTGTCTGACCTTATTTTATTTTTAAAGAATTATGCGCGCACTTACAGGCTTCAAGAACGCCTGATAATTCTGCTGTAATGAAAAGGCAAAATAGCGAAACAACAACTATGACTTCAAGTGTGAGAAATACTGAGTTTAAATGTGTCTGTTGTAAATCTAATTACTTTCATGGTTTACAAAAATGTGATTCTTTTAAGAAAATGTCTGTTTATGATCGAATTGAATTAGTGAAAAAACACAAGTTATGTTTTAAATGTATTTCTACTTCGAATCATTCCTCTTTAAATTGTATTTCTATAACGTGTGATATATGTCATAAAAATCACCATAAACTCTTGCATATTTCGAAATCGAAAGATAGAAATACACGTGAGGTTTTGGCGCCAGCCTCTGTCGCCGACTCTCCTTCTCCAGCCATTAACGTGGACCGCGTAACCTTGAATGCAAACGCAAAGTGTTTTGAACTCGGAAGTAAAAGTGAGTTTGTTGGAACTTTAACGAGCAGTGAATCAATATTAAAACAAAAAAGGACTATTTTGTCTACTGCTTTAATTTACATTAGAGATAAATATGGTAAAGATATTCCGTGTTTTGCGTTGCTGGATGTAGGCTCTCAGTCAAATTATATTTCAAATCACCTTGTTAATTTATTAGAGGTAAAAAGGGAGAAATTAAATGTATCTGTTTCATGTTTAAATGGGATTAGATTTTCAATAAAATCAAAGGTGACAACTATAATTTCAAATAGAGTAGATTATGAAAGAGTGTTAGATTTTTTTGTTGTTTCTAAAATTAGTGATCTTGTGCCAGGAAATGCCTTTAATTTTCCCTTTCAAAAACTCCCGAAAGATATTAAATTAGCAGATCCCCAATTTAATCAACCAAAACGAATAGACGTTTTATTAGGTGCGGAGTGTTTTTATGAGTTTCTTAAGCCAAATCAGTTTCGTATTCATGATTCTAACCTAATACTCCAAAATTCCTGTTTCGGATTCATAATCGGAGGTTCTATTGATGAGTTCAATTCTTTTAGTACAACACATTGTGGGTTAACTTGTAATATGGAAGAAAATTTAGATGGGTTAATTAAAAGCTTTTGGGAAATAGAAAATTCTTGTTGTGAAGTTAATAAAGGTAGTAAGGGAAAGGAGGAAAATATTTGTGAGGAACATTTTCTTAAAACACACAGTAGAGATAAAAGTGGAAGATACACTGTTCAAATGCCTTTAAAGAAGGATCCCAGTTGCCTAGGAGAATCAAAGCAAATTGCTGTGAATAGATTGAATTCCCTGTGGAAGCGTTTAGCTAAGGACCCTATTCATTTAGAACTTTATCGAGACTTTATGCACGAGTATGAACAATCCAATCATATGGAACTAGTTTATGAAACTGCGGAACCAAAGATTAATTTCTATTTTCCTCATCATTCGGTGTACCGTCCGAACAGTCCTAGTACCAAATTGAGAGTGGTATTTAATGGATCGCAATTATCGTCTACAGGGACATCTTTAAATAATTTGCAATACAATGGAGGTGTTGTACAAGATGACATATTTTCCATTATGATAAGGTTTCGTAAACACTATGTTGTTTTTATCACGGATATTAAGCAGATGTACAGAATGATTAATATTGATACGTCACAGAGAGATCTTCAACGGATTGTTTGGAAGCAAGGCATAAATGAACCAATTAAAACATTTAGACTGCGTACTGTTACCTATGGGACGACTAGTGCGCCATATTTAGCTACACGAACATTAAAACAACTCGCAGTTGATGAAGAAAGAAACTTTCCGTTAGCAGCCGAAATATTGAAAAGAGATGTATATATGGATGACATTGTTACCGGTTGCTCAACTCTAAGTGAAGCAAAGGTGTTGCAAAGGGAGTTGATACTGTTACTCAAAAGTGGTTGCATGGAATTGCATAAGTGGTCATCAAATAAGATAGAACTTTTGGAAGGTATTTCGGCAAATGAAGAGAGTTACTCCTTTACTGAATTCAATGAAATAAAAACTTTAGGTATATTGTGGATGAATAGAAACGACGAATTTCGATTTAAGGTAGCTGTGGAACAATCCGAAAATTACACGAAACGTAAGGTACTATCAACCATTGCGAGAATATATGACCCACTCGGTTTGATAGGTCCTATAATTGTGCAAGCTAAAGTATATATGCAAAAACTTTGGCTATTAAAGATCGACTGGAACAGTATTCTGCCTGAAAAAGAAAGTAATGAATGGAAGCAATTTTCGGCTACCTTGGAATCTATTAATGACATCTCAATAAACAGGTATATTTTATTGCCTGATGCAACTATTATCGAACTGCATGGCTTCAGTGATGCTTCGGAAGCTGCCTATGGAGCTGCAATTTACTGCAAATCAGTGTCAAAATCTGGTGAAGTGTCCGTAAATTTAGTTACTAGTAAGTCAAGAGTTTCACCTTTGAAACAAGTATCCATACCCAGATTAGAGCTGTGTGGAGCAGTTCTACTTGCTAAATTAATGAGTCGAGTTATTTCAGCTTTAAAAATTAATGTGGAAAATGTAACATTGTGGTGTGACTCCATGATTGTGCTGTGTTGGATTCAGAAGGAACCATGTCAACTTAAAACCTTTGTTGCTAACAGAATCTCCAGAATTCAAGAACTGTCAGAAGGTATGGAGTGGAGACATGTTTCATCACAAGAGAACCCTGCCGATCTCCTGTCCAGAGGTGTTAGCCCTGATAAGTTAAAGTTCAGTGAGCTTTGGTGGTATGGTCCATCATTCCTAAAGGAAAGAGAATATCCTAACAAGGACATTCCTATGACTTTTATATCTGATGGTTTTTCAAAGGAACTAAAAACTTTTGTCTCATGTTTTTCGAGTACTACTTCCAGAGATTCATTTATTTTTAATGTTATTAATATTAGTAATAAGTATAGTAAAATAATACGCATTTTAGCATTTATTTTCAGATTCATCTGTAACTGCAGAAAGGAGTATATTTCAGGTCCCTTAGATACTGAAGAAATAAAAAGGGCTGAGATATTTCTTTTAAAGCAAGTTCAGTTTCAGGATTTTCAAGAAGAAATATTAGATTTACAAAGGTCAGGTAAGGTGAAACACAGAAGTAAAGTTAAGAATCTTAATCCATTCATTGACCGAGATGGACTTTTGAGGGTAGGAGGCAGGTTAGTAAATAGCAATTTAAATGATAATCAGAAATTTCCAATTTTATTGCATGGTAAAAGTAAACTAACTCATTTGATTGTAAATTATGTTCATCAAAAGAATTTGCATTTGGGTCCTCAAGCATTACTTTTTCAATTAAGATCAAAATTTTGGCCGTTAAATGGTCGATCTATTTGCAGGAAAATAGTTCATAATTGTTTAGTTTGCTGTAAAGCAAAACCTATAGCTTGTCAACAACAGATGGGCAATTTGCCAAAAGAAAGAGTTACTGTGAATTATCCCTTTAATTGTTCAGGTGTTGATTTTTCAGGTCCTTTTTTAATAAAATATAGGTATCAAAGAAAAGGAATATTTCATAAGGTGTATGTTGCTATCTTTATTTGCTTAGTTACTCGAGCTATTCATCTAGAGATGGTCACAGAATTAACTTCACATGCATTTATAGAAACTCTAAAGAGGTTCTTTGCAAGGAGGGGTAAAAGTGCTTGTATATTTTCTGATAATGCTAAGAATTTCATAGGAACAAATCAAGAGCTTAAAAGATTACATAATTTAGTTCAAACTCCTGATCATGATCTGTCTGGATATTTAAGCAGTGAAGGTATCAGCTGGAAATTCATTCCTCCCAGGGCACCAAATTTTGGAGGCCTTTGGGAGGCAGGGGTCAAGTCCTTCAAGTATCATCTTAAGCGAGTGATGGGTAATGCGAGATTAACATACGAGGGTTTTTTGACAGTAATCACTCAAATTGAAGGTGTTCTAAATTCGCGTCCCCTTGTACCTTTCTCATCGGAAGCAGAGGATCTGAACGCTTTGACTCCTGGCCACTTTTTAATTGGAAGATCAATCAATTATATTGTTGAACCTGATGTAACAAATATTCACGAGACTAAATTAAAGTCTTGGCAAAGACACACCAAGTTAATCCAGTTAATTTGGAAGAAATGGTCCAATGATTATTTAAGTTGTTTACAATAGAGATCAAAATGGGTATTTGAAAAGAATAATGTAAAACTAAATGATTTAGTTATTGTAAAAGAAGATAACACTGCAGTTTGTAATTGGCCTCTAGGGAGAATTGTGAAATTGTTCCCAGGTAAAGATGGGAAAATAAGTTGTTAATGTCAAGACTCAAAGAGGAATATTTAAAAGACCTATAACTAAAATTTGTGTGTTGCCTATTGAAAATTAATCATTGTGTAATTATATATATATATATTTGTGTGTGTCTTAAAAATGTAATATCAATTTATTTCTGCTTTAGTATTTGTTAATATATTAAATTTTCTTATTGTGATTAATTATACATTTATTGTGATTGAATGTTTTCAACATGTCAATGGGGGCCGGTATGTTAGCGCCTGTTAGAGAACTACTGCCGCGCCATCTACTTAACTGTAACCAAGAGATGAGCTGATGAATATTAACTGGCAGCGTGCCTACTTGTGCGTGTATTGTAAACCGTGTCGGCAGTGAGAGTGTGTGGGAGGCGATGAAAGTCGCTCTCCAATTATTCGAAATAAAGCAATTTTTCTACAGTCCACTTTCTTCAATGTGTTTAGCTGGCCGATACACATACCATGCAAGAGTGGAACTGATCCACAATTATGTTCAGATACTCTGCAGCTTTCATGGTCTATTCTACCACAACTAAGGGTCCCAGAGGCATCCATGAGAACATCCCCCACCACCAGCCTGTGTATGACCTGCTATAAGGGGGGGGGAAGTAACTATTGGCATGGAAGATGGCATATGCCGGCACAACCATCAATGTGATGAATGAGAAATCAAGATTCATCTGACCAAGCAACTGTCTTCAACTTATCCATGGTCCAGTCTCTATATTCCTGGGCCCAATGTAGGCGTTGTTGATTTGTTGACCCAATGCAACGTTTGGTCAACAGAGGCACGAGTGGGATGTCTTCTGTGCAGTTTGTTATCCAACAGTGTTTGCTGAACTGTGTGTTCTGAAACACTTGGACCTGGACTGTATTTGGGCTGTCATCTGAGCGACTGTCTGGCGCTGCTTTTGTTGTACCAAGCGGGACAATAGGTGACATCTTTTTCTTTGACGATGTGTGGACATCTAACACCTTAAAGTCTACTGCAAGTTTCACCATTATTTATCCACTTTGCATATATACTAACAATGGCAGATTGTGAAAAACCTACCAGTCATGCAGTTTCAGAGATACTCTTCAAGTCTTCAAGCCATTACAATCTGCCTTTAAATTCACTTAAGATTCATAGCCTTTCCCATCACACACAAAAGTAAATGATTCCTTAAGATTCTCCAGCAGCAGTTAAATACCATTCCCACTTAATCACATGCCCTCCATGTCATTCATACAAGTTCACTGAAAAATGTGGGAATGGTCACTCGTCAGTGCAGATCAAGATTTATAAACCATATAAAAATTTTCACTACCTGCAAATAAGGCCCATCTAGAAAACGACAGTTATGCTTGTGACATCAAAACTGAAATGTAATGTTCCTATGTCACTGTGTAAAAAGGTTTTCAAACAATAACCTAGTGGCTCTCAACTTTTTTTTTTTTTGGCTCCATGCACCGCTTTTGCAATTGTTTGATGATCATCCCTTTACTTAAATTTAGATTTTTTTTGTGTCTTATTAATTAAACTAGAAAAGTATAGAAAATGTTGATAAATACCAAAACTTGAAGCAAAATAGTTTTTTATGCTCATGAAACTTATTACTTAACACATTAATAAATGTATTCCCCCTTTCTTGAGAAGCCCTGTAATAATCTATAAAAATTTTCAATGAAATATGAGGTGAGTGCCTAACTGTTGGTTCTGCTATTATTTAAAATATTCACACACAATTTTGATAAAACGTTTAGTTAAAATTGAGACGGTACAAGCATCTTATCAATGATGTCAATGGTCTTGTAAACAAGGAAACAGTAAATGACATTGAAGTTAGTTTTTACACAACATTCTCAAGATACCTTACATCTTATCACGATTCACACTGGTATAAGCCTCCAATTTAATAGGTTCGTGAGCTTGAATTTGGACATTAGTCACGGTTTAAAGCAGAAGCAATGTATGAACAACAGCAATTTTTCACCAAGCCTTCATATGTTTACAGATGAAAGTGAATTATTAAAAAATAAATAAATAAAATAAAATTAATTCCAAAAGTTAAAAACAAAAAGGAATTAAATATATACTGCATTATGTTACACATTTAAATTAAAGCTTACGGAAAAAGAGAGATGATTAAAAAAACCTAGAGTTGAATGGATGTTTCACAAAACAGTAAATTCCATACACTACTACAACTGAACACAAACTTTTGGAAGATTATATGGTCAAAGACTGTCTCCAAGAAGAATATGTTTCATAAGACCTATTTCATAAAAGGGCCATTGGAATTAAATATTACCCATTTATTTTTATTGAAGGATATACTTAACATCCCCAAAAAGCTGTATAATGATATGAAATTAATTTAAAAGATATAGCTGCCTTTTAGTGGAACAAAACTTTGCCACATTAAGTATAACAAGCTGATAAACAATTCTGGACAAAGTGAATCAAATTTTGAAAACTTAAAACGAATTTAATTCCCATTTTCTTCCACATTTATACACCCAACACCTACCCCTAACACCATAACTGGAATGATACCTGAAAGTCACAAATATCTACAACCTTCTACAGTTTACCCTGAATACTTTCAGTACAATCAAAATAGCAATGCCTCAAAACATCATTGGAAATGAAATCTCAGGATGCTTGCTATATCTGATGAACAAGAGACCAAAGTCTTATTTCTGCTAAAATTTTCAAGGAACTGTAGCTTAGTGATCTGATACACCAAAGCTATTAATTTCCACATCTCCACAGGTCCTCTGCTATGAATCCTTTCTTAGTCACCTTAAAATATTCCTAAAACAAACACTAAGGCTGTTTGACAAGGGAAACAAAATATGAGTGAATAGGTGTGTTCCTATTTTTAAAAAAATGCACTCCCAACTTCTTGGCCTCTGCGGGGTAGAAAATTGTTTTCTTTAATCTATTGTAGTAGTAATTCCTATTTTTAATTGTGGCAGCAATGAATAAGTTCTTGTTATCTCGAATGAATCTCTGTTATTAGTAAGTTCCTTATCTTAAGGCGTTTACTGTATAGAAGATATTCATGCTGAAACATAAAAGAGCACAAGACACACAATTCAAAAATCTATAAAAAAAAAAGTCTTCTAGTCACGACACAAATGCAAAAATGTAAAAGGGGACTATCTGAAGTGAATAAAACCAGAAGTTACTTCAGTAGTTTTCAGGAACAGGCTGAGCTTTTCCAGTTTCATTTTAATCAAATTTGCAATTCCACATCTACACACTTTTATAAAATCTAACATGAAACAGTAAGTTAAGTATTTTAAACACCAAATCTCTTACTTGTCTCAATTACATGGCCAGAGTAAATTATTTACACAAATAAAACAAACATACATAAATCTTAATTGCAGACAATGAAAAAAGTGTGTAATAAACATGCTTTAATAAATATTTCCCGAGATAAAATTAATAAATAAAATCACCTGATACTCCATACACAGGAGCAATATGCTGAGTTACTGGTATCTGACATGCATTAGAGCCATAAAGTGAAAGTATAGATTCTTTAGTCATTTTATTGGTTTGGTTTACATCTGCCTCAGATTTTTGACTAAAAAAGTCTGCTTCATCATTAGAAACACTATTTTTGGGAACTGCATTTACATTAGGTATTGCTTGTGTGGTCGGTAAACTTTTCTCAGGTACAGATGCCACAGGTGCACTAAGGAATGCATCAAAAATGTTGTCATCTATAGCAGCACTTGCTTCTCCTATCAGAAAAAGATTAAACAAAATTATGCCCAATAATTATTAATAAAGCAAGCAAACATTTTATCTCCCTAGCACTTGGAAAACTTTGAAAATACAGGAAAATTTATGAAAACAAACACTAGATTTTAATATATTTTCAAAATAAAAAGTTCAGATTTATTAGCAAAGTGATAATGTTAGAACTTAATACATTTGCAGAAAGACAAGTTTATGTCTGTCATCCTAAAAATTTCAAATTATAGTTATTTTTATATAAACACACGTATTTGTTATAATTATGCTGATTTTATGTTACGAGTGGAAAAATAAAGTTTAGATATCCTTATAAAAATTAAAGAACCATAAAAAATCTACAAATTTTAACTTACTTTCATTTACAAGCATACAAGGCTAAGCTCGATTAAGAAAACAGTTTTTAACGCAGTTCTTATTCTACTGAAGCAATTTAAATTTTTTTTCAATAAATCAGAAGCCAGCTTTATTCATAAAATTAATTACAGGAAAAATATTACCCAAATTTAATAAATCTGTTCCAGGCACTTGATGTGCATTAGATTTAGGTGGATCTTGATGCACAGGTTTAGATGAAGGACTGTGAGGTCCTGTACTGTGGGGCCGAGGTAATGCTGTTGGATGTTGAGGCAGAGCCTTTGAAGTGAAAAAGAAGAGATCAGAAATTATTTTCTTAAAATAGGGATTCAGAATGATGCATTTGATAGCAAAATCAGAAGCCATAAAATGTCACAAAAATAACCACTGAACAAGATATAAATGTCAAAATCACAGCAGTTCATGTACAGTACACATCATAAGCTCTCACACATGAAGTATTCCAAATCAATAAAATCAGCGATTTTAAAATGAACAAGTTTTCTGAGATCCACATTAAAACGGAGATAACGTAAGACAAAATAAAAAAATCTAGTTTTATCATCTATTTGCAAACACAAGGTTTAACTAAAAGATTTTCATAATAAGAATTCAAAGGAATAAACAACATCTATAAGGTTTAGGAGGAGTAATACCGTTTAATTACTAGTTCTCGCAATTCAGAATGGATATGGATTAAGCCATTAAATATGTCTATTTGAAGATAAAGCAATTTATATTTTTCTAAAATTTCATTACATTTTAAAAAGTCAGTTTATTTAACATTTTAAAGTTTTCACTTTCAGTTTACACTCCATGCAATAAATAGAATGGATTACCTGACTATAGAAACACACACTATACCTCAGAGGAAGAGATACTTTCATAGATTTTCTAAAGGGAACTTGCTTGTAACCATGTTACACATGGAAAAAACTACAAAAAATCCTATACAGCTACCCTGTTCATTAGGTTTTAACCCAGGCCAAACTATTAGTGTTCAGCACTCTTTGTCTACTTGGGAAGTAGTGGGTATGGTATAATTTATAATTGTGTTTTTAATTTGATTTTTAAAGACACTATAATTAAATTTTGCTTAGATTTTAATTTCTTTGTATGAAAGATGTCATTACTAATGAATTAAGATTACTAATGAAATATGTCATTTGCTTTCCAATCAACTTTAATGAGTACACAATGAATACAAAATTTAAATGATAACACAGTAGAACTCTTAACTGGGCTTCTATCAACGAAGGTCTCTATTAACTAATTCAACAATGAATATAAAGAAACTATTAAGAAAAGGGAATAACAGAGAGTATAATAAAAATTAGTAACATTCATGAATTTTCTTATCAGTGATTGAACTTTTGGCTTTTCTTATCAGCAACAGATCATTTAATAGCATTCCATTACTACATTACAGTAAAAGGTGCGATTTACACGTATTACAGATAAAAGCAACACTAACTGACAATGGATTTAGACATGTTAAATAAAGAAAAGGAAAAGAAAAAGGATGTGAAGACATCGCTCTAAATCATGTTTCATTATGGATAAATGCAGAAAACAAATTTTTCAGGTTTTGAGAGATGAAGAAATCATTAACAGGAGTAATGCTGAAGATTACAATAATATGAAAATGAACAACATGAAAATTAGGCATACTAAAGCTTTGGTGTCATTTTCATTAATATGAAGGTTATCTGCCAAAGGGAAGAGATTCCTTCTCAGGTGATTTCATAAAGGGAATTTGCTCATATCCATGTTGCACTTGACAAAAACCATGAAAATTCCCAAGCTGCTGTCTGTTTCCTAAGATTTATATCACTGTGAACTACCACTGTTCAATGGTTTTACTGCTTACTGTAAACTCTTAAACATTTACAGCAACATTCTGATAGTTCTTCAGAGCTTTTATGGATAAAACAATGACATAATCATGTGGCAACTTTTTTTTAATTGTCTCATAAAAATGTACGTAAGAAATTTGAAAAAATTCACCATTTGCATAAATTTTGATTGAGCTCATTTACCACTTTTTTCCATGAATATTTTTAATACGAAATAAAATCTTGTGCAGATTATTAGTATAAATGAAGGAAACAAATTCTACCTAATAATAAAGTTTCTGAAAATGTCAATAGTAGTACTCGCACACCTATTTTTAGAATTTCAAATAATTTTTGAATAACTTTGTTGAAAGAAAAAAAATGGCCTGATTTAAAATTTAGTCTATAACTGAGTTTTCGATTATCCATAGTGATTACAGTTCCAATTACTCTGGATAATTGAGGTTCCCTTCTAATATAAATCATAAAAACTCGATTGCATTCTATTACACACTGGTAATAATATCAATTAAAAAAGTATTAAGAACCTGAATATCATATAAAAAATATTTTGAACTCAGATTTAATTACATTTCATGATATTTTTCCAGTCACAAAAATATAACAGGATAGACAGAAAACTGACAAAAATCTACAAAACTTTATATAGTATGATTTTAATAGGACATACAGGTATCTCAATCACAGCAGAGACTTTACTTCTGGACTTCTTTTTTTCTCTCTCCTTCCGTTTTTCTTCTTCAATATCAAACTAAATTAAGCATAGGTAAGTATTAGAAACAAATTTGGAGGGGGTAAACAAAATACTGAAGAATAGACATACTACATACTGCAGGTTTGGGAGCAGGAGGCGGAACCCATTCCTTAGCTATGTATTTCTTTTGTTCATATTTAGCCCTGATAAAAGCTTCTAAGGATCTGAGAATGTGTTAAAGTGTACAACAAATGAAATACAAGATTAGATGTAAGGAACGAAATTAAATACAAAATTTCTTTACTAATTATGGAGTTTATATTCCATTTTAATATTAAATTTAAACCTGAAAATACACAGCTGTGCAATAACCTCAAAATTTATAAACAATAACTTCAATAAAATAACTTAGAGTGCAATGTGAAATATGGAGCATTTAAAAGGCTCATATACACATTATAACCATAATCCAGCTAATGCCTTTTTAGATATCTATTTAAATATATTTTAAGCTTTTATACATGCACAGTCATACACATTAGAAATATATAGCAAACAATATTCCACACATCCTTTGAGCTCTAATTACAGAATTAAATATTTCAAATTTTTTGTCCAGACGGCCAAAAAAAAACCCTCAGAATACACATTATGTCCATAAAAGACTCATGTAGAATTAATTCTTGCAACTACTGGTCAGAGACAAACACTTCCAGATACAAGCATGTTTTAAACATGGTAAATATTCATGTTTTGGCATTTCTTAATAAAAAAATAAACAAAATTTTGCAAAATTCCAAAATCAAACATGTCATGCGATTTTTGTCCTTTTTATTGCAGCATGAGTAATTTCTCAAGCTGCAATGTGTTGATAGTCATGCAGTGATGAAAGCAAAAGATAATCATCTGCCAGGTTGGTGTCAATACTGAAACGAAACTAGAATCTGAGCTCTCATATGTTTCATTATAAAAAAAATTCCATATTCACATGTGTAAAGCACAAAATTTTTTAAAAAAAGGAGGTTGCTTCCAGAGGTCAGGATTTTAGAACATTCTGGATTATGGACATCCAGATTTTGAACTTTGCACTGTATTTAATTTACACATTTACACATGCATTATGGACATTTTAATATTTTTTTTTTACTCTGCTAGGACAAGGCCAAAAAAAAATGTTTTCATTGAACTATCCCTCCAATGGTGTTGAAACCATTCTCACTAAATTCTCCGTTTTTATTTTGACAAACAGCACAGTTGAAAATACATGCTCCAAGGGCAAAACATAGTGAGGTGTAACAGATACAAGGAATCTAGATTCAGGAATATGCAGGGATCCCACAGGAAGACAAAAAATGAGAATGAAGAATTTTGAATTGATTGAAATTAACTTCATTTTGTACACATAAAACTGAATTTCACATTTTACACACAGAACTGGGAGTACTTCAAATACACATCTGAGATAGTGGTAACATAATTTAGTATGCCAAAACTGTAAAAATTTAGTATGCCAAAAAAAAGAATCTATGAATGTTTGAAATTTTTGCAAATTCTTTTTAGTATATTATGATATAAATACAACATTTATACTAGTAGTGATAACAATAAGCAGTTGATATACAACTTTTAGGTCACAGTCTAGTATCACCAAAAAGTTTTAACCTGGGCTATCTACTACTATTTGATATGCAAAAAAATTTGAAGGTTTAAAACCAAAAATAAATTTTCAGAAAATAATAAGTTTTGGAAATAAAGAGGGAATAGTGTATGCAATACACCAATTAAAGAAACTGTTTCCTCCATGCAGAAATTTGAGCTTGGTTTCTCATTATTAGTCTAATCTGATACCAAGGTTTGAAATAGCAAACAATAGTGTGACGAAAAACATGAAAGCAAAATCAAAGTTCATTCTGAATAACATCTGACCAACATTAAGGCATGTCAGTATACCAAATATACAGATAAATTATACATACTAATGTAAAAAGAAGCAATCTCAAACTCTACGTTAAAGGAAATTTAGGCCTGATGATGAAAAATCAAATACTAAGGAAAATGTTGCACTACATTAGCATTAATATATAACTTTGCAAAGTATAACTGTACTACCTCCTTTAATTCATTTACCTTGTTCTGCTTATTACGAAAATAAAATAGCAAACTAGAACACAATCAGGAATGACTTAATTTCAAGGCTAATTTTGAATTTTTTGGGGGAGGGAGTATATGCAATGAATTTTGGCCATCAAACTGCATGCAAAATTTTTTATGTGGCCCGTCACACAAAAAGGGCAGACACTCTTGTGTGATATCTTGCAAAAAAACCAGAAAACATTAAGAAATTATTTCACATGTTCTTAAAAGACATAAACAATATTCCCCATACTTACCGAAATATATCACAATGCTGCATCTGATTTCATCCTGGTTTCAGATATTTCAATAAATATTTCTTAAATGCAACATATTACTTGCTGTTAATGTTCATAAAAGAATGCTGTTCATTCTACATGTTCTTAAAAGACATAAACAATATTCCCCATACATACCAAAATATATCACAATGCTGTATCTGATTTCATCCTGGTTTCAGATATTTCAATAAATATTTCTTAAATGCACACATATTACTTGCTACATAGTAAGAAATGAAATACACTCCTTCTATATTCCCTACTGAAGTGGTAGTCAACATATCAGTCTAGTAAGCTGAAGAGATGATTTTAATTTCCAGCGAATTGGCATCAGTCATGTTCATTCAGAATTCTGTATGCAGAGCAACTTCAGAACATATGAACATACTTCCTTTTGCACAAAATGCCATGCTTAAATAAATTAGAAGCAACAGATATAAAACAAGCCAGTGTTGATTATTATGCAGAAAAGTCCAAATTTCATTATTCATTCATATAGTCAAAATGAAAATAATACACATATGACTACTGAGGAACAATTTTAAAATGTTAAGGCAAATTTTTATGTCAATAAATTGAGAATATGCATCAGAGAAAGGTTTAAGTTATGGGAAGTTTAAGACTTTTAATTAATCTGTCTCATTTACTCAAAGTCAGATAAAGCAAATTCTTACCAAGATTTCAGAAAAATTATTACACTGATAGAAATTTTGCGCATGGCGTTCTTTAAATGAAAATTTAAGACATTGTATAATGTAAAAAAATAAAATAAAAAAAGCTGTGTTGATATTAGAAACGTCATTTTACAATGCCATTATATTAAGGTTAAACAGTATAACTTACAGTACTGTATAGAACTAAATTATATTAAATAATAAATTACTGCAAACAAAATTGATGACACTTGACACAGTTTTCAGTTTAATAAATAAAATTTTAAAAAATATTAAATTTACAGTTTGACAATTACATGATGTGAAACAGTTTATAGTACGAATATTTCAGACTGCATTCTGCACAAGTTAGAAAAGGGGAGCATATTTTATGAATTAGCAGAATAGTCTGGGAATTCATGTGTGAACTTTATGAAGCACGCACTGTGGTGGATGGAAGGAACTTTGAACATTTTCTGTAACCATAATTATTTCCTTCATCTGTATATTACTGTATACAGTATTATTTCCTCATATGTATTTTTAATAAAGTCAAGTTAACATCACTATTGACTCCCTTTCTTGGCATGTCAAACAAGTCTCTGTAGCACAGCACGGTTTAATTTTCGAACACAATTTCCTATGTAAAACTTGTTTGAGAGTCTAATAGACCAGCACGTACAGTTTGTAATTTACCTTTTGGGGCACCTTGAATATCATTTTCACATTGTAATTCCTCTTCTGAGATCTGCACTCTAAAAGCCTCAGCTCTGGGAGTTTTCTCTGGGAACGTGGGTTCCTAATTGACATCTATCCCAGCAGCTAGTGTCATGGGCCAGTTACTGAATGATGATGATTTATTCATCTCCAAATCCTGCATGATTTGTTGAGATGCCATCTCCCCAAAACTGAATAGTAGTAGGCAAGGCCTCAGGCCAGC
Organism: Stegodyphus mimosarum; assembly: GCA_000611955.2. Lineage (NCBI taxonomy): Eukaryota > Metazoa > Arthropoda > Arachnida > Araneae > Eresidae > Stegodyphus > Stegodyphus mimosarum. Next base: position 437,725 of record KK117538.1, read on the forward strand.
ATTTAATATTTCCTTCATGCAGCACATTTGATGAACTTGCTTCTCCTGCCTAATACAAACTCACAGCTGCTTTAATTAGCAGGAGTAGGTATTTACCTACTGAAGTCTGACTGATTTATATAATACTGGCCACTTCTGAGTTTTTTTTAAAATGCATTAACTGCACATAACCTGGACTATACCAAAACTATGCTTTATCTAACTTAGACTATAAAAAACATTCATAAATTTATCTACACTACTTTGAGCATCTTTGTAATAGGAAGTACAAAAACGGGATTAATATATAATGGAACAAAGCCTACAAATTACTTTTTTAAACATTCTGCATAATTGACATGATTTGTTTCTTTTTATATCGAAGGGGAATTCCAATATAGTTACTTGTTCCTAAGAATTTTAAAACAGACAACCATGACAATTTCCTTATATAAAATAGACTCCTACACAAAATTTCAATAATTACAAATGTCCTGACCTTGAATTTTGTAAGGTTATTTTTGTGTGATGAAAAATTAAATTATGCTAGCAAAAAATTCATGAACATCTTTTGAGGTCATATTGACTGCACATAAGTATGAGGCAAAATTTCACATGAATAATATACCAATTAATATATCAGGCATGCATCACGTAAACAAATGGGATGGGATGGGATGGGATGGGATGGGATGAGTAAGATAATTGGTGCAAAACCAAAGATGATTATACTGCACCAAACGCGAGGTGGTATGACTTTTTTTGATGAATTCAAAAAAATTATGACTAAAGAAAATAAGAAGGTGAACATATGTATCAAATCCAGAGGATGATGTCATACAAATAAAAGGTAAAAGCACAGAAGTAGTAAACTTTGAAATACAATAAATAATCTTCAAAACAGATTAGATTACATAATAAAAGCCAGTCTCTTAAATAATAAAACAAATTACTATTGACATCTTTTCCTATTAAACGGTCGAGAATACCTCTCGACCGTTTAATAGTCACAGCTATTAAAATATTTCTCATGAAGACTATTAACACATGGACACTCAATTATAATATGATGGACTGACAGACAGACATTACAATTTAAACAAACAGGCTTTCTCACCTTTCAAAAGATAGTTACGAGTCACTCTAGTGTGACCAATTCCGAGAATAGTCAAAAGAACTTCCTCCTTACGATTTCTAGTAAAAATCCAATGCTCAATTCTAGGCTTTACACTTCTCAACTTGTTGTTATAAACCTGAACATCCCAAAGTTGCTGCCATTTTTGTAGGATCTTCTCTTTGATGACACGATATATATCTCTAAAAGGAATGAGGTAACTGGACAGTTCAACGGCAGATTTCGCTGCGATATCTGCCAGCTCATTTCCTTTTATTCCCACATGTGCAGGAACCCAGCAGTACAGGATTTCATATCCGCGACTTCTTCAGTTTATATTCAACTTGCATACATCAACTATCACAGGATTCTCGGTCCTGGAAAAAGATTCTCCTTATACGAGTCAGTGTATATAATGAATTTTTTATAGTCCAGCTTTGAGATGTACAAAAGACCATAATATATTGCAGTTAGTTCAGATGATAAGATTGAGAAAGCGTAGTGCAAACTCCTGCCCTGTATGTGATTTCCACTAGCAAATGCCATCCCAACATGAACATTTGACTTGGATCCATCTGTATATATTGGATGATATCTGCTATATTTATGCCTGTGCTCGGCAAAGATTTGTCTGTAAACAATCTCATTAGTACTTGCCTTCACATGATGGTCAAAAACATCAAGAAGCTGGATCTGTGCACTCTTGCAAGGTGGGATTTAAAAATTCTGCACTGCTTGGAGGCCCATATCAGAGAGGCAGAGTTCCTCAATGACAGGGCAAACTCTAAAAGGAAAGGTAGGCACACAGGATGGGCGTGCTTCAAATAAATTATTATACACATTATCAAGTAAGCACAGCTTATTAGGATGTTCAGGTTGCGACAAAAGATTAAAATACTGCAAAACGGACAACTGCTCATGCCTCAGATGAAGTGTTGGTTCGTTAGAGTCGACATAAAGGCTATGGACAGGGGGCGTCCTAAAAATTTTACTTTGGGCACAACTGGAATCATTGAACCATTCAGATATAACTCAGGCTCAGGATGGAGACCTCTCTTCCTACAAAAGTGCATGCATAAAGTCCTCTGTTTCAAAAATGTAAATCCTTGTTTTTCTGACCAGTTTTGGATCCTGTTCAAAGCGATCTGCAGTTGCCTCTCTACATGTCTCATGTCTGCCCCTTGACAGCTAATTTGTAGATCGTCAACGTATAAAGATCCCACAATGGAGGGAGGAAGTTCCTTTAGTACAGAGTTGATTTTTAAGTTGAACAGAGTTACACTGAGCACACAGCCTTGAGGCACACCCTCTTCCTGTTCAAAAACATCCGACAAAACAGAGCCAATCCTTACTTGGAGAAGTTCTAGTGTTAAAAAAATTCTGAATGAAAATTGGTAGGTTGCCGCGCCGGCCACTGTCATGAAGACCCCAAAGTATACCGTATCTCCATGGCTTATCATAAGCTTTCTCAATGTAAAAAAAAAAAAAAAAAAAAAAGTTTCTTTCAACAAAAAGCTTTTCGAATGAATGTCTCCAAAAGGAGCATGTTATCTACTCTTGCTCTTCCCTTTCGAAAACCACTTTGATAAGGCGCTATAACATTATTCTTTTCCAAGAAGTAGACTATGCGGCTGTTTACCATTTTTTCAAATAACTTGCATACACAACTCGTAAGGGTAACTCGCCGATAGTTTGAGGAATCCCTCGATTCTTTTCCTGGCTTAGCAATAGGAATCACAACAGCTCTCCTCCATGCACTCACAAAATTACTCTTTCTATGCCCTATTATAAAGAGTGAGAAGGGCTGTCAACGACTTACAGGACAGATGCTTCAGCATTTCGTAATGCACGCCATCAAGACCTAGACAAGACCTATGTGTCTGCAACAAAGCTGTGTAACTCTAGCATAGTAAAATCTCTATTATAAGGCTCAAAGTTGGGAGAGTTGAAAGTGATGGGATTTCTTTCAGAGCGCACCTTGATAGAGAGAAATGCAGGTGAATAGTTTCTGCTGGGAGAAACGGCAGCAAATGTCTCACCAATCGTATTTGCAATTTCTTCTATGGAGCTAATCTCTCAGCTATCTTTTTCCAAAAAGGAAAGTGAAGTGAGTGGTCTTTATCAATCCCGCATGCTTTTTTAACTCTTTTTCAAACCTGCTTATTAGGCGTAGAGGATGTTATTGATGACACATATGAAATCCAGGAATCCCTCCGGCTCTGTCTTCTTACTTTTTGTGAGTTTGGTTTTGGCTTTTTAAACACTATAAGGTTGTGCAAAGTAGGGTATCTGCGAAAAATTCCCCATGCTTTTTTTCTGTTTTTTCAATGAATCATGACAATCACAATTCAACCATGGTTTCGAACATTTTAGCATTTTTCCTGATGTTCTAGGAATTGAGAGCACAGCTGCCAGAATAATGGCATTTGTAATTGCTTCCAATGCATCGATACTCATATCTTCAACCATATTCTCTGTGAGCTCTGCAGAGGAGTTCCCAGTTGGCCTTATCAAGTATAAACCGAGAGCGTCTCAACATGGAGTTTGCTCCTCTTCGTGCAAGAGACAAAAATGGGATAATGATCGCTGTTGTAAAGATCACTTCCAACACTAAAATTGCAAAATGGCAACAGAGATGGTGAACAGATGACTAGATCAAGAGCGTGAAATGTCCTTGTAGGTTCATAGGAGTATGTGTCCTGCCCATTATTCAAAAGACAGAGGCAATGATCTTGGATCATCTGCTCAATTTGCCTTCCTCGAGAATTGGTGTCTCTACTTCCCCAGAATTCATTATGGCCGTTAAAATCCCCTATTATGATAAAGGTCTCCGGAGGTAATTTAAATGTTGTTCATCAACGTACTCATTTGGAAGCAAATAAAGAGAAACAACTGAAACCACAATCTGAAATTTCACCCGTATAGCGACAACTTGCAGTGATGTTGTTAAAGGATGTGTATCTGATGGATAGTTCAGTGAAACGAGACCTACACCTCCAAGATTATCTTTCCTGACAAACGAAAACCTCTGGAGTTTTGCTTGTTGTTCCGTTTCAGGTTTGTTTCCTGTATTTCCAAGCACATAGGATGTTGAGTAGTGACCATACTTTTGATGTCAAGCAAATTTCGGTGGAAGCCATGACAGTTTCCTGAGAAGAGGGTGGCCATTATAATTTACGTTTATTCTTTCTGTGCTGCTTTTTAGTTTTTCGTGAAAGTAGATGCTTGGGAACTTCTAGCCCCTGCTCTACTTCCATACTATCTGAATCTAAAAATTCAGATACCATGTCATCAAATGAGCTATTACTAAGGCTTCTATTTTTGTTAGCTATTTTTGGAGAGACATTTCTGGGTTTGCTTTGAATTACTATTTCTTTTTTCTGTATGCCATGGGTTGGATTTTCCTTTTTCTTGCTTGCTTGCAGTCTGCTGGGTTTGATTTGATGGAATCTACACTCACGTTTGTGAAAATTGCAACACCAAGAAGGAATCGTCATAATTGAATGCAATTTAATACACAGTTGAGTGGTAGTGGTACAAATAAATGATTAAATGTTCAAAGCAAACAAACAAGAACAAGAGATCAGAATCAGTATTTTGTGTGGCCACCACGCGCCGCAATAAGTGCTGCTACACGACGTGGCATGGAGTCAAACAAAGTTTGAATGTCTGACTGAGGAAGAGCATTCCATATCGTTTGTACGCGTACCCAAAGTTCGTCTGCAGACGCAACAGGACGAGGATCACGAGCAAGACGCCGACCAATGACATCCCACACATGTTCAATTGGCGACATATCCGGGGAACACGCAGGCCAAGGAAGAAGCTGTACCTGCTGCGCTGCAAAGAAGGATTTAACAATCCGAGCAGTATGAGGGCGGGCATTGTCCTGTTGAAATACAGCGCCTGGCAAGCTTTGAAGGAAGGGAACAGCTTCGGGCTGTAGAACTTCACGGATATACCGGTTGCTGTTCAGATTGCCCACAATTCGTAGCAATTGAGATCGTCTATGATATGCTATGGCGCCCCAGACCATAACTCCGGGTGTTCGTCCACTGTGGCGTTCGATAATGCACTCCGGAAGGTGGCGTTCACCGGCATAGCGTCTGACACGAATGCGGCCATCATGGTACCACAAATTAAAGCGGGATTCGTCAGAAAACACGACATGCTGCCAATCAGCACGCCAGTCTCTATGCTGATTGGCCCATTGTAGCCGCAGGCGGCGATGGTCGTGCGTTAGGGGGATCCTGTATAAAGGAGTCCGTGCGCGCAGTCCACACTGCAGCAGACGTCTACGAATTGATGAAGCACACAATGAAACACCTGTAGCTATTGACCACAGTGCTGCCAATTGTCTAGAGGAAGCTGTACGGTCCGTCCGCGCCATGCGGACCAGGTGTCTATCATCGCGAGCTGACGTCACATTTCGGGGTCCACTCCCGGATTTCCGAGTTGTCCGACACTCGTCCGTCCACTGCTTCCAAACGCGCATCACTGTGCTGCTGTTACGCTGCACACGAGAGGCTACTGCACGATACGACAATCCAGCTTCACGAAGGCCGATGATTCTCCCTCGTTCAAACTCTGTAAGTTGTTCAAATCTCGCTCTCTTTCGTCGACGAGGCATAAGTACAGATTGAGTTAACGTTTACCACTAGCAGATAACCACCGATAACCATACACGCCTCGCTACAGCAGTCTATTTATTCGGATCCATCAGCCGTTCAGAGGGCGCTGCTCAGCATACGCATGCGCTACGGATTTGCAATTCTAATCATTTGCATATCATGCGCTACTTTGCATTTCCTGAAAATTTCAGCTCACTCGCGTAAGTCCTTCATGGTGTTGCAATTTTCACAAACGTGAGTGTATGTACTTACTGAAGTTTGGGTGGCAACGTTACGTATTGATTTGAGGGCACTGGTATATGACAAATTTGGTTGAAGCTGTGTGTTTTGAACCAGCCTTTCTGCTTCAGCATAAGAAATGTTTCTAGTAACTTTTGCCATCTGTACTTCCTTTTCTGATTTCCAATTTGGACAGGAACGGGAAAATGCTGGATGGTTACCTTTCAAATTTATACATAATGCCACACCTGTGCAATTTTCACTATCGTGTCCAACCAACGAGCATCAAGCGCACGTCAGGTTGCCATGACAGGATGTCTTTGGAAGGGCCAAAACACTGGCAATGGAAGCATCACATAGGGTTTGGAATATAATGTCTTATGGGGCAGTTAAGACATTCAGTCTTGATATTTTTCGGCAGATCAGGCAAGCTGAAGTTCAGGATCACATGTTTCATGTCTATCAAATGACCATCCTTACACATCTTGATCTGCTTTAGCAGCACGAACCTTTTCGTTAGCTAACTCGGAAATGAACTTTTCTTCTGAAACAAACAGAAGCTCGAATTCCGAAGTCACACCTCTACAGAAATTCAGTGTTTTATGCACTGACACTTAAAGATACCTGTCCAAGGTTGGTTTGTCATAAAAGGGAAGCAGACTGGATGGCCGAAACAGTATCAATAAGCAGGTCTCCAGAACGAAGACGCTTTATGTTCCTTGGCTCACCTATGCAAGAATGGATATATTTGCTCACTAGGAAAGGCGACATCTTCTGCAGTTCACCTGAGGGACTTGAGACAAGAATGCGCAGATTATCAGTAGTTTCTTTGGCATTTGCATCGGTATGTGCTTTCTTATTAGTTGATGTTTCAGGGGGACTGGCACTGGAAACGACAGGACTAGATTACGGGTGACTGATAACATAAATTTTATGTGTTTCCATAATGAAGAGAAAAGGATTCAGGTCCGACCGCCCCACCCACCACGAAGTCCAACAAGGGAACACAGAATCCTGTGCTAGGGCTAGCGAGACCTATACACAAACTCAAGGCCCACAGTCGGCTTTCTCGAAAACAGGTACTCCCGAGAGCTTATCCCCAAGCCTACAAGGACTAGAGACCAGCCGATTAACATCCATGAGGACGACAAGGTGCCTCCCATTTAGCTTAAGCAGAGGCCAAAGCAGTGTGTTGGAGACAGTACCTCGCCTCTCACCTACCAGGACCCTCCTTTCCAACGACACAGGTCTCCACGCACAGCAAACAAGTGGGCAGTTTTCTTGCCGCTCAAAAACTAGAGACAAGGGCAGTTCCAGTTTTTCATAACAAGCCTCAACCTCTGAGGAGGAAAACTACAAGGCAGAATGGAGGGAAAAAAGCTTCAGTTCACAGGAGAGGAGACGGAAAAGAGGCTAGATTACCAGAACTCCAGGATCGTTACACGCATCTCATCAAGATGATCCCCTGAAGGGCTAGGGTACCTCGGGGATTGCTACAGCCGTACTCACAAAAGTGAGCCCCTGAGGGGCACGTAAGCAAATGGTGTAAGAAAGAAGATGCATAACAAGTGGTGGGTGACACTTTTTATTCAAAATTTCCTAAGACATATGTGAATTTATATATTGGTGCATTTTGAAATTTGGCATATTTACTGAGAGCAATAATAACAAAAATGTGGTTTATGCACTTTGTTAAAAGTATTTGAAAGTAAAAACGATGTGACTTTTTTTCCGCTCATCCACAAAGTAAAAAGGTAAGAACGATGTGACTTTTTTCCACTCCTGCACAATGGAGGGGACAGGAAAATAAGGCTGCCACGTATTAAGAAGTTCACCAAGTGAATTATTCTTGGCGCAAACTGAAAAAAAATTCCAAGTTAAATTTTTAAATTTCTCTGTAAATATTGCACCAAATTTTACAAAATTTAATATTTAGGCATAATCTGAGTCATACAATCGAAATCTGGGGAAAAGAATGGTGTTATTTCAGAAAGAGTACCATTTTGTGTCAAAATACCCCTATTAGAATAAAACTATATATAAATCTAATATATATATCCTAAGTCGCACTTTCAAGACATGGAAAATGCAATTTGAATTTCGGCAATTGGCCCAATAGAACAGGAGACCTAGAACTTTTTTTTTTTTTGCGCAATGTACTTTCATTATACATTAATTTATAATTAGAAGGTTTGAATTTTAATATAAGTAGATAATTTTTTTAAAAGTTTTTACTTACATAACCATCAAAAGCTACTATGCAATCAAAGTCAGAAAAGAAGGTGGAAGCAGTTAATTATACAGCACAGGTATCTGAAGGATAAACACGACTGTAAATTATGGAAAGGAAGATCACATAATTAAAATATGCTCAAGAGGTTTTTACAAATCAGAATTATTTTCTACATCACACATTGTGAATGAAGTAAAAATTACAACATATTTAAGAAAATTAAACTCATCTCTTAAAAATCCTAACTTAAAAATCGTTCAAAAAATTTTAACTCATCTCTTAAAAATCCTAACATAAAAATTGTTCAAAAAAAATTTTAACTGATATCAGCTAAAGAGGATACGAATCTGTCTGTGGTCTTCTGAAACTTTCAGGCAAGTTAGCTTCATACACAGCACGAGCCTGGCTATTTCCCATTTGCTGCAGGCACTACAAAAAAAAATTGAAGAGAATTAATTATATGTATTAACTTTAATTAGAAAATTTAGAAAAATTCAAACTCAACAAAGTGCTGTAATGCTAAACAACTGTGAGAATTATAGTAATGTGATTATTTTATATGGATTTTAATCATACTAACAGTTAGCAAGCTCTTTAAGATGACACAGTTTTGGAATTGTCAATTAGCCACATAATAAAAAGACAAGTAAAACACTATTATGGTTTACCATTTCAAAAAATTCCACCCCACAATAGCATAAATCTAAATTACACTAATAGGATACATTAAATGAGGAGCTATAAAAAGGAGCTTCTATTAGTTCTATTAAATTGAGTCCAGTGAAGGGTAATGTAGTTGGATGGTGGCTCAAGGTCAATATCATCAATGCAGTCAAACAGGATTCATTTTTGCTACACAGAAATAGGGAAATTGTTGTGCCCATTCCTTAGGCATGTGCGTAAGGAGGGCAAGAGGGTGGTTAAAATTTTTATTTTGAGGACAGTATGAGTAATTAGATAAACTGTTTGGGTGAGAAAGGTGGAACATGCCGAGAAGGCATCTGATGAATTCAGAGAAATGGCATGTGATAGGTAGAATGGCAGCAGGGCAGATATTGACTCAGTTTGCAAAGATTTAAAAGTAGAAAAAAGTGTCATACCAAGAATCTGGAAATTATTTAAATGCATGACATATGCAGAGAACTAGATCACGGTTGAAAAGTACCACAACAGACTATCAGGACCATTATCTGGCAATGATTACTAAAAAAAAAATGACAATTGATGTCGGACATGACTGCAGCTACAGGAACTTGACTATCAAGATATACCATAAATGATAGATCAAATAAAAGGAGGCTGTATTTAAAAAAAAAAAAAAAAAAAAAAAACCATGATTTGTGTCCCATTAACACAGGATTGAAAAGCTACCCAGTTGCAATGGTCCCAGTGATTGGTGGTGGTGGTAGTGGATTTTATGGCACACCAGAACAGATTATAAACTCCAGACATATGTTACCTAAACACACTCACAATCAAATCCACACAAGAATTACACACAATCACAAATTTAAAATAACAACAGACTTATAAAATTAAAAGTAGTAAAATGATTAATGTTGATAATGCACTCATAATTTAAAGAATATCACATGAGAAGCAATTACAAAATCATTAAAAAAAAGAGAGCTACATTAAAATATATGCCAAGAAATACAAAGATTCAACATCAAAGTTAAATAAGAAAACCCACTCTCTTTCAGGTACTGAAATTAATTAAGAAAAGCCTTTTTTATAAGTATATGGGCAAGAGGAATCGTGAGTCATTTAAATACTTCAGTCAAAGTGTGTTAACCCTTTCAACCTGACTTTTCAACCTGCATGATTAAAATAACTATGAAAAGTAATTTAATTTAATGCTGACACACTAAAAGAAGTGTAATATGAGTTTAAAGTTTTTAACCATTTCTTGGAAATCTCCAGGGACAATATGTCCCAAATCTTATTGTCAACTGAGACTATGTGTCTCAGTCGTCTAGGATATTGCAATAATAACCTTACACTGAATGTGAATAAATAATAAAGTTAAATGAAATGTACGAAATATTTTATTCTTAAAATACAAGTTAAGTATGATATGGCATAAAGCAGTCTTTACAAAGTGCAACCTGATACATTTGGCAAACGGGCCAGGTCTCTTCAGCCACATATTTGTTCCCAATTTCCTTAAAAACACTGCAAATGTAAAAACCCATTTAAAAGTGGGTTTTACTTACCCAATGGGAGGGGGGGAATTAAATCTAATTTTAGAGACGTATGTGCCCATTAGGACTGAAAGGGTTAAAATACAGACATTCAGTTACAAAACTACATACTACCAGAACACTATCACAGTGAGAACAAACAGGTTCACCCTCAACCTTCAAGAGATACTGTGTGTAACTCGACAGGGCCCCTACAGTAGGATTCACAATTTTAAGGTTGTGATTGACCTGAGAATCCCATATCTAGCTGTCATTTATTTAGGACGTTTTTCTTGATGACCTTTTGGATATTCATAATAGGAACATGCTGGCTGCACAGATCAATAGCAGATTTAACTGCAAGCTCCTTTCCTTTGATCCCAATATGACCAGCAGCACAGAACTTTATATCCATGCATCAGGAAGTTTACATTTAACTTTAGGATTCAACAACTACAGGACTGTGAGTGTTGGAAAAGGTTTCTAAAGCTTTTAATGAACAAAAACACTTAATATAGAACACTCAGTTCAGATATCAAGACTGAGCATGCGTAGTGCAAGCATCTGCCCTCCATACGGTCGCCTATTACAAATGCTGTCCCAGCATGACTAGCTGTCTGACTCATCTGTATATATGGGAACGTGGATGCTACCTTTATGTCCACGCTCAAGGAAAAGCTGTTTGTATATGATCTCGCTAGTGTTTCTCTTATCATGATGGTAGAAAAACATCAAGAATCTTGATTTGCGCTAACTAACTAGCATGCCAGAATTTCAAAATGCTGTACCGATTGGGTGGACACATTACACTGGAATGTTCTTCAATCAAAGAGCAAGCTTTTAATGAAAAAGAAGACACAAAATGGTCATGTTTCAATTAGAAGATTCACACGTGTCATCAAGCAAACTCAGCTTACTATAATGGTCAGTTTCAGATGATATATTAAAAACAATGCAGAAGAGATAATTGCCCACACCTCCACTGGAATAATAGTTCACAGCAATCAACATAAAGGCTTTGGACATTAGTTGTCCCGAATGCTCCAGAACTAATTCACAGTGCCTGATAATGAACTGGATCTAGTTTTAACAAAATTGAAGGCCATGCAGATCCATAAACAACTTAGTCATAGTCCAATCTAGAGCAGACAAGTGTTCTGTAAGTGTGAAGAAAAAAGCAGTGCTCTACGCCCCAGAAAGTGTTCGCCAAGATTTTTAAAATATTTAATATTTTGATACAATTCTTGCTCAAATGTAGGGCATGAGGAAGGAAGGCTAGTTTTTGGTCAAACATTACCACTTAAAAACTTTAAACTTTACTTCGTTTAATTGATGCTACAGCGAAGCTTACATCAAAGGGTCAAGCCTTTTGCATAGTGTACCTATGAGCCCAACTGTTGTCTCGGGTGACACACAGTTTCATCAATTACAGCGAACTTCTGCAGCATTTCAAATCCATTGTAACTTTGGCAACATACTCATCCTGAAGTGTTTCATCAAATTGAGACACAAGGCCCACCTGTATTCTCTAAGCCATCGTCACCTTTCTCCAGAAACACTAAAAGCTGCTTACCAAGAATTTGAATTCATGCTAGCAGAGGGAATCATTCGCCCATCAAAAAGCCTCTGAGCCAGTCCTCTCCACATGGTGAAAAAGTCAAATGGTAACTGGCAGCCTCATGTGGATTACCCACAGACTTGATGCTGTCACAGTCCACGACAGTTATCGCCTGTACCACATATACAAGACTGTACCCAAATCTTTCATGGCAAACACATTTGTCCTACTCTCGATCTTGCACGGGCATATCATCAAATTCCTATTTATACTGCAGATGTGTCCAAGACTGCTGTGACTGTACTACTTGGCCTCTTGGAGTACTTGAACATGGCATTTGGCCTTCACAATGCAGGCCAAACGTTCCAATGATTCATACACCAAGTATTATCAGGTCCCAATTTCTGCATCCCCTATTTTGATGATATGCTGGTTGCATCTTCAGACACAGCAGAACATTTACAACATCTGCGCTAGATTTTCACCGACCTTCAAAAGCATGGATGAAAACTAAGCCCATCCAAATGTGTACTGGGCCAGTCCTCAATTCTTTTCTTGGATGTCTTATTGTTCCAGATGGGGTAAAGCCTCTACCTGAAAAAGTCAACGCAATCGATGACCTGCTTCAACCAAAAACCATCTCTGAACTAAAGCATTTCCTAAAAATGCTGATTTTTTACAGATTCTTTTTATGAAATGGCACAAAAACACAGGTCCTTCTACATAAGTTTCTGCAGGATATGGGAAAAAAGGGGGGATAAATGACTGGCATCTGCTGCATTTGTGCAATGCAAAAATGAATTAGCAAATGCTCTTATCACTTACATAATGATCAATTCTATATAATGGTAAATGCATCTGCCACAGCCATAGGAGCTGTGCTTTCAGTCCTACACAACTAAAGGACTTCGTTAGATAGCATTTTTTTCAAGGAAATTTACCACTGCCAAAAGGAAATCCAGTATATATGGTAGAGTTGCTTGCTACTACTATTAAGTACTTCTGACACAATTTGGAAGGACATGGTTTCATCACTTTCACTGGCCATCAACCATTATACTTCAAATTTAAACTCAGATTCATGCTCCCCTCGTCAGCTTCGACAACTGGATTTTATTGCTCGGTTCAGTACAGATCAGACATGTCTCTGGCACTGTTAACCGTATCAATGACACTTTATCCATGATGAACAACATCCAACTCACCGCATCAGGTTTTTTTTTTCCTTAATTGCAAAAGCCCAGTTGCATGCTGAAGAACACAAGAGCCTGACATCGAACCCACAAACCTTCCTTGAGTTACGACCACTCCACATTGATCCAACACTTCAAATTTACTGACATACACAACAATAAAATATGTACTTCTATCCCTGCCAATTTTCGACATCAAGCGTTCAATGCTTTACACCATTTGGCACATCCTGGAATTCATGCCTATCAAAAAGATAATTTCAGACAGATTGGTAATCGCCAGCGATAAAGCAAGACATCACAGAATGGACTCATTTATTTATTTGACGTTACTGCAGTAAAATCTCTTGTTACACTCATGGTCCCATTCCACAGTTTAATTTTCCAACAAGACATTTTGATCATATGCACGTACATCTTATAAGCCCACTGCCTCCTTCAAATGATTATACTTACCTTCTAACCTGCATTAACCATTTCACATAATACCCCGAAGCTATTCCTATTAAAAATATTTCCACCCAAACCATAGCTCAGGTGTTCATCCCCCAATGGATTTCACGATTTGCTATGCTTACCACTATCACAACTGACCAAGACTCACAATTTCAATCTCATTTGTTTTCAGCAATCGCCCCTTCTTCTCAGCATTTGTCATATCCAAACAACACACCATAAAATTACATTTCAAACCTGCTTGTCCAGAATGGTGCAACGCTTCATGATCCATAAATATATTGCATAATTACTATATAGCCAAAGATAAACTATATTATATTCCGGCTTTACACCTGACAAGCTCAAAACTATCATCCTTGCATTATGAACCATGCGAGTCCATTAAAAAAATTTAGTTTTTATGAAAACAAATAAACCCAAATATACTCATCAGACAAAATGTTATGCCACACATATACATAAAAAAAGTGCTCACTGGGTTGACAGAGATAGCATAGAAAAAGATGAGAATATTATTTAATGGTTGCCAAGATTACTAAGACGTATTTTTGTCAATATGCACATGCATAATGGAAAAGAGTGCAGATTTAATCAGGCCAGAGATGAGTATCATAAAAAGACACTATTATTCAGCAGCTGTTCATAAAATGCCATTGTTAGCAGCTATGAAAAGCTGAAAAAAGATGGTGGAAAACTGAAGCAGATATCAAGCCTAGTCAACAAATTCAAACTTTACAGAGCTGATTGATGCAAGGGCAAGCAAGCTATGTGCTCCAGGCCTCCACTTTCAAGACGGCCTTAAATCTTCCTATGATAGAAAGTTAAAAAAAAAAAAATTATATGCGCTTTTCAATTTTAGATTTTACGAACAACAAACATTCGAAACAGCAAAATTTTAAACTTCATATTTTAGTTTTTCGTGACTTTCTTAAAAACAATGTCACTCTCTTATATGCTCATTAACAAGCAATATCACTTAGCTAATGTATATTTTAAAAAATTTTAAAGCAGAGATAACAAGTTTTCTTTCATAATAAGAAAAAAAAATTTTTTTTTTCAATGAAAGAAGTTTTTTTTATTTCTGCATTTTACTCATAAACTTGACTAAAATAGCTTAATAAAATTAAATGGTAAATAATTTAATTACATTAATTTCATTTTTACCACTGAAGTTAAAGCATTAATTAATAAAAATATTTTAGGTTTTTTTTCTTTTTTCCAATTTATTCCAGGAAAAAAAGTACCTGGTTTAAAACTACAAATTTCCACAACATAGAATGCACTGAAATCATGAAAACCATATGCACAAAAAGGTGAAATATGTTTCTGAAAATTAACTTTAAATAAAAAATATTGATCTATTAGGTCATTTCAAGAAATACTTTATATAATACATATCAATAATGCCTCAATGTTAGTTCATT
>KK117539.1:0-15754 GCA_000611955.2 Stegodyphus mimosarum
TACTCTTTTATTTTTTATTTGTCTGGACTTTCAACGTCTTGTGGCCTTTTTAGGCAAATTTTAGGCAAATGTCATTGAGCCGGTAAAGTTGCATTATTTGCAATAATTCGGCTATAAAATCACTGACTGACTGACATCATCTCAGTTAGTTGTTGTTGTTGTTGCTGTTATACTTGTAGCTGTAAAAAGTGAACTGCTGTTTGTTTTCTTAATGCTGTATCGATTGTAGCGATTTCGCTGTGAGATAGAACTATTTTATCTGTTTTGAACTGAGTTTTTGCTAAACATTTGAGATATTGTGATATTGTGCGAAGATCTGTGAGGAAATATTTCAGCATTTTAATTTATTTCTTGTGGAAAGAATAAATTTTTGTTAACTTTTTAACGACTTGTGCATTCAATATATAACGAACCCGTACGCACGTAACAGTACTTTTATGGGCAAAAATAAAGCTGAAGCTATATGTGTTCTTGATTCTACGCCAAAAATAAAGAACTAAATCAATTCATCGTGACTGCCGTTACTTCTTTACGCACCATCATCGTATTCTGTGTCACTACTATGCCAGAAATAAAGAACTGAATCAATTCATCATGACTGCAGTTACATTTATGCACCGTCATCATATTCTGTGTCACTATTATGCCCAAAATAAAGAACTGAATCAATTCATCATGATTACAGTTACATTTATGCACTATCACCGTATTCTGTGTCACTACTCAAAGTTTTCATTGCAAATACATCGATAATTTATAAAAGAAAGAAGCAGGTATTGAAATTTTATTGAAAATGAGAATAAAACTGCATTTGGTAATGTACAGAGGCTGTTCGCACATTTTTTAGACGTTGTATATTGTATTCACAAAACTAAATTACGTAAAATTCTTGTGTTTTAAATGTTCTATTTGACATCCCTTATTCTGAACTATCTTTCGACACAGCAATTTCCAGGATAATAATGCCTTTTGAAGTGTCAGAAGAGGTATTTTATCCCATTCCTCCCGAACAGCTTTCCAGGGTCCTGTTAGGGTTTTGGGACAATGTTTGGATAATGCAGTTTTTAAAAGTCCGAAAGCACATAAATCCATAGGTGACACATCGGGAGATTTAGTAGGGATATCAGTGAAGGGTATGGCCTTGATACCAGTTTTTGTTCCATTTCTTCAAGGAAATTTACAGTGAATTTTGATGTCTGACTGCTAGCTTTGTCCTGATGGAGTCTCAGGCACTGTGGGTAAAGCGATGGTATTTCATTCAGAAAAATTGACGATAAAATATGTTCCTGATAGTATTTGGAGTTAATCTTGACATTTTTTTGCGCTCTCTTTATTTTTAACTTGCCATTATAAGAAATTTTTATTTTTTGCTTTCTTAAGACTTAAATCAACGTTTATCATTTTGTTTACAGTGGACACCGAGCATTTTTATGATTTTGCAACTGTCCTTTGACTAAGGGGATTTTCTTTTAACATTAAACAACGTACCTTTGCAATAGTCGAAGATGTCCGTTTTTTCCTTGGATACTTGTTTGGAATTTTTGTCCCACTTGAGGCTCCAATTTGACGTTTGTTTCCTTTCTTGTTGATGATATTACCTATCGACGCTTTAGATATCACAAAACCATGACTCTCATATCGTTTTTGGATAACAGAGTATGCATATTTCTCTTCGGAAAGAGCGTAAATGTAGCCTTCGAACCACTGCTTTGTTAAATTCGCCATTTTGAATAAAAACAAAACGTTCAAGCCACAGACGATAATTTTGACTTTTAAAAACATAGTACAATTGCAATTATTTCTTTTGCAGCAAACTATTTTTTATTACCGCTTACCAAAATCGTCTAAAAAATGTGCGAACAGCCTCTGTAGCAGACCCAAATAAAGTAAGCAAATAAAGTTAATGTTAAATCATAGTATATTCCCCATAAAGAAAAAGAAATTAAAATAGGGTAAGGCATCTTAGTAAAGGTTATTTAAGTAACTGTGTGGGGTTATCTGTTCGTAAATATAATTTATACGAATACATAAAACACACAAAAAAGGGGGGGAGAAAAAAAAAAAAACATGCATCTAGTAGTACTGTCTTTAACTTCTGAAAAAATTTAAACAGGAATTTATTTTATAAACTGATTTTAAAAAAGGGGGCGGGGATATAAATTTCTGGAGATAGACCAAATATCGGCAGTCTTGCAGTTACTGTTAATTCACAAAATATCAAAAAATTTCATATCAAATTCTGATATATGATACTGAGGACTTGCTTCAAAAGTACAATAATGCAGTAACTACAAGATTAAATTGATTAGTTTTTGCAGCTGTGATCTTGAAGACAGAAAGAACGAATTAGTTTTCATACTTATTTTGTATTTTTCCCAATTTATTTTATATGCTATAAAACATTTTCCCTTTCAGATGTTTAGAATTTGGGTTAAATTTCTTACTAATTTTTTGTTTGTTGTGGACTAATATCACTTTATTTTTGCTGAAAAGTTTAGACATACTTTCCATTTCTTGACCTCAATTGGAAAAATATTATAATTTAAAATTAACTAATTATAGCTCTATTCACTATATGATCACTTCTAATATGTGCGTGCTTACGTGATAATTTTGTAGATGATGACTTGAGATTTGAAGATAGCAATTCGGATGCGTGAGACAGAAGACACCAGTTACGTTCATCGTCGAGATGGTTATAGATGTTGCTGGCATACATATAGGATGCGTAATAGACAAATGGAATTTGGAGACCAAAAGTAGTTGCAGATTAACTACATACTTCTATTTCTTAATGAATAGCTTTTAAGACACATATTCCCTTTTACAAATCACTACAAGCACCCTACAATTCTATGTACAACTTATCACATTTCGAGACAATAAACGATAAGGAAAGCAAGGTGGTACGCGCTAGCGAACAAGAGAGAGTAGAAAAGGGACTGCGTATTTCAGAAAAGGGGTATTTATAGAATTGAATCATTTGTTGAAATTTTAAACTGCGATTAGACAATAGCTTATCGCATTGCAGAATTACAGATGATGTAATGACACTAGTTTTCAGATATGGCACACTTGATTACATGAAGGGGACGTAGTCAAATTAAAATGAGGAAATAAAAGGACTTTAGTAGCAATTTTCAATTTTTTAGCAATTCATATTTTTTATCATACTATATATTAGGAAGAAGGCGCAGCCAAATTGAAATAAGGAATTTAAAGGACTTCAGTAATTTTCTTTCCTATTTTAGATCTTACATATATATAGATAAGAACAAGCTAAAATATATATAATAATATCAACCAAAAGTTATGAATTTTCTAATAGGAAGACACAAGTTAAAAGGAACTGAACCGAAAACATAAAAACAAAACTGAAATAAGAATAAATTAATACAGAAATAAAATACAATTCACATGATATTAAATACTAGTTGATAATTATTTGGTCTTTGTCAGTTAGCAGCTGAAAGAATTATCAATAGAGCCACGTTTCTGAATTATATCTGGATGAATAGCAATACTAACTAAAGAATTCCTTAAATTTAAAATAATTAAATGACCATCTATTAATACAAAATTTAAAGCATTTATAAATTTTAAGAGATTTTTTCCTCTCTCTTCTTTGGGGAAGAGTTCTTTAAAGATCTTAGTGAATTTCTGGTTTTGGTTAACTGAACATGTCAAATCAAACAAAGGTTATCCTTATAAGAGGGAGAATGTCTTCGGGAAAGACTTTCTAAGGAAAACGGACTCGTATTCGTGTTACACATTGAGGAAACCACGAAAAAAAAAGTATGCCACCAACCTGTTCCCCTAAGTTCCCTTTAGATGTACCACTTGTTTTTGGAAGTTGGAAGTTTTACTATAATTTGAGAATCAATGGATCTAATCGGATATAAATTACTGCACAGTATGCTTTTTCCGATGCGTCCCAGAATTCCTACAATTTTATTGTAAATTCGATAGGATCTATGACTAACCTTGGAATTTTCCTCATTGACAGCATAGGCAGTTCTTGATTGAAGATATCCAATTCCATCTTCAAATTTCCATGAAGTGGGTCACTCCAAGAGGATTTTTCTCTGCACAGTTACGCAAAAATATTTGCATAATAATCACACAAGGTGCAAGCCAGCCTATAGGATCGCAAACTTGTGTCATTTCAGAAAGAATAATTATTTTTGTAACTGCCTCATTATTTTAAATATAAATTGTGAATTGAAAACCATCACTGGTTGGGTTCCATTGAATCTCTAAGACTTTCACCGCTCCATCATTTTTTGGCCAACGGGTGCTCCTTTAGTTCAATCGAAATATGGTGCTAACATTTTCGAAAGATTAGAAATCCACTTTCTTAACACAAAATTATCCTCTATTCAGGAGTTTGGTCAGCTTTGCAGCTTCTTCTACTGTCATCGCAGTGTCGACATAAAAGTCTCTTAGCGCGATTTTTGAAGCTCTGGAAAAATGATCTTCCTCATCAACTGTTTAACAGCTCCAGTAGAAGAGAATAGTTTTGAGGGTGTAGTTTTGATATGTCACTGTTAATAATCTCACCGTACTCTTTGAATTCGTCACCTTCATATCCTGTCCAAAGTATTCTTTAATAATTCGTATCTTCGGAATTCACTTTCACTTTGGCAAGTGAAAGTGACTTGCTTCAAAATGACTGAAAAGCATTTTCTCAATACCAGCTGAAATTGTGATCGGAAATGGAAATATGAAGAATCTAAGTAGACTATGGAATAGTTCTTCTTGTATTCTTAGATACACTATAACAGTATTATTGATCGAAAAACCAGATTAATACCTTGCCGCCTCATCATAAACAACTTTTAATTTTGTCGTTATGTTCGACTCCTTAATTACCGCATGTGGTGGCAAATAGAAGCCTTTTGAAGCCTCCTCTTGAATTTCCTCCTTCAGAATTTTCTCCATACATTCGTGCCACATATACTCCTTCATGAAGTCTTAGTACTGTTGCAAGAAGATGCTAAAAGCTTTCTCTCTAAACTCCGGAATTTCTTCATTGCTTGTGTTTTATTCTACTAATCTCATGCGGATACTCAAAAGGAAGTCTTAACCTCCAATCCGTAGCTCTCGAAAGGGTATTTTAAATATGCAATTCCTTGACTTTTCTTCCTTATATGAATGTGTCTTCATATTTGGAACATTTTCTAATTCCCAAAAAGTTTTAATAAGGTCATCAGTACTGCATTCAGTTTCGTTTACTGTAAGTGAAGTAGCGCATCCCGAGATACGAACAGTTCATGAAATAATTCACCTAAATGCAGAGCAAGCTATTAAGAGACCTTTCCCCTCTATTACTCACTTCTTTTAACCCTGGCTAAAATTATGTCCACTCCTAGCAATATATGAATGGGACCCGACTTACGGATGAAAAAACCCGCAAGAAACTAATCTTCGTAATTCTCATGAATTTTAACATTAACTCACAGTGCAGCTAATTGTCTACAATTTTGTTGATAACAAATGACGAGTTCTTAAATGTCGGTTATGCTTCAAAATGAGTGAAAATGTTAAGATGCCGTTGGTACGTACAGCCACCGTAACCGAGACATGAAGAAGCTCTAATTTTTGCCTTTTTCATATGCAAAGACAAGCTGCTCAGTCTTCTGCAATAAAACTGACCTGACTTCCCGGATCTTACAGTGCACACAAAACTGTTGATATTTTCCCATTGAATCCAAACTTGATTCTATTGTATAAAGAACCACCTTGTTACTGACAGCTTACTTTACTCAGAAATATTCTCTTCTTAATTTAGTCATTTCAGTGCAAATATTTGGTTACTCGCAAGCAGTAGCTGAAGTTGAAGAATTAGCTATTGCCATTGGAATAAATAAACTAGATTGAGATGAAAGAGTCTTGACATTCCAGTATTGTAATTATTTTTTTTTATACCTGACAGACATTCGATCTTTCAATATGCAAAAGACTTTCGTGTGGCTATTGATATGATTTACATTGTAAGTCCTCTTACGCTACTTTACCTGGTGCTTAGGAGATAAACAATTAAAGCAAATATTATTACGCATTACAAAGTTGATCCCTTTTTGCCTCGACATACTGTTAAATTTAGAGCCTTTGATTAAGGTATGATCCATGCCTTTACACAATGAATATTACTGACTTGTCTCAGTCACTAATAATTTTGCATTGGAATAATTTTCAGATACTTTAAATTTACAGTTTTGCAAAGTACGTGCTTGAGAATGCAAGAATAATAATAATTGTTTTAAAATACCTAACTTATCTCCTTTTAATCCTTCCCATCAACTTCTAGTCGATTTGTCTAATTTTTCAACAAGAATGGGAGCAATCATTGCTTTACTTAAACCTTTACCTTTATAATCTAACATTGCTAAAGATCGTACACATTCGCTTGTTTTATCAACTAAAATTACGTTTCCTTGAAGAAATGCATTAACAGCTGGTTGTTTGAATGGTTTCCATTCATTAATTTTCCTTTTCTGGAATATCTGTCTATCAGCTGCCAAATATAGATAGAGTTTGATAGATAGTTAGAGTA
Source organism: Stegodyphus mimosarum (assembly GCA_000611955.2). Classification (NCBI taxonomy): domain Eukaryota; kingdom Metazoa; phylum Arthropoda; class Arachnida; order Araneae; family Eresidae; genus Stegodyphus; species Stegodyphus mimosarum. The sequence continues at coordinate 6,557 of KK117539.1, forward strand.
TTTTTATTTGTTTTGGTAGCACAACTGGTATTAAACTCTAACAGATTTGTAGATATTATCGCTTCATCTGAAAAGAACTACAGAATCTTGATAAGGTTTAAATTTTTATTAAATAAATCAGAACTTTAACACAAACGCACAATATGGTGGGTGCTCCACAAAAGCCAGACGGCATTTTCATAAAGGTATAAATGTCCGATTTGGCAATAAACATGATTTTGGGCACCCTCTGGTCCCACACATTTTTGGAAATACCAAGAGGCGAGATTTAGCATCATCATTCATCATATATTCGATGCCTTAATCTTTCTAGTTATTTCTTCAATTATGCGCAATGGATAAATTAGATAATTAGTATTAGTAATGCTATTTAATTTTCGATAATCAGTTGCAAGATGCCGTACTTTATAGTCCGGCAGTTGGGAGATTATTTTTCAGTATAGCACTACCCAGTTAGCGTAAGAGTTGTTTATGGGAATTATAACCTTACTTTTAAACATTTCTTGAACATGTTTTTCAATTATTTCTTTATTATAGCGGTAGGGCTTTGCTCGATGGTGGGGTGGGGTGGGGGCAATTTTCTCTGAGGATGTTGTGGTTTACGGTTTGAGGTAAACCTGGTGCCTAATAAAAGTGAAAGTGAATAAAAATGAAAACTCGCTCACCAACTGTTCCATTTTCAGCTTTTATTATGGCTTCAGATAGTTGAAATCTAAGGCTGAATTTCTTTCTCTTCCACTTTATTCATGATTAGTTGCACAGTCTCTTCCTGAAAATTAATTTCCGACTCTGCTGCCTTTAAAAAAATCGTTCCCCAAATTACTTTTGCTTTCAGGTTTTTACGACAAAGACACCTTCTGATTTTCATTTCTTACTTGTACTTTTAATGTACCTATACACTAACATGGTTTGCCTTAATAAAAAATACTATGTACGCTCTAAAATTCTTTCTAAAAAAATTTTCGTCCAAGAAACTACTTTGCGCCCCTGTATCTAACAATGCGCCAGCTAGTACGTTGTTTAACAAACTTTGAATGACTGTCAGAGACAAATTTTTTATTTTATTATTTTAGTGATATTTTAAAATAAGCAGTAATTATTTATATATTTATTGTTCATTATTATATTTTAAGTGGATACGAGAGGGATTTTTCACCTTCCGGGGTGACTGTACTCTTTGCATTTCAATACCCTTTATTACCTTAAATTTTTGCTTTTTCCCCGTTTCCACTTCTGTTAATTTAACTCGGCCATCGCCATTCACAGGTGAAAATTTCTTTCCATTTCCAAAACGCTTACCACCGCCAAACCTTGGCCGTCCTTCCGCTACAAGCCTACGAAATTGTCCGTTCGACCTCTAGTTATATCCTGATGTACGCGTACTTTCTGCTATTGTCCTATTCTCAAACTTAACCATGAGCTTAAATCATTGTTCTAGGGCTCGGGTTCAGGAATTCCATAAAGTCCTGAATTTTCGGCAGTAACATATTTTTCTCAATATAAACAAACTCAATCAGCTCTTTAACCTTAATGTAGTCTTTCTTAATTTAAACACTTCCAACTCTAAGTTTCACTGTCTGGTTCTCCTAATAGAAATTTAACAGTACACTTACACCAGCTCATTGCCTGTCTTCACAGTGCTGTGGTTGCCATAGTGACTTTCTGCACTTCTGGCAATTGGTTTTAAGCAAAAGATGGTAACAGTAATATACTTGTTACAAAAGGTCACTATGAAACTTCTGGCGTCGAAAGACACTGTGGGTTCATCAGCACTCGCATCTTATTCACGATGAACCTAAAACCTTTCATGGGATTTAAGGATGACGGTGGTGTCTGTATTCTTGGGTGGGGAGGGTGGGATAGCCTAAAAGTTGCTTTATCGTGATCCATTATTCATGCTTTTGTTATGGCGCAAATCTAGAGTTTGGTGGGCTGTTCAGCAGTAATCCTCAGGTGCCGTTGTGTGTTGTCCGCTTCACAGGGCAATTAGTGAAAATTCAATTGACAACATAGGCGAAAGCCAACTCCACTTGATTTACCGAAGCTGCCTCGAGCAGCAGATTACATACAGTTTGGTGTTCTTGGTAGCGTAAACTCTGTGCAAACGTACAGCGAATTATTGTGGTATTTGAAAATAATGACAAAGACTTTAGAAGGTTAAAAAATAACCATTTTATTAAATGAGAACTTTAACATAAATGCACAACCTGTGTTCAACAAGCAACCACCACTTATGGCGATGAACCTTAAAGTAACAGTAAATTCAAATTTAAAAACTAAGTGCAATAGCCAAAAGCTAGACAACTGATTTAATGCAAAGTTGGCTCAAACTTCCCACTGGTGCAACTATTTAATTATCAGCTAGCGAAACTTAAAGACTCTCTGCTCTGCCTTAGCTTAAATACTCTCAAACTAATTTGCATTTTGGTCTGGAAATGAAAAGAAGTTACAGGAAAGATCTAAATCATAAAATAACTGGTTACGTAAAATAATAATAACCCTAGAGTTTCAAAATTTGCATCAGAAATATTATTAAGTGCATTTTTAATGAATTACTTTTGCAACTATTTTTTTAAACATTATAACTTCATTAGAAATAACTTTATTTTCATGTACACTTGAAGTAAATAACTCTTTTTGAAGTGTCAATCATTCTTCAGCATTTTCTGAGAAAGTTTAAAAAGAAAGCACATGTAATCTTATCTCTGCAGTATTGGAATTCAACTGTTAACCTTTTTTCCGTTAATCTAGAAAATTCAAAGTTTGATGTTATGAAAACTTTCTTAATAGTCATTCTGAATCATAAATTCATCTAATTATTCTTTACAACTCATAACAAGAATCAAACATTGCTTTTAATTATTCAGATAGGTGATTAGTTTTATTTTTAAAGAGCTAGCTTTATATATATTTTTTTATTTATTACCTTTTTTATGTGCTGTGTTAAAGCTCTATTAGACACATGTTTATGTTTATGCAATTAATGCCATAATAAAGCAAACTAAATAAATGGAACAGACCAGAACCAATTAGGAACTTCACACTCTTGGTAGCAGCTTCACTGATGCATTATCCAAAACACAGAGTACCCAAGAGATAACAATTATTCAGCTTTTAATATCAATGAATCTCTGGGTCTACAAGACCAAAAAATGTAAGAAAAAACACATCACTCAAGGTATCCAAAGGCCACTAATTATTTAATATTCTAAATTAAACATTCTTACACTAATTTATGGCCAATGCTTTCACAGTAACAAGCAAAGGACACACTGTCCAACTACACTCTACAATAATGGATGTTTGGAGTGTCTAGAATATTTAGTTCAGGGATGTATGGGCACAGTATGCTGATACAGTAACAAAATAACTAAAAAAAAACTAGCTTAAAAAGAGGAAAGCAAATTTTTGAGGAAGGACCTTTCATTTCTAACAGCTTGTGGAGGTAAAAACTGAATTTATTCTATAATTTTCTTAACTATCTTTACTTGTACGGAGCTAACATGCATGACTTCTCAAGGCTGTGTTTAATTAGTGCTAAATAAAAGCTGCTGAGGAACCTCAAACATATGACTTAATTAATTTTTATAACATATTTGTAATTCTGTCCCATATACATTCATATTCACTTTTTAATATGTATTCATGTACTATGATGCTATGTGTCATCTGAAAATAAATTTATTCAGTTTTGTTCAATAACTGAGATACCATCACTTTTTCAGGTAAAAAGGTGAAAAAAAATTAGCAGGTTTCAGGTGAAAAAAAATAAAATATAACTTGAAATTTCCACACATAGTTTTTAAAGTTATTTAAAATAAATGCTAAGTGAAGTCACATTTTGAAGCATTGCATAGCACTTGTCAGAAAAGCAATGTGATCGATTTTTTGACACATTTAATTGTATATCTCATAATGCACTTCATTTCATTGATTATAACTGTTTTTTAGTTTTGAAAAGGAGTGAGCTTTATAATAATTTTCTGTTACTACTTCCATATAATTAACTGCAAAAAAATCCGAGAAGAAATTTTGTTGACATTATAATTTTAATAAAATTGCTTCTTGATGCATCCTTTCCACCCTGACAGAATAACTAACATTATTCACAGGTGCAAAAGAGAGATAAAGTAAAAATTCTACTAATTTTTATGAACAAAATTTCACAAAATTTTTAAACTGACTTTCTTTCTTCTCTATTATCACACAAAATTGTAATTTCTTCATGTAATTTTTATTACTTTTGTTCTTCAAATTTCAAAAATTCGAATTTGTATTACACTGTGATTTGCACATACACATTATGTACAAATAGAGTTATCAACAATGGGAAAGAGAACTACTTGCCTCGAGTAAAAAATTAAATGGTGGTATAAGCTATAATATAATAATTTAATATTCATGTGAAATCAGTTAAAAATGTGTAGGGTACATCAAATGCATGTTATATATTTTAACATTTGAAAATTTGCCTTAGATGTTAAAATCGGTTGTTCTACCTCTATGAAGAATGATTAGCTTACATTACCAATTTGTATAATTTCCCATCATGTACAAAGAGATCAGTTTATTGTTATAAAATTGTTAAACTTTTTATATGTTACCTAATTTACTTCTACAAAGTCTGTGTACCGCAATTAAATCACATAATTAGAACTATATTTACTTTTATTTTTCATGTATTTGTCGTCCAATTAAAATTGACATCCAGCAACATGGTTTAAACTACGGCAGAAGATTAACAATTTTTTTTTAGTTAAGTAGTTTAATTATTGCTCAAAAATATTATCCCTCTTTAAAATTATAAATGATTGTGGCAATTTAAAACACATATGCTTTTTCCAAACAGTTTTGATGTAAAATTTTAAATGCTTATAGAAGTCTAATTCATTAAATTTTATTTTTTTTGTAACTATCAAATTGCTTTACAAACTGGCAATTTATTGTTGCACTGTTCATGTAAAAAATTCTTAAACTAATTCAAAAAGAAAATTCATATTTATATTTTGTTCATGCAAATTAAATAATTCTACAGACAAAAGATTGTTTCAAGAAACAAATAAAATTTCAAAGAATTAACAAGCAACAAATTTTCATGTGCACAGATCCATGTATCATATCCAGTAACAACTATTTGTTACCTATTTTACGAAAGCAAAACATACTGTTTGCTGAAAATATATGCAATTTACAATAATCGGATAAATTTACACATGTCAATAAGATTTTAGACAACTGTTACATAAATTTATGCAAATGAACTTCATGCATAAATATATACACATACAGCTTACAATAAATAAAGTGTGTAAAATTTTCTAAATCTTATGTAAGTCTCAAAAATAAGTACACATATATAAAACAGTTTCTAAGCTCAAATATAAAATGGTTAATGAATCTAAGCTTTTGAGAATTCTAAAAGTACAATACTTCCTAAATTGTGATTTGAGGAATGTCACAGCTGAAATACAAATTTTTAAAATACCCAGTATATGTTCTGGTTACATAAGATAAAGTCTCTCTATAATATGATTTAATAATATAGTATCACAAAACTGCATATTAATTTACGGATATCAAGTGCTCCACAGTCATCTAAGGTGAAAATAAAGACTGATAACACATAAAATGGAATGAAATAGGGGAAGGTGAATCACTTAAAATTAATCTTTAAAAATGCAAATTAATTCCAAGTACAAAAAATAAGTTAAAAGAAAACTTAAGTATGCATGCATTATTTTGGTGATAGTTTATGCAAATTTAACTAAAAGCCCACACATAACTGATAAATTCTGAAAGACAAAATCTGATATCATCATCATAATTTAACAAATTGTAAATTTTTCATAAATACATATTTTCATACAAAAAAAGAGAGAGAGAGAGAGAGGGTAAAGAAGAGGAGACATATGCTATGCCAAAATAAAACTTTCAATGCATAAAATTTCGAATTATATGCCATATCCAATGAAATCTCCAACTTCAAATCAAAAATGTCAGTGTATATACATACACACTAAAATTAGAAAAAATAATCTAAAAAAAATCTGAAAGGTTTCAGATTTTAAATTACGTCGAAAGGGGCGTTTTTTAAACATTTTGTATGTTACTTTTATTTATTGAATAGCATGTTTTTGGCATTTAAACCATAAAATTCAGTTAAAGAACAATATCGCAAAATAATTTTAAACTGAGCACATCTTTAGAATTTCCTACACACAGTCTCAAGTGCTGCAGATAAAAATGTTTTTTTCTGTACAACGTTGCCATTGCCTGCTTTGAAATCCTTGAGTTTGTTAATCATAAATTTGTTAAAGTCTTACAAAATATTAAATCATTAATAAAACAAATTCCAAATTTCGGCTTCCAGATGCCTATATTCGCAGCAGGATTACGGCATTCAAAATTCGATGGCACCGTTGTTTAGGTACCATTGTTTTATCACAATGCGAGAAACATACATATATTTATGCCCATTCTTCATTATTTAATTTCCTTAAGTATAATACAGGGCTGCAATATTTTGTGGCAACAGTTTGAAAAGTGATACAGACTTTTAATGTTTCCGATGCAAAATCGCAAAACGAAAACAATAGTCCTTCAGGGACAAAGCCCCTTTGGACTAATAAGAAAGACTATTATTCTTTGCTAGCATAAACAAATAAGATTATGGATATTAAAATATTTTTATATTTAATGTTTTAATTTTTGTATATACTATATAGAGTATCAATAATTTTTTATTATACTCTTAGAAATTTAAAAACTGCATAAAAATCAGAAATAAAAATAATAAAAGAATTGTAAAATGAAACTTTAAAACATGGCATTAATTATTTTAGTAGATATCTATTCTCTCATTTCCAAATTGAAGATAATGCAACTGTAAATAATACTAAATGTATATCATATAGAAAATAAATATGGAATGCATAGATAATATTTTAAAACATAAAACAGTAAATGCAATTTTTAATAATGATGGCAGCAATTTAAATCAAAATTCCCATTAAAGTGTCTTAAAATTGCACTTCATTCAGGAATTTGATGCAAATCATTTGTGTATATATAAAAAATTAATTAGTATGGAATGCAAATTACATCACATTGAGCATACTACATTTTACAATGGATATGCAGTTTTAGGCTAAAAAATGAATGTTCTATACTGAAGCAAAATACAATACATATATAGTAAGTAATGAACATCATTTGGCTAAAACAAATGACCAATCACATTAATTATAAATTAACAAATCAGACGAATAAACTGGGAATAAAAATAAAAACAGCCAATATGGATTAAACACACAAAAATCGGAGCACAAACAATTTGCATTACAATAAATGCTATTGGTCATTAAATTAAATGTATCATGCCAAAGTTTTATTTTTAAACCTCATTCACAATCCAACTATTGTACAAACTCCCAATATTTCTACCCCTCACATATTTTCCCCTTAAACTTTTCAGTATATAGTTCAGAAATGTTTTGATTTCATGTAAAAGGAATTGGCTGATAAACAGGTACATTGTGTAAGTAAAAATAATAAATAAATAAAATAAAAAAATAACATATTATTCAATTTAATAACTGTAACTGACTTCATAAAATGTAGAATACAGCCATATTAACACATTTGTTTATAATATGCAGTTTTTTCTCCTTTTAACATTTCCTTAAAAATGATATATATTGCATAATTTTCTCTTTATTTTCAAAATGTACAATTTGTAAAGGAAAGGGAGAAACAGCAGACTAAATACCATATTTCATTTGCAACACATATCCAACTGTATGATGTGGCACTAAAAACTATTCTAACAAAATAGTACAAAAATAAAATTTTGTTCTTATTCACATAAAAAGTTTATGTAATAAGTCTTACTCACCCCTGAAAAAACATTATGTAAGTAAAAATAATAATCATTATTATTAAAAAAATCAAATATTCCACAGATAAATTTATGTTATGATTCTCACTGTGTACTTACTTGTCCTATTATACTCAGCAATTATGCTTTCTTATAAAAAAATCCTCTATCATGTTAAAATAATATAAAAACATTAATTTATACATTTATATGCTTGAATATAACTGACAACTTCCACAAATAGTTTTCAGTTATTTTAAATATTACACCTGTAAATATCCTTATAACAAAATAACATGAATTGAAATACAAATTAACACAAAACATACTGCAGATAAAGATGGCTACGTTATGTGATTAACAGTTAATACCAGATGCAAATAAAAGTTGCAGAACTAGCAGACAACTCATAAATGCTCAACAATAAATGGAAATAACAGTTAAAAGAATTTATAGAACATTCAATAAACACAATAACAAAGACACATATATCACATATTCTGAAACTAGTAGGTTAAGCAAAAAGAGTCCAACAATAAAGTAAAAAAAAAAAAAAAATTATAAACATATACTACTAAATGTAGTAAAAAAAAAAAAAAATTATAAACATATACTACTAAATGTGACACACAATTTTAATGAATTGAACCCCTTGGATGGCATGACCGTCTTTAACTTAGTCATGACATTATTTGTTAGTTGGTATATATTGGATTATAATTTAAAATATTTTGCTCCCCTTCTTTCTTTAATAATGTAAATATCACTTTAATGAATGGAAATTTATGAAACAGGGACTAAAATATGTAATTATAAAACTTTAGCTAATAGAAGCTTATTAAAACAGGTCTTCACGAGCAGATCTAAAAAGGTATGCCACTCAAAGGGTTAATTACAATGACACATAGTTTTTACTATTTAAGTATCATTATAAGCATTCAGAACACATCAACAAATGAGAAAGTAATTTTGCTGAACAATAATTATATTTATGAAGTTCTCAAAATTATATTTGTTTTATGGAAGAAAACTTTAAATGTTAACAATAAATTTAAATAATTACATGTGAAATCTCTTTAACTACTTTCATTATGCACCCCTTTCATGACTGCTAATATACATGTATATTTCTCTATATTTAGATGATTTTTCAAAGTGTTTTATAAATTAAAAACAGAAAGTAGGAAATGTTGATTAATACCAAAACTTGAATAAAAGTAGTTTTTTATATTCATAAACTAAAACCAAATACTTTGCAGATGAATAAAAGGCTGACACCATTCCTCCCCTGAAATTATGAAATTCTCTACCTCCCCCCCCCC